>WAAD01030562.1:281851-301790 GCA_013389945.1 Fregata magnificens | reverse complement strand
CGACCGGCACCGAGAAGACGGGAGGGGTTCCTCGAGGGCCTCGCCCGGCCGTGCCCCGTGGGTCACCCCGCTCCCCGTGGAGCTTCCCGGCCCGGGGCCGCAGGGCTGCGTGGAAACGCGCATCCCGGCCTGCAGGAAAACCGCATCCACCTCCCGGTCCGTGCCCAGCTGGCTGGGCCTCCGGGGTGCAGCTTTGCACCTTTTTCCTCCCATTAAACGTCTCTGTCAGAGATGATTCTCCCGGGTTTAATAGCCTGAGCTGAGAAAATAACATCTTGAAACAGCGGGTTACGAAGGGGCGCCAGCCCGGCACCATGGGGGGACAGCAGGTCCCCCCCCGCAGCACACCCCTACGGGTGCATCACCTCCAGCCCAGCGAGGGAGACAGGGATCGGCAGGACAGCACTGCGTAGCTGTGCACAAACCCAGCCGCTTCTCCCTGCAGCCCATTTCCTTCAGGAACATGCCAGGAATTTGGCCCGAGCGCAGCAGCTGCCTCATCACCGCCTTCCCTCAGCTGGGAGCTTCCAGGGGCAAACTGCAGCCCACAAAACAATTGCTCCTCCTCATGGTTTTGGCTCTGGCTGCCATAAGGTGGATGGTGGCTGATTGGCAATAAAACGGGAGAGACTGTCCATGCCAGCCCCATGGATTTGGGAAAATCCATTCTCACTTGAAATGATGGCACCAAGTCCAGGGCGAGCCGCCCCGCAGCCTCCCCCTGGGCAGAAACACACACACATATGAGCCAGCAATGGCCTCTCGCCCCAGACTGTGACAAACAGACACATTTGTGGATAATCCCAGATGACTGGAATTCCCCGTTTCTCCCCAGCTCAGCCATTCAGGCTGGCGAGGAGGACGCAGGGCGGCCGCCGCTCGGCAAACACAAGCCCCTGCACCACACAGTGGGCGCGTTCCGGATCAAGCGCAGCGACGGAGCGGCATTCCTGTCAAGTCAGCCATGAAACACGATGCGGAGCCGGTGCCAGCTTTATGCTTTTTTGCAAACTGGGGAAGATGGATGGTCTCGCACAAAGCTTGGGCTTCACGTAGGGCTGACAGAATGGGATCCAGCCCGAGCCTGATGTTCAGAAGTTAATCCACGTATGTTTTCCAGCGGATGGGTCCAGGCGCAGCAACCTGATACCAGCTCAACCTTTTGTCTCTGCTTTTTTTATTCACTGGCAGGCCTAAAGCACGATTTTCTCAATCTTCACGCCACAACCTAATTCTGGCTGAGTCACTGCCTTCAAATACGGCTTGCAAGCCACATTTTTTTGCATGAGGTCTCCTAATTATAAAAAAAGGATGTAACACTAATTACATGCTTATCTTGGAGGCAGAATATAAAGTTTAATTAGCTGTCATTTACACCATATGCATACAGCCCTATAAAAGCACTAGATGTTATTATTTGGATTATGTTCCTTAATTCTACACTGTACAAAGCCACAGGAGAACATATTTTGGTTTTGTTCTTCTACTTCGCCACTGTTCATATTAAGAGTGTTCCAGCATTTACAGCTAATACAGAAGAACCTGTAACTAGATTTATAGGACACTGCCTTAGAGGACTAGCATATTTGGGGCTGGAAACTGAATTTCTTTCACCACCTTTCCAGAACCACAGAAAATAACAGTGCTCAGACGGTCATTTTCTGATGAGGACAGAATCGAGGCATTACAAAGCTCTGGAACACATGAAATACTGCACACGCCACAGGTCTGGAACCGAGGCCTCAGGCAGGCAGCGATTAATGCACCAGATCATGGACTCATCTCCCCTTTTTTCAGCTTACGCTGCATTCATCAGGATACGCTCGTTGTGTTTGAGCTCCAAGTGTGGGAGCAGAGCAGGACAGCAGGCACTGGGAAGGAACAGCCATGGACATCTTCCAGTCCAGTTTTGCCAGGATTGTGCATCCAAACTGAAAAAGAATACCACCAAAAGGAAAAATAAGCAAAGAAACAAAAATCCCAGACTTCCACATCCTCTTGCCTGCAGCTAATAGCTTGCATCCCTCTGCAATCGCTGTGTATTTGCCTGCCTGCTTTGATTTATTTTTCTAAGCCACTTGGTTGTCTCACCTCCAAGTGACCTAAGTCAGTTGGGCACTGTGTAGGGCTCCAGTAATACTGCCATTTAAGTTGACAGAAACCTGCCCGCTGATCCCCGTGGGTGCAGAGCTCGGCCCATCGGCCTCCAGCCCGCACTCCTCCGGGCCTCTCCAAGGCTGTGCTTACACATACTTCCAGCAGATGAAAGCTGCGGCCGCCACAGTCCCACACTCCCACCAGCAAGCCCGTCCTTGACCACACATTAACACATTCTCCCTTGCTCTGTCACCAACTCGCATCCCACAGCTAACTCACTCGGGGAGCAAAGTCAGCAGAAAACTAATCCAGCATGAAAAAAAAAAACATTTCTACCTAGTTTAGCTCACTCTGGGATCAAATAACCACTGGTGCTGGTGCAGGGGTGGGGGCCACACCAGCCACAGACAAGCAGGAAGAAGAGGGAGACTGCAATAGCATCAGCTCAGATCAGCCCCAGCTGCTCTTCCGAGCCCTCCCTCAGGGTGGGTCACACAATCAGCAGGATTAAGCAACTTTGTTTGAAAATTAACAGATTTTTTTAGAGCTAGTTTTCAGCTGGATCAGCTCCCTAATCTGGCTGAGCACAGAATGTCCCCACCTCCATTTTCCTGCCCCCATCCTGGCACTGGCTGCAGTGGTTACTGCACCTCTGTGAAAGTCATTGCTAATATTGCAGGAACAAGCCACTTCTCCAGGAAAGCTTTCTGCCAGTTCAGTGAGACCAGTCAGGTAAAGCAGGAGCCGAAGTGACAGCAGGAGCAGGAGGTGGGGAACCAGCCCCATCCCCCCACAGCAGCACTGAGCCACCATGTCAGCTCGTGTCATCTCACAGCCTCGGAGCAACAGATGCCCGCGGGGAGGCAGCAAGGCTGGTGCTGCGGTGCAACATTGAGCACAGGCATCCGTGCACAGGGACTGCAGTGCCTGCTGGGGGACATTAAACCCAGTTATCTGGCGAGTGTCTTGCGTCGGGGATTTTGGAGGCTCCACTCCTACAGCTGACCCCCAGTCCCAGCAGTACTTCCACTGCTTGTGAAAGCAAGAACCAGTGTTACAGGAGGAGGGAAGGTGGAAAACCACCCAGTAATCAGGTCTCAAAACACCAGACACTTGGGCACACTAATGCATTTCTTTAAACCCCAGGAGACTACAACAGGCATCTTGACTGTCAGAAACCAGGAGCTACATGAAAGGTTTCTTAGAATTGCCCTCGAGCAGCAATGTTCAAGGTCTATTTATTATGTGACTATATATCACACTCGCATCTTTCTTGCTTTCAAGGATTTTTTTTTTTTTAATTGAGCTAGGCACAGATGAAGCATTGTATATGGCAAAAAAAAAAGTGTTCCAGATAATACATTAGACCATCGCAATGAATCTGCATGAATTCCCTGTTGTAAACCAAAGGGCATGTATTGACCTATTGTACTGACAACCTTCTGAGAGATCAGATCCTTGAGCTTGGACCTTTTGTTAGTTGTGAATACAACTCCTGAGTAGACACCAAGAGCTTGCCCTTCTCCAGTGCAGCCATGTCAGCCTGGAAATATGCACTGGGTATGTTCTTATTTGATAGACCTTTTCCATGTGGTGCAGCAAATAGCCTTAAAGACACCTTCAACATGACTGAGTGCTCCCTCCACTGAGCATTCATGAGTTTTACATATAGCTAACATGATTTTCTATATATATATATATCTTACAGCAGAACAGCACCTTTCCTTCCCAAGTTGCACCTCTAGCAATCACACATGAATTTCCACCTCCTCAATTGCTCTTTTCCCTTCTTCAGCCAACTTTTCTCCTTGCAGTCCCTCCTTCCAGCCTTCAGGCAGGTTTGCAGGAGTGGGCAAGACAATCCAGAAGACAGGTCCCTACACCAAACAGCAGTGACAAACAGCCACTGCATGGGGGTCAGGTCTCCCTGAAGTGAAAAGCAAGCAGGACTGGAGTTCCTGCTCCCAACCTACAAAACCTCTTCGGCTCCCAGCTTACACTTGTTAACCTCCAACAAAATTTTTTGCCATATTCATCATTAGCCACTTGTGCAACCAAGTCTTCCTGGGTTTCATGGACACCACAGGTTTGGTAATTGTTGTTGGAAGCTGGTTTCCTTTTGAATGGAAATATCAATGTGAAATGCTATTAGTCAGTCTGTGGTGTCCTACTTGCAGCAGAAATGATCTCCACATCTATTTCCTTCCAAGTCCCTATATCTGTTGTTTGTGCCTTGGGCAATCAGTTATTCTCCCCCGCAGAGAGCATATTACTGTAACTATAGCTGCTACAAGCCTGTCATCTGTCTTAGGCTAATTGGCCTCTCCTTCTGCTTTTGGTCTGCAGCAGTCATACCCGTTCATACATGCCCAGGACATGCCAGCTACTTACAGTGCAGTCTTTGCCAAGGCACTCGCCTGGCGCGTGCCTCTCGGAGGCATCTTGGAGCACTGAGAAGGGAGCAGGAATCACAGTAACAAAGCCCACAGGCATCGCATCTGAGGAGAGCTGTCTCCAGGAGAAGATAGCACCATTTTCTTTCATCTTCCTGGCAGGTGTCAGAGCAGATGAGGTAAAACCCAGCTTCCAAGTGCAGCAGCGTTGTGTCCGTAGCAAGCACAGGAACACTCCTCAGGCTTGAGAGTTTTCTGGTGCTTGTGCTTTTAGCCAATTTAAGAAGTCTGTTTGCCTTAATTCCTTGTTAAAAATAGAAGAAAACCTTTTTCAGTACTCTTCAGCTAAGGCACTGAGAAGCTATATGTCCTTGACCCTTCACCTGACCCCTCAGTTTTGCTAACTGGGCCCATCCTTTCGCACTGGAAATAAGGAATAAGGCTTGCTGCAGGGGTGGCACTTTTCCCAACTCTGTTGATTTTTGGCACAATTCTCCAAAGTGCTGTTTGCCTCCCCCAATTTCAGTGGCAGCTTGCTTACATTTTTACTACTTCAGTAAGGTTTATACTCCGCTCCAATGCCTGCCCGACTGCTGACCTCCCTTATCCTGTTCAAGTTTGTGACTCCAAAGCCAGCCTGCTGTCAGGACCCCAAACCAGGACCCTCCCCAGACCACAGGGATACTCATGAATCCCTTTGGCTTTTCCTAGCCTGATGCTAGACTGACTTTTGTTTCCAGGATGATGATCCTCATGGCACTGGAGCCAGGCTTCTACGCTCAATGTCTCCTTTGTCTTCCCTGAATTTGGTGGTGGTGATGGTATTGATGGCTGGCGATCAAAAGCACCATGAAATCCTTACGCTGAAGTACCATGGACGAGCAGCTTTTAGAATAGTCATGCTTGGGTCTGTGGCTACACTGCCCTGCCCAGGAATTGGACATAAAATAACTTACCAAACAAACGTTATTTTAAAGAGTAATGCCTTAATCGGGAGATTGCAGAGGCTCAGTTACCCGGCAGCACAAATCCCTATTTGATTCAAGCCACAATGACCCCTTCTCTATCTCATTTTAGAGCACCATTCACACTGTAAATGTTAACGGCACTGTGCATACATGTAGAGACAGAACAAAGCACTGCATTATTATCTGTGGCATGATTTAGTCTGTGTTACAAATCATGAAGACAGTGACTGCGTGGTCATAACTTCTGGAGATGTGACAATCATTCAAGCACAAAGACGAGGGTAAGAAATTACTGGGTCAGGTGACTAAGATGTCTAGAGGCATTTAGGACATTTAACATGACGCAGAAAGAACACACATAAAGGAACTTCACTGCTTACATGTGTGCATTTGTATATATAGTTACCTTCCAGGCAAAGATAAAGTTAATTGCACTGAAGATCATCAGTTCCTTGCTCATGGTCCAGGTTACATCTCACCCTGAGAGAAGGGTGGGCTTCCAGCTTTCAGTATGCCCTTCATCCTTGGTTTTTCCACTGCACTGCCCAAGAGCTTCACCAGCTCCTTTCCCACCCAGGCNGAAAATCCACTCTCTCTGCAGCTGCCAGAGAAGTAGCAAAGGAGACATTACTACAGGCCCTGCAGGGAAGTTCTTACTGACAAAAATGACAAGTGATACATAAGTAAGAAGAGTTTCAAGCTTGGGATTTTTTGGGTGAACCCCTTAAGAGGAGAGAAGACACATAGCACATTACATGGAAAATCCACCATGAGAGCTAGCGCAATTGTACTGGTTCCCTATTCAACCCCACAGATGTCAGAGGGCTGAGAGCATCCCAGGTCTCTCATACAACTTTTCTTGCATCTAAGCAAGTTCAGGTAATATTCTCTGAGAATAAGAAAGGCTGAGAGCAGCAGGTTTCCCCAGGCTGCAGCTGACACAGCCATAACCCCTCAAAGTGAGCTGTATTTGCCAGTGTCTGCAGAAAGCCCTGCTGTGGAGCCAAGGTGCCTCAGCCCTGCCACGCACCCGTAGCACCTCCACCCCAGGTCCATCAGGACTGCTGGAGAGCACACCAGCTAGCACCATAGGACAGTGCTGACGTATGCAAGGCTCCAGCACTACTGGCCCCACAGCTAAGGGCTGAAGTTAAGGATTAAACTGACAGCCACATTGAAATTCCTATGGGACTACATCACTGTAATGAAAACGTTTCTGAAAGAAAGAAAAGCACTGGTCATAGATGTTCTCTAAATTCCCTGGGAAGCTATTCCTAGAGGAAAATAAAAGGACTGACAGGTGCATTTTGGGCAGGGACAAGGCATCAACCAGGCTGGCCGAGCTGCAGCTAAACACACAAAAGCCAAGTCAGAAACAAGTTCTCAATTAAATGGAAAAGTGAAATTAGTCATGCCCCTGGGAATCACTGTAGCACAGGAAGCTGAAATGGAAAAGTAATAAGTGAACCAAGGGCTATGAAATCTTCAAAGATGTGCATGGAAGAAGTATTTAAATAACAGGGTTAATTATAGATATGACAAAGTTTCATTGTCAGGAAAGGCCAAACAGTCTGTCTATTATTACTCTCATTTTTTGGGGGGAAATACGGAATCTCATTGAAGGCCCAGCCAAGCAGCTGCCACTCATTTCCTCTGCAAACACAAAATATTAGCCTCTATCCATGTTCTACATGGGAGCTTTGGTCTCGTAATGCTCCATGGAAAAACACTTCCACAGGTCATTACACAGGGGTTTGTGGTGGGGAGAGGGAGCAACAGGCAGAGGAGTGCAGGATCCCGATGCGCTGGGGACGTAGGAGCAGGTCACCCTCTCCCAGACAGCCTTACTGACACGCACCTCGGAGATGGGATAGCAGCAGTCAGCACCCAGAGATGTAACCGACCTTTTTATACCTAGAGCTTCCCAAAGGCTGGAAGGCGATTGCTTTCTATTACACACACACCACATATCCCCTTTGAAAACCATCACACAGATTCACGCCAAGGAATTTGTACATTCCTTAGCTCTCCTTTGTAAGTGACACCCTTAGAATTGGTCAGGTTAAGGGAGAAAATCAGTCTCACACAGCCCAGGCATCAGATTCAGCTGGAGCTGCAGCCTTGAGACCCTGGTTGTGCCAGACAAACCACAGGCTGCGTAGCTGGGCAAGGAAACGAGCATTGCGTGAAACCCCTAAAGCAATTCCCGGCTTCTGCTGTTTGTGCAAAGCTTTCAAAACCCTCCTGGTTTGGAGGAGACCCACCGCCCTGTGTTCCTTGGCAGGTTCTCCTTGCAGGAGCCTAGTTCAGCTTCTTGAGGCTGGACATGGGAGGGGTGCCGGGGCCCCCACGGGGCAGTGGGCTCTGGTGACACCGAGGTACAGCAGGGCCACAGCCACCTTGCAGGGCACCAGCCTGTGACAGCACCTTGCTGACTGTGGGAGCCAGAGGATCAGAAATACAATGCATGTCCTGAGCTTTGCAAGGCAGGCTGCAAACCAATAGCTGAGAGAGGCAGGTCAGAATTAAGATTGTTGAATTTAAAGTGACTCTTTTAAACCTAAACTTTAAAGGCTATGAAGATGTGACCTCTCAGTTTCAGAGAGGGGCAGGGGAGCAGCCTAGGACAAGCAGGATGTGATTTTCAAGAGCAGCCAGTACCCACCGCTCTCTTTTGGGGTGCAAGGGCTCAGCCCCACAAAAGGCCTTTGCTCTACAGCACACAGCACCACCAAGCCAGCCATCGGAGCCTTTCCGCCCACAACAGCAGCAAGCTTTTGCCAGGGTACGTACCAACAAGATTCACCCAGATTAGCTCTTGTAGCACAACCACATCCCATGCACTGAGCCCAAACCCAGGGTAGGAAGGCTTTTGGCCACCACCAGCATTAAACACCTATTTGCCCCATTCCAGTACACACCTCTACCGGCCTTTGGCTGCACAGGAGCTGGAGACAAGTCCCAGTGCTGCTGCAGCAGCAAAGATCCCAGGCAGGAGCACTGCAAAGCTCCCCCCAAAGACTGTAGCCAGCTGGAGCAGTGGCATTTAAACCCTACTCCACCCTGTATCCCATTAGCACTGACACCCTGCAGCTGGTCCATCTCCCAAGTGGCTCTCCCAGCGGCACCCCAGGGACGGTGAGCCCTTCACGGAGAACACCTGGAAGCCCAGAGTCAGAGAATCACAGAAGGGACCTTTGAAGATCATCTAGTCCGACCCCCCTGCCATGGGCAGGGACATCTCCCACTGGATCAGGTTGCTCAATGCCCCGTCTAACCTGACCTTGAACACTTCCAATGATGGGGCATCCACAACTTCTTCAGGCAACCTGCTCCAGCGTCTCACCACCTACATCGTAAAAAATCTCTTCCTTATGTCCCATCTAAACCGAGCCCTTCCCTTGGCCAGCACCAGCCCGAGGGGCAGAGGAGCCTTCACCTGTCCTGCAGCTCAGTTTTCTCCCACTTTGGCATTTGAGCCTGTGTGCTGCTGCCTGCCCTGCGCTGCTCCCAGCTTTGCATGGCTCACACAGACCAGAGAAGGGATCCAGCTGAGAAAGAGCATGCTGCAGCTAGCTCAAACCCCGGTCCAACAGACGTTGTGGGCTCGCTTTCTTTGCATGTCAAAGTACAGTGGCAGGCTGTAATAAAACTGCAGACATGCAGCGGGTGAACAGTCCCTAACGATCCCTCTGCCTAATTGCGAGCTGCCAGGTCGCGTGAGGCAGATGGGGACTACTTCTTGCAGGCGCCTTCTGGGGTGGTTTGAAGCCATACAAAACCTCCGACCGCTTAAGTGGGGTTATATTATCATAAGACAATTCCAAGGAGAGGAATGTTTTCCCAAAATTTGTATAACCACTGGAAAAAAGTCACAAACCACTGTGAAATTGAGCTGAAGCTGTGTTTCCAGGAATTAGAAACAGAAGTTCCCAAACCAAACTCCAGTTTCCTTTTTGGAGGGTTTCCAGAGATGTCTGCTGTGCATTAGCCCTGGTACGACCCATAAGATGGATGTAAGCGCTGGCTCTCCCTATGTAAATATTAATTTCCTGCCAGTTCTGCTCAGTGGTCCCAGCCTTCGGTGTTCCCTCTTTTTCTGTCTCTGCTCCTGGAAACTGGATGGAGATTTTCCTCTCCCCCAGCACTCGGTGACCATCCCTTACACAGGTTCCTTTTGCCCCGGTGCCAGCTTTACATCAACTCCCCACTGTTGGCTTCAGTGGAAATCATTTTAATTTTCATAATTAGAGCAAGGCCCCTGCCTTTCCTGGATAAAAATATCTTCAAAAGTAGTTAACGTTATCTCCAAAATCCTGTGGAAATCCCCACTAACTATCCCGGCTTTGCCCGGAAACCCAGACAAAGGGCTCTTGGGGCTGGGATTCGGAGGCAGGAGCTGACCGCTGCGGCTCCTTCTGCCCGACTCTGCCAAAGGCTGCAGACCGACCCCCCAGCATCGCCGTACCCTGTGCCCACGCCGCCTTTGCCTGTTGTTAGCTCTGCACTTCGTTTGGACCCTTCTCTGCAGTCTCAGGAGTTGACATTTCCTTTTCCTTCTCCCAGCAGAAGACGGGGAAGGGCAGCTGAGCAGGAGGGTGCCTCTTCTCCTGGTCGGCCACGGGGGTCCCCAAGGGGCTGGGTGTGATGGGGGACCTCGGGGTCTCTGGGGGGCCAGAGCCAGCCGGCCGAGGGGAACTGGAAGGGAGGGGAACAGAGATGCTGCAGCTGGGCTGGCTTACAAGAAAAGAGAAGAAGAACCAGGAAACGGATTTGCATTTATTTAAGTTAATGAACTTAAGAAGGAAGACAAGGAGCTGCCCTGCGGGGAGGTGTGCCAGCCCCTGTCCCTCCGGCCGGCAACCCACCCCGCAGCCAAAGAGGGTCCACGGCTTTGAATTCAAGGATGTTTTGTCCTGCTCCAGGGAGGCGGCTTCTTCCGAGCCGAGATGATCAGAGGCCAAAGCTCGGCTTTCCTTCTCGCTGTCACGCAGAGGCTGCCCACGGCCAGGGTCTCATGGTGGGTGGGGAGCAGGGACCGCACCGTGGCACTGGGAGCGAGTCGGGCGCCATCCCGCACCCGGAGGGGATGCAGACCGCCTCCTGGTGAATGCATTTTGCCTGCAAACCGAGAGGGCCGTGTGGGAGAGCAGCCCCCAAGGAGCAGTGCGGGGTGGGACATAGCAACAGCAAATACCAGATTGTATTAAACTGACTGTGGGGAGGTGTGAAGGTCAGTAAAGTACCAATACCTATGGCTCTGTGGTGTTACATTTCTCTATACCGCAGAGCTCTCCAAGGAGACGGGTAAGGACTGACGGTGCCGTTTCAGCGATGCCTGCAGCGGAGGCACGGCTGGATCCTGGCGCCTCGCTTAACCCACTTCTACCGTGTCAGCACATAAGCATATCCCCCAGGCAGAAAACCTGCCTGTCCCTACAGATGGGTACGGCGGCTTCGCTGTGCTTCTTGGGGACAAGGGGACTGAAGCTGCGCATGAGGCGTGCAGCTGTGGGAACAGAAGAACAAAATTATACTTATCGTCTCAATTATTTTTCCAGGCATATATTTCATCCGTTCAAGGTTATGGCGTGAAGCGTCCTCACGCTGCACAGTACATCTCAGCAAACGCAGCCATCGGGGCAGGGGCGCAGCAAGTAGATCCACCTCCTCGTGTTCACCTTGCCGTAGAAAACCCCGTTGCTGCACCGTGTTTACTTTCATGGCAGTGTTTGCAGAGGACGTGCCCTTGAAGCATGCAGATAAGATACTGATGATTGGGAGCAATTTCATTTGCTATTAAAAACATTAAGTGACCGGAGAGCTCCTCATCTGTTACCTGCTGCAAGGGCACGCAGGGCACCATGGCAGCCCCAGGAGGTTCCGCAGGCGTTGCTGCCTGCTCTGCCTGTGCCCGCAGCAGAGACTGACAGCCCGGCCGAGGGTCAGCTTCCCAGGGTCAGCACCGGGATGGCCATCCCTCCACATCACTCTCCTTTCCAATCCTGCTTCTCTGTGGCTCCTCACTCAGATTCCCAGGAGAGCAGCGGTCCCTTTCCCTACAAAGCTGTCCCTCTGAAACCAGTGACAATTCTTAATTAATGGGTCTGGCCCACAGGCTAAACCCGGATTTCATTCCTCTCTGGTTTGGGCTTCTTTGCTTTCCCCTTCCTGTGGCAGGACACAGGAGAGTGCCGGGGTGTGTGGGAGCCGGGTTGCACGCCTGTTTATATTCACTTGGCTTGTGAGATATGGTTTGAAACGGACCTCTCTTAAAATAAAAATATGTTATTTACTGTACAATTAAATATTTGTTTCCTAGTGGGTTGGACTTGAGTGAACTGTGTTTTCTACAATACTGTTTAAGCATGACTTACATTCTTTCCCATTGCCTTCGTTTCTGTGTCATTAATTTTCTTGCTCATTATGCCTTTATTAGCTGCAGTGAGGTTTTCCTGTGACTTTACATAGTAAAAAATGAAACAAAAAAATTCAAAAGAACAAACCCAAAGATTTAAAAAATGACTTTGTAATTGAATTCATCTTTCACTAATTTGATCTGTAGGAAGTACAGTGGCAAATCGAATACAGAATATTTCTTAATTATTCAAGAGCACTTCCCCATGCAAGTGCATCGGCCCAGTCTGGGCATGCAATTATTTTATTTTATTTTTATTAAGTATTTTATAATAACAGTACCATGGCATACTCAAGCGGACTATCACAGCCTTTGCCTGCAGATTATCTGGCTCACCAAACACTTCCCATGGCGGCCGTGTTTAGCTCTGGACGGGCTGTTATTTACAGCAGGAGCCTGGCAGGGCAGGGCTGGGTTTCCGCCGGCTGAGCACTGGCTGGGGCTCCCCCGCGTCCCCTGCAGCGGCTGCAGCATCTGACACATTGTTCTGCGCAGACAGGACCAGCTCCCCAGCTGCGCGCGCGTCTCCTCTGCCCACCGGGATGCACCTGCCTTAGCACCTTGGGCCAGGGCGTGCTGGCAACAACAAAGCATGATTAGACCCCAGGAGAGGAGGGTTTGCAGACCCCATTTGGTGCAGCCAGTGTTTAAGTCAGAGTGTGGTGGCCCAGCCAGGAGGGTCTGGAGCAAGCCCTGCCCTGGGAGCCACGCAGGTATGCCTGCCTGGCCGCGTAGGACCCGTCACTGCTGGGCATTAGGTCACTGCGTGGAGGTTTTGCCTGAAATATTTTTTGGGGAAAAATCAAATACACCAAAAAATATTGTCAATGTTTACGTCAGGTTGCCCACGTTTGATCCAAGGTGACTCCTAATTTTGTTGTTTTCTCGACGTACATTTCTTAAAAGTAATTCAGTGTGAAAACCCAAATGATTTTCCTCACTTCTCCCAGAACTGGGCGAGTTCCTCATTCATTTCGTACGTCCCAGTTGGACACTGGCCGCTCCATTTCCCTGTGCGGCCAGGGGCCACGGTGCAGCCAGACCCCCCCGGCCGGGACAGCCGCCCCCCGCGCACCGCACAGCCCCGCGCCCGGGCTGGGGCACTCAGCACCCAAGACAAGGGCAAGCTGCGATTTTCTGGGTTAATTGCCAGGATGCCAGCGAAAGGGAGAGACAGAGATTTCTTTGTGCTGGTTCCAAGTGCCTCTGTTCCAGGAGAATGGCTTATAACCAACCTTGCTTTGTGTGGCCAGCCCTGGCTGACACTATTTGCACAAGTGGCTGAGCTGACAAAGACAAAATCAGGAATTCTTGGAGATTTTGGGCAGTGAGGTATCTCCTGGAGCCGCCCCCAGACACTGAAGCCCTAGTTTTGTTTTCTTCCTGGGGTTCAGATCAGAAAATCCAACACCGTAATGAGCGGAGCTGATGTCCCAGAACGAGCTGCCGCGCCGGGGTCCCGGGGCTGTCCTCCCTCCCCTCCTGCACACCCAGCGAGGGAGGAAAAACCTTCGTAGGCAGCTAAGCAAAAGAAGAAAGATCAACCAGTGACACACATACAGACAGCCGGGCTCCTTCAAGTCCGTACATCTGTGTGACCTCCTGGGGTCTGGCGCAGTCCTGCCGGGTCCAGCCCCCCCGCCCCAGCACCTGCAGCCCCGCCGGCACCGCAGGACCACGGGCTACAGCCTGCTTACACCAAAACAAGGAAAGAGAAATCTGTTTCCATTGTCAAACATGTGGGAAATAAAATTAAAACCAGTCAGTAAAACACGAATGTGGCAGGACTGGTGATCGGCGTCACACGCTTTCCAGATGCAGCAAAATGTATTTTAAGGCTTTTGCTGCCCAGTCCTTCTGGGCACTGGGCTAACGCCTGGTGCAGCCTGTGGGGCTGGGCTGGGTGCCAGGGATGTTCGGTGCCCACCGGTGAAGATGACAGAGCACAGCCCCACGGTGCTCCCCTGGGAAGGTCCTCATGCAGCTCTGGAAGTGGCTGCTGCATGGTGAGCCCTTCCCAAAGCAGGGCGAGCCTGCAGCAGCCCCCTCTCATCAGGTGGGAGATGCTGGCAGGCAGTGGGAAATTGCACGGGACACGTCCGGAGAAGGCGGCTCTTCCCAGGCGCGATGTTTTCCTTCAGCCCAGGAGCTGCGGCACTCACACGGTGACCCCCCCGGCACTCCCAGCAGAGGCACGGTGCGGGGACCAGCCGGGACATCTCTAGTGACACACACGCTCTGATGGGGCCGTACGTAGATGGGACTTTTCCACCTTTCTTTCAGAGCCACCACTGCCAGTGACAGACACCGCTCGGGCTAACAAAGCAGTTTCCCAAGCAGGAAGAAAGCTGCCTTGGCTTGGCTTCCAGGGAAGTGGGGGCAGCTATGAAAGCTATGGAAACCACGTAACAATCAGAGGAAAGAGGAAAGTGATGATAACGAGCAGATATCAGCTACAGGCCTTACCTTGGCTGGGTTTTGTAAACACAAGCAGCTATGGCAGGGTGCAGATATAAGAAGCAGCGGGCGATGCACCACTTCCCTGCCCATAGGAATTACCTGGGTGTCAGCAGCTCCCAAAGCCAGAAAGGTTAAAAGCAGCCAGAGCCGGGTAACCTGAGCCCAGAGGAGCCTCCTGGGCTCTTTGTGTTAATGTTCGGTAAGTCTTGGAAGACTGGGACGAGTGAAAAGCGAGTGTGCTGGTGGGCTCTCAGCAACGATGGCCTGCCAGCCTGGTGCTGCTCTCGGGAAAAGGCTGTGGCAGCGGATTGATGCTGGGCTTGATGGAGCAGGAACCGAAGGGAGGAAACAACACCGGGCAGCAAGGGAGTAGGAAAAATGGATTCTGTCAAGCTAACTTGATCAATTTTTAGATAAAACTGTAATTAAGTCAGTACTTGATAATAGCAGTACTTTTAAGGTAACAGGACTTCTGTTGCCTATCTGATTTGTAACAAATGCAACATGGCACATATTAAATGAATCAGAAAATGTCTGCTGTCCCAGAAATGTAATTACAGGAGAAGATTCCTCATTTGGTTAGTGTATCCAGGAGAGTCCTTTGGGAACCAGCTCTTGACTCTAAACTGGTGCTGAGCGCAAGTAAACAACATTCGTTTCAATATATAAGGTCATCCGTTAAGAAACAAAGGATGGGAGTCATTCTTCAGGAGGGGGTGCTCCCTCCGGGGAAACGGTGACTGGAAAAGACCAAAGGCATCCTGGCAAATGAGCCAGGACTGAGAGCAATGTGCAAGACCACAGAAAAGACAAACAAAATCACTCTACTGCATGTCTGGTTGGGAGAGTGACTGGTTTTGACAGAAATCAGGGTGAATGAGATGATCTTAATGAGAAACAGTCTTCCTGCCTATCTTCAATTCCTTCCTAATTGCCTCAGCCGCAACCTGAAAGAGCAGAGGCCTGACACCACCTGTGGGTCACGGAGCAAGTAAACCCAAGCCCGGAGCAGCTGCAGCAGCTTTCGGGAGCCAGCGGAGGTAACCTGGGCCCTGTGGCCCCGGAGGTGGGTGCACCGCCAGATGTGCACGGTGCCAGCCATGCATGCTGCCGCCTGGGCCACAGCTGCCAGCTCCGCTGCCACCCAGATGTGCTCCAGCTGTGGATGCTGCAGCCGCGAGCGCCATGACCTGCACGGGCCTCAGATGCCCCGCAGCCGCCAGCTGTGCCCCAGCCACCCCAGCTGTGCCCCGGCCCCAGCTGTGCCCCAGCTCCAGCTGTGCTCACCCCCCTCTTCTGTGCCATCCCCCCCCGCCCGCTCCCGCTGTGTNGCGCCGCGGCGCCCCCTGGCGGTCCCGGTGCCTCCCGCGCCTCCCTCTGCCGCAAGACTCTGCTCAGGCGCCTTGTCCCTCCTCTCCTTTACTGAAACCTCTATCCCACGTTTGCAAAGCCGTTGTTTTCCCCCTGAGCCCGCAGCCAGCAACGGTGCCGAAGGGGGCACGTGGCTCCGTAGGCACCTTTGGGTACGCATCCTTATCGTAAACGCTCTAATTGGCAGAGAGGGCAAAAGAAAAGCTTTTACCCTGGTGGTGGTCATACAGGAAGAGTTCCTATCCCCCCCAAAAAAGAGAACAGAGCATTTAATAGGTGTCAGAGAGCAATTCCTTACCTCATATAAAACCGGTTAATGTGAAGCAGGAAAAAGAAAACCACTTTACATGTTACCTAAAGATTGTGAAATAGACTCAAAAAGGGAGTGGTTTCTAATTTTTGGACCTGAATTGTTCACTTATCTAGCACACATCTGGAACAACCCATTTCTCTGTAAACCAAGTCATACCTACCTCTGATTAAAGTTTCACATCATGGGCCCCATCCTTCACCCGACCCGCGCTGCTGTGCGCCGCCTGCCTGCAGTGCTGTGCAGCTCAGTGCTGGCTGCTGAAACTGGCTTCTTCCGAAGCTGAACTGGGGAGACTTCCTAAGGAGAGGGAAATTCAGGTTTCTCTGAGACTCCAACTTGTCTGGGCAAAGGTGTGTCTGTGCACACACCCTCTCCCAGCTGCAAAAAACCCCTTCTCCTCTGTCCCTGCCCTGGGCCGGCTATACAGTGCGCAATGCCCCAGCAGGATCAGCCCTGTTACACGGGTACCTCTGGCCGTCAGCACAGGAAAGTTTAACGAGTTTTATTCATGCAAAGACCCAATTTAGGCAACCAAATGCACCGTGACAGCATCCACTCCTCCTGCCACCCACCGTGAAAGGGCACGGATGCGTCCGCATGACAGTCATGCACATGGGGACAGGGGAGACACGGTGTTGCATCCCAGACATTCATTTTCTGCCCCACTCCTCACCACGCCCCGGGGTATCTCCTGCCACCCACCGAGCCGGCAGAACCAGGCTGCCCTTCCCCAGCACTGCACTGGCACCCTTCAGCTTTCATCCAGAGGGCTGAAAGACATAAATGGGATAAAAATAGCCAGCCCTGCCAGTGCTGAGCATGTGGGGCCAGAGGCACCAGGATGTCCCCCAGGACCTGTCCCCAGAGGAGGCCCCAGGGCAGGGATGGGCAGGATGTGTGCATGCTGCAGCGCAGGGTCTGGCCTCCCACACATCATGCAGGGGGACCCCCAGCAGCCCCCAGCTTCTCCCAAGTCCATGCACGCCCATATCCTCCAAGCACTGGTGGGACGCTCGCAGCCAGCGCGGGGGGGGCGATGAGCAGTTTGTGGGGTCAGGCCTCGCATCGGTTTATGTCAAGGCTGCTGCAAACTGCAAGCATTTTTTTTATTTATTTATCTCCTGTCAGCTTCCTGACAGGCTGTTTCGGGGGGGGGAAATGGGCAGAAAGAGGGCAAACAGTGCTGGGGAGACTTTGACTCTGCGGCTATGCCGAGTCCCGGCAAGAGCCCTGGGGGACACAGGGCGGAGGGTGCCCACGGGATGGGACAGAGGGGCAGCCGGGCACAGCGTGCACACCGTGGCCTGTTTGCCCTCATCCTCCAACTGCACAGAAGCAGTCTGCAGACAGAAATGGCTTTGCAGCAAGAGAGGGGAAGGGCTGGGAAGCCCACACCAAACCAGAGCAGGCAGCAGGGTTTAACCCCATCCTCTGGGCAGGCAGAGGTCCTGGGAGGTCCTCCGGGCAATGGGGGAGGCAGGCTGGATTAAATCCTTGTCTTTCACCTGGGCTGGAGTCCAGCCCCAAAATAGGAATCCAAAACCAAGATCACATGAGAGGAAAAAAATAGCAAGGCGAAGGATTATCCATACTTCCTTCTCCTATGTGGGTGCAGAGTGGCGGCCCGCACTGCCAGCCACGGTGCCGCTTCGGTCCCTGTGCACCACGGTGCCCGCCGGCCGATGCCAAGCTTTTGCCCGGGATCCAGCACAGCCCCGATGCCCGCGCCCATCTGAGGGACGCTGCCTTGTTCTGGAGCCGCCCGTGAGTGGTGCGAGGGCGTGCGGGTGTGGGTGTGCATCACGCCGGGAGCTGCCTGGCCCAGAGGAGCGGGGCGAGGGGCAGGGTGACCCCAGGCAGCTCCCGCCCGCTCCAGGGCAGGTCGGCAGCGTTGCCTCCTGCCTGCCCCCACAGTGCTGCTGCCTGCACTGCTGCCGCCACCGCCCAGCCCCGTGCACCCAACCCAGCAGGTGAGTGCCTCCTCCAGCAACCCCCGTGCCCCCCGCCGGGCACGGCGTCCTGGCAGAGCCGCAGCCTCGTGGGGGCTTTGCAACCCCTTCCCAAATGGCCTGCAACACGCGTTCCTGGTTCCTGAACTCCTGGCCAAGTTTGCAGGCTCGGCTGGGTGTGTGTCGCTGGGGGAACAACTGGGGTTTCCTTTTCCTCTCTCTGGGCTTGGAGGCAGGGAGGCAGGAGGGGGGCACTTTCCACTTCAGTGCTGTTCCCAGCCTGTACTGGGCTGAGCGGCACTTGCTGAGCCGTTTCAGCAGTACAGCTCCAAGGAGAGGGATGAAACCAAAGCCTGGGACGTGGGGGGATCTCGTGGGTCTCATTTTAAACCAGACTTGCAGAAAGTTTTGCGTAAATTGTCTCTGCTGCGTGATCGTGGTTTGAGGGGAAGAGGAGCCACTGGGGCAGCATGTGATGGGGCTCAGCTGCCTGCACGGGCACTGCCTGTGCACGGCTGGGTGCCAGGCAGAGAGAAGCACCTAGCGCTTCCTCGGGGCAGAAGGCGGCTCTCTGGTTAATTACTCACTGTGCTTCCAAACAACGCCATGAAGTATTATTTATGGGACTCGTAGCCAAGGAGGCCAGCAGACATTTGAGGCAGCAAGGTGAGGAGGTTCCTCACCTCAGGCAGGAGCAGGAGCCAGCCGTCGAAAGCCTTCCCGAGGGCCTGGGAACTAACACGGGCATCTGCTGCATCTGGGGCTTCCCAGACAGGGCTGGGCTGGGGAGGGCAGGAGGAGGCAGAGCTGGCTGTGAAGGCAGTGACCCCCATCGCCACCGGCTCTCGGTGCAGTGCAGCATGGCAGCAGGGCCCGGGGCCCACTGCGGCACTGTCGGCGTCTGGGCTTTGGCCAAGGCACTTCTCAGCACAGGGACTTTCTGCTCATCTTTCTACTGACCAGCGCAGGAGCCTGCCGCTGAAGCGAGTGTTTACTCTGCGCTGTGCGTGGCACTGCCGGCTGTCGGCTCCATCCCGGGGGCGGCTGCCTTCAGGATGGGCAGAAAGGACACAACGCTAAATCTGGCAGGATGCTGTCAGCGGCGCCCCGTGCCCTGCACGGCGTCAGAGCTGCCAAATGCTGACTGCAGCCAGGGTCAGTCTTTTTTGAGATGCAGAAATGTTTGGCTATACCTTTCTTATTTTTTCTTTCTGTTTTCAACATGTGGTTGAAATGGCAGGAGGCAATGTTGTGTGGGCTTGTTCAAACTCAAAAAAAGAACACTGAGATGCTAGGGAAGCCCAGAGTCCACCTGTGCTGTGTTGGATGTGTTAGGAGCCGTCCCCACTAGCTGCTGTTAACTGCGGTCAACTGGAATACGTTTTTATCAAAATGTCTGGGCTCAGTATACTTTCACTTTGGACTGGCTGTCCTAATACACAGGCTCCATGTGAACCAGGACTAAAAGCCTATTCTAAGCGAGCCTTAGATAACACAGCTTAAACACCACATCAAAGCACTCGTGGAGGCAGGCCAAGCTGTGAAGTCATCGCTCTTGCTTCTCTAACGCTGTAGCCAGCTAACACGCAGCAACCCGCAGCCTCTGTGCGCAGCACAGCCTGCACCCCACGAGCCCACCGCCAGCTCCCGGCGAGCCCACCGCTGGCTCCCTGGCAAGGCCAAGGCCCTGCTGCGGAGCCCCGCTGCAGAGCCGGCATCGGCACCGGGCACAAGCTCCAGCGAGGTGGCCCCGTCCTTGGGGAGATGGAGCTGCATTTTATCAGGCTGACAGCTCTCTCTGGAGCGCTTCAGCTTTTAAGGCCAAGCTCTCCCCAGCCCGAAGCATGGTGCCAGCGTTAACGCAGGCGTGCCCGGCGGAGCCCTGCGACAGCCGCCTGCCAGAGCCCCTTCTCTCCGGCTGCCCCGGGGCGGGCAGAGACCCCCGGCCCCGCTGCCCGGGTGCTCCCGGG
>WAAD01030562.1:249090-281401 GCA_013389945.1 Fregata magnificens | reverse complement strand
GGGCCGGGAGCGGGGGGGGGAGAGGGGGTGCCCTCTCCAGGGAGAGATTTAGGATGCCAGGGGTGCTGCTCCCCACCTGACTCGGGCAAAAACCCCAAACCCTGCAAGCGGCTGCAGACCGCTGCCCCCGGGAGAGGAAGGCTGCAAAAGCCGGGAGTGTTATTTCAAATGGCAATCTCAAAATTACTGCAAATTAACCTAAAGCTTCGGGCAGAAGCCCGGATCAGAATTTGAATCGGAATATAAAAGACATTTTAAATTGCAAAACACAATATTCGGACCATTAAAAAAAAAAAACAAATAGGAAGTTTGTTGAAGTGACACAGCACTATAAAATGGTTCATTTTTGATGGAAAAAAACCATGTTTCCTTAAAAAAGAAGTCCTTGGGCCTACTCTAGCTGGACACCCAAGTCCTACTGAAAAGTATTTTCTGACTTGCGTAAGATTTTGTCAGTTCAGATCTTACTAGAAGTAATTGTGCATAGCCAACCTCTGCTCCCTCTGACCTTTTCCTGCCCAAAGGGGTAAGTGCTGAGCATCGCCTCCACCTCCTGCTCTGGGGCCATGGCTCCCTGGGCTGTTCCGGTGTCCCATGTCCCGGCAGCATTTGGGATGGGTGGTTTCAGCTGGGGCCCTCCAAGCCAGCAGGGAGGGGTCAGGATCCAGGCTGGGAATTGCTGGTGAGGGAGGTAAGAAGAAAATGAGTACGAGCAGTGATTGAACAAGACAAGATGGAAGCAAGGTGGGACAAATTCCTTTTGTACGACTTGCCTTGTTTCCTGGCCAGACACGCGCCCCTTGCTTTGCCCAGGCTCGGAGGCCGAGCACCGGGTGCAACCCACGCAGCCCACGGTGCTGCTGCCATGTGGGTGGCATGTCCAAAGGTGCCTTGGGGTCTCATGCATGAGCTGCCGCCCCCAGCCCTGCCCATCGCTCAGAGGTACCGGTACCCCCCGGTGCACCCCACCAGCCCTGTCAGCAGCCCTCTGGACAGCTGCTGTGGCCACCTCGGTGAGACTGTCACCTCGCCACCGCCCTGCTCCCGGGTTTGCTCCCTGCTCCAGTGAAAGGTGTGTGCGAGCACCCCAGCATCACCCCTGTCCCCACTGGCTCCTGGACCCAACACGCTGGCTGGGAGATGGGCTGCTAACAGCAGTAACAGGGCGCTCAGGCACCTCCCAACCCCTGCGGCAATCACCTTGGAGAGTGCATGAGACATACGAGAAGATCTGCACAAACAGGGGTCTAAAGTTTAATCGGTTCCTAAGGGCAGGACTGGGCTCAGTGGCGATAAGGCAGCACAATGTCCAATTGTTCTCCCTGCAACATTGGGTCAGCCCCACTTCCTCCGGCCACCAGAGCAGCCGCTCCGAGCACTCAGGATGCGCAGAAACACGAACTTTGGATTAGGGCTGGAGAGAGTTTGGGTCCACTGAGGTCTCCAGCCAGACCCAGAGCTTTGCAAGCCCTTTGGATAAACTTTCCTTCCCAGCTCCACCCCAGCCCAGGGGATAGACTTTCCCTCCCAAGCTCCCCAAATGACTTTGGCCTTCCTCCCACTCCTGAGACCTTGATCTTCCTCCCAACCGAGGCAGCTCATCATGCAGCTGGCTACGGCTCCTTTGACTTTATTCCCCATCAGCTGCATGGCTCGGCTCCTGCCCGCTGCTCCTTGAGCCGAAGCCCTGCGGCGCCCGGGACCCCTGTCCTCCGGCACAGCGGTGGCAGGGAGCTATTAGCTCTCTGTCTCCCTGTGTCTGCTTTATCAGGGTTCTCCCCTTCGCTAAATGGCACGAACAAGCCAAGACGCTCAGGGAGGTGGAAGGGGAGCGGCAGGGATGCGGCCCTGGGGAGCAGCGGCGGCGTGCGGGGGCTCAGCCGTGCACAGCACCTGCGCCTGCCCAGCCAGGGCAATTAGAGCTTGCAGCAATTTGTCTTTATATTTGGCATCTTTGCTTTGGCTTAGATAGCAGTTAGCAGCTCAGAGCATAGTTGTGATGAGGAGTTAGGGCTAAGTCACAAGGCCCTTAAGGGTAATAGCTGCGGCGGTTTTATTTCAGTCTCTCCCCTCTTATTTCAATGTGCTTCCAATGATGCACTCATAGAAGAGACCACAACCAGAATTTCAAGCACCTGCTTAAATATTTGTTTTCTCCTTTGATGCAAAGTTAGAAATCAAAAAAATAACAGAACTTAGCGCTTAGAAAGGACCTTTCCCACCTTTGCGCTCCCAGCTTTTCCTCCCCACCAGGGCTCTCTACCTGTTGCAGAGAAAATTCCCCAGGGACATTTTGGAAGCACCACTGCCTCTTCCCTGCAGAAATCAGCCTCCTTGCAGCTGGGTGCAGTTTTCACCAGCTCCTAGGTGCTGGATGTGGCCCTTAATTAGCGCAGGAACCCAACCAAACCACAAATGCTTCCATCCATTTCTCAGCCAGCCCATATTTGCGTGAGCCACAGTCTGGGGGAGGAGGCACCGAGAAGGACTTTTAAGAGACATTGCAATCCTGAGCCACAAGCACACACATTTCAACAGGAAATAAGCCTAGCTCTAGGGTACTAATTAGAGAAAGAAAGTTGTAACTTTTCAATGAGGAAGCAATCACCGATTTTTATTTTAATGGTGTAATAATTGCTAGCTGGTGATTGAGTCAGTCCCGATCTCATGCTGCCTGTGGATCCCAGGCTGGCCACGGGAGTCTCCAGCTTTGCAGGGCTCCGACCGTTCTTGGGGCACCCACGACCACCCTCAAGACGAGGTTTGCTGCGGGTGCCGCTCACGAGGGTGCCGGGGCAGCTGTGCACACCCCTCCTCTTGCCCTGCCGCAGGATCATGCATCCGCTTTGCAGGGTGATTTTCCTCAGCATCCCGTGCAGTAAAACCCCTCACCTGCACTGCACCACCCTCCCCACAGCTCTGCACACCCACAGGGATGGGGACAAGGGTTATTTCTTACTCATTTTGTCCGTCACTGGTCAGTCCTGGCTCTTCCCTTTGAGTCTTTTTTTGTCTGCAAATATTTGCCTCAATTTGCCAAACGTGCTAGGATTGCGCAGGGCCGGGAGGTGCTGGGTGATTTTCCTCCATACAGGACAGATACAATTTTCTAGTGCTTGTTTGCCGTGGGAAGTGGCTGCGTAGCTCTCTGGGGTGAGGAGCGGTATTTGCTGCCTGTCTGGCCAGACCCAGCACAGCCAACAGCGGTGCGGGCTGGGAGCCTGCCGTCCCACCGAGACCTGGCTGTTCGGTTCGAGCAGTTCACGTGGTGCTGGGCCAGAGTCCATCCATTTTCAGGCGCTTGGCAAAGGCTTTGAAGACTGGTTTGTGCCTGAGGAGGGTGACCGGTGGTGCATGCATCCTTGGGGGCAGCTGTAACGTCCTGTGTCCCATGTCCCGCAGGCTCCAACCGAGACCATTGCCAGGCTCCGGCTACAATCTGGCACCGTGTTCGGCTACGTACGAGAGACCCTCTCGGCACTAGCTGACCCACTCTGTGTGCGCTGGAGATGCAGGTCCCAGCAGGATGGCTAAAGCCCCTGCCCACGACTCCCAGCTCTCCTAGCAAACAACTGCCGATGATTTAGGTGGAGGTGGAGGGGTGAGGAGGACCTTCTCTGCCACCCACAGCTTCAAAATGAACTGCAAGCACCCCTTTAAAAGAGCCGGATAAACCATGCTTTTTTTTTTTTTTCCCCCTCAACAGAACAGGGGACTTGCACACGCTGGTACAATTCAGATAGCCTTTTCTAAGCCCAAATTTCTTGAGCCTCTGACCCTCACAGACTCCCTGGACTTGCCAGTTCCCAAATGCCTGGTGTCACCTTCTGCTGCAGCAGCAGCAGCAAATGCCACCCACAGCCAGTGCAAACCTCTGCTGCGCTTGGGGTGCCAGCAATGGCAGAGCCCGGGACTCGCATCTGGGGAGGGGACGGTTGCCTCACCCCCTGGGCAGCAGCGGAGCACAGGCGGCTCCGTCAGCAGGAACACAGCACCAAGGAGCAGTGCAGGACATGGCTGCTTGCAGCCACATCCCTGCATGCTGCTGCGGGGCTGCTGGCTGGAGGGTGAGGGGGCTGAGGAAATAAATGCATGGGAGCACACGCATATTACAGAAACTCCTATTAGCTTTTGGCTTCTGCTTAGCAGGAAATAAGATTATCAAAGGAGAGCTGCTGCCTCAGAGCCTGGCACCGTTTCAGCGTGCAATCCATCACGAGAGGCTGTGGGAGCCGGGAAGAGCTGCAGGAAGGCGGAGGGAAGGTGGCTGGCGATGCCCTGACCCCTGGCAGCCCTGGAGGTCCTGGGGCAACTCCCATCAGAGTGGGGGTGTCAGCCTCGCCCTGTATTGTTTAAACACCAGTTTGGGGTAATTGCAGAGTGACCTCTGAAAATACAGCTGGGTCTGCCTTCATCTAGCTTCTCAACTGCAGGAGCAGCACCTTCCTATCCAGAACCGCAGGAATGCCACATGCAGGAATGCCGAGTACATTTGCCCGTTGCATTAAACAACTCGCCTTCAATCATCCTTAATTTCATAACCCCCCAAATCGCAGGAGTTTAGATGAGATGAATGTACTCCTTTCCAAATGAGGGTTCAGGAATATGAGGTTGCAATGAATGGTGGAAAAAGATGAGCATTAACAAGTTAAACCAAACCTATCACCAGCTACAGATAAATTCCCAGAAGGCAAAGCCTGCCCATCACCGGGATCCTTCTAACCACAACCTGGCCCAGCGCAGGCGCGGGCTCAGCCCATGGGGAGAGTCACGGCCACCAGGAGTTTGCAACCGGAGCAGACCCAAGGGAAATATTCTCCACGTTTCGCAAGCAGGGTGCCAGCAGAAAGCCAACGCGAGGGCCTCGCGGGCATGGCCCCGAGCGCGGGCAGAGCTGCAGGGTGGAGGTTCAAGGCGTTTCTGCCAGACAGCCCCAGACCTGAACTTTTTCAGATGAACCGGCTGCCAGCAGAAACTTGCTGAAGAGCGATATATGCTGGGGCATATTTGCCCATGCAACTGGGAGGGACCACAACCAGGGCCTTGAGATGCATGTTAGCACTTGCATTGTATCTTACAAACCCTTTTCATAAACATTTCCCAAACGAGAATTCCAGGGAGGTGCCCGGTGAAGCCCGTCCTGACCCTCGCAGGCTGCTCCGGCACGGCTGACCCTGGGTACCGATGCGTCACCCTCTTGAACACGGCGGGCGATGACTCGTGATGGGGGCATTTTTAGAAATCCTGTATACATTTTCTGCCACTGCAGAACTGTAAGTGATTATTGTTTGGGCTGGAGGCCTGGCCAGGTTTGTCTTTCAAACGGCTCACAATAGAAATCTCTTTGCAGAAGAATTTGTTGAAAACCAGTTCAGCGAGAGAGAGAGGGACTATTGCTTTGTCATGGTATCTCTGCTCCGGCGTGTTGTGTGGCATTCATGAATGCAGTAATCCTCCCTCTCTCCCCATTTGTTAAAGAAGAAAGATGCTTGACTCAGTATTTCTCAGTAATGGCAGTTACTATTTTTCACCTTGTTTCCAACATCAGCGTCTGTTGTTTTAATGCTGTTGGAGAGCAAAAGCAGACACTGAGGCCTTTCAGAGCAGTTGCAGAAGCGATCAGTGACTGGCAGATTTTATAAACTCTAAATGCTGTAAGTGTAATGTGTGTGACACGGCGGGGCGGCACTGCCCTCCCAAGGGACGGGGACTCACGCTTCATGCCTGGGTCGGGGGCAGCAACGGACTTCAGCCAGGGGAGGAGGCAGAGGCAGGTCTGCAGCGTGCAGGGTACCCGGCATCTCAAGGTAACAAAACTCTGGCCACCACGAGCCCTTCTTTTCTTTCTAAAAGCTTGCTCACACGCTAAGGAAAACAGCATAACAAAAATGCTTCATCTTCCCAGCTGCTAAACGTGGCAGATAAAGGCTAACACAGGCCCTCAAAGAGTGCCATGGTTAATATTTGTGAATTCCTTTCAAGAATAGCTAATACACGGCCAGTGCTAAATATTATTCTATTAACCCCAGCACAGCATCTTAACACGCGTCCATGGTCCAGCTTAAAGCCTAACCTTTGTTTTAATAAGGTAACAAACCCCACTCTTCTGGGTCTTAACGAACTCAAAAGTGAATTCAGAAGAGCCCCCTTTCCCCTTCTGCTTGTGCTTGCCCAGACCCATGGGTCTGACCCTTCCCAGGATGAGACAGAGGCACTTTAAGAGGAATGAAATCACCCCAGAAAACTGCATCCTCCAGAGTGGTGCCAGCAGAGAAAGAAAGATGAAAATGAGAGGAGAGCAGAGGGGAAAAACAGGAATTAAAGTGATCTGGTGACCAAAATAACGCTGCACACGGGGTTGCTTACTGATGTGAAAAAGGCAGCTATTCCAGAAAGCTGGAAACCTGAGGAGCGGGGAAGGGAATCCATCACACCAAGCGAGAGAGCCTGGAGCTCCCTGCGGCCGCGGGGCACTGCCCCACCGCCCAGTGCCGGGCTTTAAAGCACAGGGCAATAATTACGGTCACTGAGCAATTACCCTCTTCCTCCTTCAAGCCCAGGTGCAGAAGCTGCCACGCTCTGGCAGCAGGGCACAGCACAGCTCCCTACCGCCGCTCACCCTCACAGCCTGTGGGTTTGGCATGAGGGCAGCAAACCCTCCCGGCTACGCACCTCTGCTGCATAACATTCGGCTGGAAAAATCACACGGAGCTGCTCCGACCTGCTACCTCGCACGGCCCCCCTGCAGCTGCAGAGCCCCTTGCCGGGGTGCTTGCTGCCTGTATACCCCCTTACCGGGGTGTATGCTGCCTTGTCAGGGTGTGCACCCTCTTACTGGGGTTCATGCTGCCCCTGCATCCCAAACCTGCTCCCTTGCCCAGGGAAAGCACATGGAGCGAGCGGGCTGCCTGGGGATGGACCAAGCAGACATCTCGTAGGCAGCATTTCCAAGCCCGAGGCATCCGAGCCTGACAGCTAACCCTGAGGACAAAGATTAGAAAAGAGGTAGAAAAGGGCTTTCCGCACGAAGCGTTTTGCAGGGTGCGGGAGCCAGGCTGGCTGCTGTGCCCAGGGTGCCAGCCCCAGCTGGCCCCAGCCCTGGCTCCGTGCCACTGACTCACAGGGTGACATCCAAAACTCTTTTGTCCCCTTCAGATTCATTTCTGGAGTGGTGGTGTCCTCTCCGAGTCATCCTCCCAAAGATTTGCACTTTGCCCACAATGGTCTAGACACACAGTTCATAAATGACTCATGACTTTCTTGTGCTCATAAAGTCTGTCCTTGCTTCTGGCTCTTAATTTAGATCTGTACTTCAAGAGTCAAAATCTGGGCGTCAGCCTTGACCTTGGATCTCTTCTTCCTACTAACTCCAGAGGGAGTTAGTAAATCCGCCTGTCCCACCTCCAGATGAGCCCCGCCAGCACTCACCCATGCAGGGACCTTATTTCTGCAGAAAGCCTGAGCTCGCCATCAGCACCTCCCAGAGCAGCTCTCACCGCTGCCCTTTGCAAGCCAGAGACCGTGGCTGGATGGCTTCTCCTCCAGACATGTCCTCAGGCATCCCCAGCACTGCTCAGGGACAACCTCCTGGCACCCAGCACTGCCCGTGCCCTTCCTCACCGAGCTCACACCTCCTCCTCCTCCACCCACATGTCCCTCTGCATGGACAGGGCTGCAGGGAGAGCGGCTCTCCTCCTGGCTCTGCAAGACAGTGCTCCCGACCCCATCAGGGCCCTACTCTGGGTCCTGCGAGAGGCACCGACCACCCCGAGGTGGAGCCAGCCCGGTGGTGGCCCATGCAAGGTGCACAGTCACCCTTACGGGCTCCCACCCAGCATCCCCAGCCCAGGGTTTGCAGGCAGGCAGCTTGCCCAGCCTGCAAGCCGACCTTTGGGGCACGGTCACCCTCACTTGCTCATGGTGGCCCCCAAATTGCACGCCAAGCCTGTCTGAGCCATGCTCAGGTCACAGAACAAGAGCAGGAGTCCCAAGCGAGTTATTTCACTGTTTGCTCTCATCCCGCGCTGCCCGGGCGGACAGGAGGGGGAGATCTTTACCGTGACAAATCCAGCGTGTGCAGCAGGAGGTGAACTCCGGATCCAAGCTGTCTGCTTATACCAGGCACACTCTGCACACCATAAAGCCCCCTAAAAGTGATGCCGATGGTTGGAGCTCAGTGCCGGATGACCTGGCTGCTTTCTGCATGTCTCCGCTGCCGCATGCTGCCTGGGGCAGTCGCACACACACGGCCGTGGGCACAAGCGACCTTCTGCATCCCTGCACCATTCAAGCAGGAGGTGGACCACCCTGTGCCCTCCGCGCATCTCCAAACCCCCCCCAGACCTTGCGCAGGACCGTTCCCGTAGCTGTGGCCTGGCAGCTCCCCAAAGCTGCCCTGCCTTTCACCCGCTGATTATTTTTTTCTCCAGAGAGGTCACTCGTTAATTCTCCAACAGCTGCACATCCTTGCAGGGCATGTTTATGTTACACAGAAGAATACTACTCAGCTGGGTACATTTTCCACTGGAATTTCCATCTCCCTTTATATTTGAGTTTCAATTGCAGGTCAAATCTTGGACATAAAATACAAGTATTTAACATCAAGTAAAACACCCTCCCTTTCCCTTCCTTAATATTCCCTTTGCTGTGGGGTGTTCTAAAAAGCTTCCGACTGGTGGGAAGAGTTTACTAACTCCTAAACTATCAGTGGGGGTTTTGTAGCTTACACCTAACCTGGTGCAGATGCGATCCTCCGTGGGTGCACATGTGTGGGTGCCACACAAACCGCAGTGAATGGCGCAGGCAGTCAGGGGATGCTCATTTACTCTCTGGGGACCCTGCACGCCAGCGCAGGGGCTGAATGCATGGCTCCTGAGTAAGAAAAAGATAAAAACCCGTTGAGATCCCGACTACGGCATCCCTGGCCGGGCAGGCAGGGACGGCAGCTGCTGTTCCCCAAACCGTGGAGCTGTCACACAGCAGTTCGGTCCCATCACCTGAGCCTGGCTGCATCCATCGCCCCTCTCCAGGCTGGCTACTGCGTGCCCAGGGCTTCTGAGAGTGGCTGCCTTCGGGGTGTGGAGCTGGAGCTTTGCTTTGGGGCTCGCTGACCGGCTCCTGCTGACCCGGGCGGGCAGCTGGTAGCATCAGGCATTTTGGGGGATGTTGTGTGCGAGCACGGTTTGGATCAGCCCTTTCCTGCTCACGTAGCCCTGTGAATAGGGGATGTTTGTACCCTAAGACCAGCCAGGTTTCAAAGGGGAAAGCTGTGTATACCAGGGTGCATTTACGTTATTTTAAAAAATTCGTCCAAGCTAGGCCATGCATCTTATGAATTGCACTGGGATGGAGACACTCCATAAACGTGTAAAACGTTAACATTGGCATTCAAAGTCCCTGCAAGACCTGCATCACTGCAGCCTGCTCCTGGCACTGTGGTTATTCCGGGCTGTGAGCAGCCCCCGTGCCCAGCCACAGCCGCGGTGCAGCAAGGACGGCAATGCTTGCATCCCACGGGAACTGTGAGGCTGCCTTTTTTGTCCCAAAGTTTTTTGGTTTAGTTTGGGGGTTTTTTCCACTTAGACGGTCCAGGGCATCTTTCTGCCTCCCGCCATCACTAGCATCCTCAGCTGCATCCCTGTGGGCCAGCCTGACCCCATGGCTTTCCCCTAAACCGGCTGTGGAAACACCGGGCACGACAAATATCGCCGTGTCTCTAGACTGCCCACGCAGGAGCTGGAAATAAACAGCGTGGGTGTCACCTCCGCGGACAGCACTCTGCGAAGTGCTCTGCTACAGCAGCTGAGCTTCATCAGGTAGTTAAAATTGCAGACTTCTCTCCTGCGACATGCTTTTTATGGTGGTTTGTTGTTTACGGAGCTGAGAAAGGGTAGAAGAGCCTTCAAAAAATATTCCCTTGCCTCTGAGGGTACCGTTATGGAAACCCGCGGCAGCGTCCGAGGCAGGGCACTGTTTTCCTTGGAGCGGTGCAGGAGCAGCTGCCTGCTCCTGCCTGCTGACGCGCAGCCTGTGGTCGTGCTGCCTTCTTCACAGATGTCACGGGAAGGACCAAATTGGTGCCCACCTCTTTACGGACGCAGGTGCCTCGGTACACCCCTGTCTGGGACAGGGAGGACCAGAATTAGGGCTGTATCTTCTACCGAGGTCTGACACGTCCTGGCGTGTGATTCATGCTCCTTTCTAGGCTGGCAACGGGGATGACAAATGGACACAGTGTCCATGGGCCTCCAGAGCCACCCACTGCCTTCCACTGAGAACCCCTCAATTTTTGCCTAAAGATCATGGGTCAAAGAAGCGACCTGTCTGGCTCCACAGACAGCCAGAGGTGGAGATGCACAGCTTCTCTCACTGGTTTACGCCAGTGGCTAGTTATCCGTGGCTAATTATTCTGGGTTTTTTTGCTGACCATCTCACCTACACTTAACACGATTCAGCTTTGAGCTTGCCTTGCTCCAATCTTTCATTTGAAACTCTCCTTCCATGCTCTTATGCACTGCAGTTTCACACTGTAAGGCATTTTCTCCAGCCCTCAGGTCACGCAGATAAGAAAATTATTATTTATTGGAGGATTTTCCTGGTAATAGCAATTACTATCTCAAGCTTTTGTTGCACTGTTAAGTTATTGAGCAACAATGTGCACAGGAAAACACAGCCCAAGCTGTTTACTCAGGCAGCTCAGAGAAAAAAGAAACAGGCGTTAGCATCCATAGCTACTAGATGCTAAATTTAAAATAAGATATCAAGCAGCAGAATTAAGAACAAAATTCTTCCAGCCAGTTTTTCTTAGAACTTAGCAAGACAAGCTAGATAGTCCTTATACAAATATTTCAGAATGAACATAATTAACTCCCTGTGCATTTTCAGCGTAGTAAACCACTGCTGAGCTTATGGTGAACCCAGAAACCAAGTGATTTTCCTTGGAACAACCAAAACCGAGACTACGCTGGAGGAAGTTTGATTTCTGAGTGATGATATGTCTACTGATGGTTAACCACGAGGATGGATGTGGGGTTTCACTTGGCCTGGAGATGAAATCCTCAATTCCAGCATCCTCTGCTTCTTTGGGGAAGGACATGGTATAAAGTCTGAACCCAAACTCAAATCCCAGTTTTGAAGCCTGAGCCAACCCTTGATTGAGCTTGGCCACCCTTCAGAGGGCCAGCTGCAGGAAGCGTTGCATCTGACACCACGTGAAAATTCCTGGTTTTTGCTCCTAATTCAAGCCTCATGCCTTATTAGCAAGAGCACACTGAGATTTCGGACCCATCTGAGCGCTGAGAGATTGGCAAGGGCTCGTGGCTGATGATAGAGGGTGAGCAAGAGGAGCAGTGACCAGGCACGTACCTGAAACAGGGCCGTCAGCAGGAGGTTTTGCTCGGGATGGGACCAGGGCTCAGCAGGGACTTGGTACAACAGGAGAATCAGATCAGCCCCTTGGCATAAGAGCATTGCATAGAGTGAAATTTTGGGGCTAGAATCTGTCATTTGGTGTCAGCTTGCTGGTTTTACCAGGCAGAGCTGGCCTGCAAACAGAGCAGCTCCCCGCTGCAAGCAGCCGTGCGTTTGCATCTCCCGTATCAAAATGCTCCAAGAGGCAGAGAGAGGGGAGGAGAGCTGGAGAAAAGTGCCCATAACCAGAGCAGCAAAACAAAGCCGCCAGAAGCCTGCCCACGGCCAGGAGCGGCGGCGGCCGGCACTGCCGTCTGTCCGTGGGCGCGCGGGGCGGGAGCCGGCAGCTGCGGGGCAGCCACACCTGCAGCACGAGCCCAGACAGCCCGGGCGCTCCCGCTTTGTGGTCTGGCATTTTGCCCGGTGTCCTGCACGGACACTGGGGGCGGGTGGCGGGGAGGACGGTGACATTTGCAAGCCGGGTGAAGTGTCACCCAGCTTAACCTCCCTGCCTAACCTTCCTGCCTGCCGGGAACTGGGCAGTGGGTGCTGAGCAGAGTGTGGGTGGGGTGCCTGCTGTAGGGACCCCGCTGCAGGGACCCCCCATGCCTGGGGGCTGCTGAGCAATAGCCAAGGGGCCAGATGCCACTTTAGCCCTCCATCGCCATGCCAGGGCATGCCGAGTGCCCCCCTGCCCAGAAGGGTTTCCTACATCATCACAAAACATTTCAACCAACAACAACCGATTAGTTTTTACAGCATCCCTTGCAGTCTCCAATCCCTCCAGATGCTTTTCCCCTGGGAAGCAAAACACAGGCAGACCCACGGGGAAGAGGTGCGCACAGCCCTGCACTTAACCACCCGCTGCCCAGTGGCAAACACCCAAAACAAGGTACCTGCACCCAGTGCATCGTCCCTGGATCCTCAGCAGCCTCAGCAGCCCGGAGCCATCCTCCTCAGGTGCCAGAGATGAGACCACGAGGACTGCGTAACTCGTGGCACATGTATGTTAGTGGCTGCTCCCAGCCAGTCCCATGTGCCCGCGTGTCGTGGTCCGCAGGAGCGAGGTGCTGGGAAGCAGCGCTGCAGCAAAGAACAGGAGAAGGGATGATGCTTTACCTTGGTCTCAGCATGAGCCTGCAAGGGGGAAAGGGCACTTGTAAAAGGCAGGCAGCGTGTGCGTCTCCTGGAGGGAAGGGGAAGCCCTCAGTGCCTTTTGTAATTAGGATGCCTGTTACAGTGCTACTGGGACAGCAGAGCTAGAGCTGCCCAGAGCGAATCCCCTGGGATGAGAGGGTGAACACTGGGTGCAGCTCGGCCCAGGGCTGCTCCCGGCTGTCAGCCCCCCGCCAGCACCAGCACAGCGGTCACAGCCGTGGTTCTGGCCCTGGCAGCCCAACCCGGGACCCACGGTCCTTGCTCAGACCCTGGTCCCCAGGGAAGAGCCGCAGCTCCAGTGCTGAGCGCACTGCAATGAAAGCATTCGCCTGCGCTGGACAGACCAGCCTCACCAATGAACACCGTGAATGGTGTCTTAAAATAAAGACGAGCTCTCTGCCTGGGGAGGGAGGGAGGGATCCAGGGACCGGGCAGGGGAGCAGCAGCCACCCCCAGGATCCTCCCAATAATTGGGTAATTGCGTTATCTGCAATGCCCAAAGGTGTCCCCTTGGATACTCTGGGTGCAACACATCTTCCACCCCATCCTTTGCTGGAGAGACCGAGCTTTTGCGATTCTCCGACCAGTGTGTTCTTTCCATACAGCGGGTCCCACGCATCTGGCTTGCTCTGGGAGTTAGCGTGTAAATCCCCCACATGAGGCAATGGGATTTGCTTCTGCAGCCAGCATTGCTCGTGTACGTGTCCATGGTCTTGGTCTGAACCCAGACAGGACACATGGGGCAAGACCCTCCTGGCAAAGCTCCTGCTCTCGGGCTGGATCGACTCCTGGAGCTGAAACTGTAATTAAGTTAATCACCAGATTGCAAAAGGGCGTGGGTGGGGAGGTGGAAGAGGCTGGAAGGTAATTAGAAAGTGGATGTTTGCAACACCTCCAGGAAGGCGACCATGGGGACCGGCCCCCTGAACACACGTTTCCCAAGGGCTGGCAGTGGTCCACTGGTAGAGGGTTTCCCCTAGGGCATCCCCAGTGGTATGGGGTTTTATCCTTTTACGTGGAGCCAGATGCCCTGTCCTTATTTTTAAATGCTGCCCTTCAGGGATGGTGAGCAAAGGGACGGGTTAACCCCTGCTGCAGTTTGTAAGTGAGAACCCCCCGTCCCTTCCTCCTGGGCAGGATGCAACCTTGTCTTAATCTGTCTTTACCATGATGCTCCTGGTGGGTATCATCAGCCTTGTTTCGGCAAAGAACTCACTCACTCTTGCCATTAGTGATACCCACTCAGTAAATTGCTAAAAGTTTCACATTTACACTCCTGTCTGTTTTACCTAACACAAATCCAGTGTGACCTAACTGGAATGACTGTGTTTTCTGGTGGAGAGCAGGAGATGGTGACAGCAGGCATTAGTTAAATTAATTTCTACAGTTTTGGTCACACTTTATACCACATATTCCACTTACAAAGGGTAAAACCTGACTGATAAATATTTCACTAAGCAGTTAATCGTATTACTAGAGATAAAATCACCTTGCCATAAACACTGACTGGAAACAAGCCAATGCATTCCGCTGATACGCACAAAATGATCTATTACATATTTATCATGTGCTTTGCCTAATCATTTATTAAGTCCTTCTAAGAGGATCCATAGTCCAAGGAATTCGAGCCGTGCCTTGCACTGCCAGCCCTTCGCAGGGGAGGCAGCCCTTGCAGGCTGATGATAACCCCAGCCCCACTGTGCTGCAGCTCCCGGAGCAACCAGTGCACGAGGAAACCTCTTGCTGATCTCTAATCCTTTCCTGGGTGAGGAAATCCATCCCACGCAATGGATCTCTAAAAGTTATGATGAATAAAATCCCTGTTTATCCGAGAGATGTTTACTCTGCACGCTCAGGCAGGTCTTGGATCACCCCAAAGCCGTACCTGTCAGCCTGGCACTAAGCACAGGGCGCTTCAGGAATCCCTCGGGACAGGCAATGGGTGGAGGAAGGCCAGAGCCTGAATTCCTTAAAAATATTTTACCTGCTGTAAGTGCTTTCCATTCCCATATATAGCGGCTGAACTGCCGGGGAAGTGACTGCTGTATCCAGGTGGCTGCAGTCAAAAGTGGGAATGGGAAATGAGCCCATCAGGAGGCGATGCTGTCTGATCACAGCTCAGTCACACACCCTGGAATAAATACGATTTCTCCTTTAATGGAGAAAATAACACTTTCCAAAGTGAAACCAACTGCAGTGTTTCCACCGAACTTACCAGAGCCTGATTCAGGAGACACTGATCTCGTTAACGGAAGTCTGACAAAACCTTAAAAGACTCCTGGGTTTGGCTGGCTTCTCGCCTGTTCGGAGTTTTGTGGATGATCTTTATCTGATCAGCTAGGTGGCAGTTGCGATTAACTGCACTCTTCATCAACGCATCCACACTTGTTCCGAAGGTGTGCTTAACAGAGGCTACCCACAACATTTCTTTCCAATCCTATATAAAGGATTGTAGCCAAAACTAAGGACAATTTTAATGTATTTGAGTCAACCTCCAATCTTGTTTTAACACATGGTAGGTGAGATATTTCTGGTTTCCTCCACATAGTAGCCCGGTATTTTATATTTAAGGAAAAAAAAAAAGGCTCACCTTAGCTGGTCACCTCGCAGCTTCAGGGACATCCTGTGGGACAGAGGCACCATTTGTGCATCAGAGGTTGTGATGAGGCTGTGCTGACGATCCAGCGTGCTCAGCTGCAGACACCGCACTGGGGTCCACCAGCCTCTCGTGCAATGTGCTTTCACGAACATGCAAAATTGTTGCAACTGATCTCAGGAAAATGGATCTATTCAAGCAAGTCAGGAGGAGTCTAAAGAAAAAGGAGTGGAAAGGAAGTGTTGGAGAGATGGACAGGAAAGAAGAACAGGCAGAGAAATTTTATCATCAGGATAAGGGGCTCCATCTCCCCACAGTTCCTCACTGCTCTTGGTCTAGGTAACCTTTGCAGTCTCTGACGAGATGGCTCATTAAGCTGCTAACGAGTTTGACTGGTGGATGGAGGTTTGTGGATGGTAGTGGAAGATGCTCATCTCCCAGCTGAGAAGCGACAACTTCCCATCCTCATGCTCTCCAGCTACTGCGTGTGTACAGAGTGGTGGCCAGAAAAGGTATGGGGTTAGTTCCCCTGGGGAGCAGGGACGACCGCAGGGACGGTTCCCCGGGCAGAGGGACGTGCCTGGAGTGCGCCCAGCCCTGCCGGGAGCCCCACGGGACCCAGCACGGCTCCTCCCCGCTCGGCTCCTCTGCTGAGACGGCTACCGAAAACCTGGGGTGCTCACGGTACTGATGGGAGGTTAGTCTTAGCTGGCCACTAAATTTGTGTCACAGGAGCCACAAGAGAGCCACAAAAATACCCTTGAAGCCACAAACAGCCCGGTCTGAGTGTGACCTGGCAATCCACATGCAAAAAACTTTTGGGCTGTTAGCAATCCCCCAAGTTGCCAAACTCTCATCAACACCGCCTTTGTAATGCAAGCAAAGGGGAGAACAGTACTATCTAGAGAAGTCTGCCTTGGTTTTAGAATGGGAAGGGAAAAGGACCTCACTCCTTTTCCATGCCTCCCAGTGTGCACTGTTATTTCAGAGCTCACACAGAGTTCGCCTGTTATTGGCAACGTAACCGGCCCTCTATGTTCAGACTCAGATGCTTGCAGTTTGGGATTTCACATCAAAGCCGCTGGTTTGGCCACTGCAGCAGCAGCGGTTGGTGATAAAGTTTGGAACCAAACCCAAACTTCTCAGAATTTCACAGCTATTCCGGTCCCACGCCAGGCTCATCTCTCCTTGCTGCTGCAAGGAGCACGCACGCTGCAGTGCTCCAGCCACCAAAGTTCAGTAGGACCTGGTTAAAACTAACATTTGGGTTTAACTCTCTTTTTAAGTCCTTTTTTTCTTCAGAAAGCTATGTCTGATCTTTTGGGGTTCTGACATCTCCTTCTACAGCCCAGGAGGAAGAGCCGAGTGCCACCAGGCTGCTGGCGGGACCCTCTGCTCCCTGCGCCTGCAGACGGAGCTGGGGCCACCCCAGAGCAGACGCCCTGGGTCCAGCTCCCGGTGGTGATGCCATTCATTCTCAGCCGTGGTTTTCTCTTGGGCAACACAGCACGGGAAGGCTACGGGAGTGAAGTGGACGAGCATGTTACGCAGGGAGGAAAGAGGGAGGAGAGAGGAGAGCCATGAACACACCTGGTCTTGGGCAAACACTCTCCAACTCGGGCTCCAACTTACTGTCCTAGTGCGACCGGCAGTGTCAACTGCTCGGCAGCAGCCGTCCCCCTCTTACAGCAATCTCCTCCTGGAATATTTTCCTTTCTCCATGGGGCACCAAATAACTGCTGGAGTGTGCTGTCTGTCAGCTTAGCATCTTGGAGAGAGTTTTCTGTTCTGCTTTGAGCTATTTAATCATTTTGTTGGGCTTCTACCCAAAAAAATAAGGCCCTTTATGTTGTCTTTGGTTCAGGTTCTCTCTCTCACTCTTGCTTTTTAATTCCCATAAAAACCTACCATGTTCCTGCCAAAAGTATAATAGTAGGGCCATGAGTGGTGGTCTGTGTAGAGTACCGACTCCATGGTCATAAAAGTATGAGGACAGCAATAGTATTTAGCAAGGAGAGACAATGGGAGTGGAAAATAGTGTTCATTCAGCTTCTCTTGTGGAGTCAAAGGCAGCTGGCGAGCGCTGAACGTGTTCTAAAAATAGCAAAAAAACCTTAAAGGAAACGTGAAAATGAAGAAGCTGTTTCCAGTCGAGCTGCTCTGTTAAAGTGATCCGTAGACGCCCTTGAATGCACAGACCTTCAGGTGACCAAGGGGAGCATCCCAGCCTGCTCCTCGCTCGCGCTGGCTGCAGCCTAAGTTTGCTGAGGTCCTGATCTGAGCTCTAGCCTTTAGGATATTTGTTTCTGACTTCTGTCCATCATCAACCCAGGAGACTTCTGAGTGCCTTTTACCCTCAGTTAAAGGCTCAAGAAAAGCTTTAGTCCCAGTAAATTACACAATACTGCTGATCTTGATTACTGCCCAGTAAAGCACTAAAGCCTTATGTACCACATTGAAGGACTTGAAGGCTTTCATTCAGAGAAAGCTTTGCAGACACTTCCAATTAAAAACTGAACTACTACAAGAAAAGTATGATCTCTTGACAGAAGAATAAATTTTGGGGCCAGACATGCTGAGAAATACTTAATTTCAGCTGCCTGACACTGTGTTAAAAAAGGATTTTGAAGCTATTCTTAGCTAGTCCATCAGGTACCTTGGAAAGCCACCAGGACCGTAAAGCTTCTCTCATGGGTCGCTTCACCACCTCATCGCAGGATACCACGGCTAGCCCGTGTTATCACCTGCAGAAAGCACTTCCCAAAATCCCGGTCTGTGCCAAATGGGGGATCTGTGAAGCTTTGCCACTTCCAAATACACAAAGTCTGAACGCACCAGTGCTGAGAGGGACGTGGCTGTTGTGCAATTCAGAAGGAAGGGTATCAGCAGAGGCGGTTGTAAAACTTCATCAGACTCCTTGGGAAAAGGTTGATACTTTGGGCTTTGCAAATAGCTCCAGAGCAAAAGCGAGCTTTGGGGAGATGCACAATATGGGGAGAAACTGGCCTGGAGACGGTTTTCAAACCTTCCTTGCTCCTGAGCAGCCGGTAGTGTCCATGCCCAGCTACACCCTTCTGCATCATCCAGAGCTTCGCCTTTCCCTTTTAACCACTTTTACTGAGATGCAAGGGTGCACAAACATGGTGTAATCTACACTCAAAGTTCCTTTTCCCCATATGCTATTGATCAGTGCACGGGTAAATCTCCGGCTTGCTGCCCGAGCAGTGACAGCCTCCTGCCCCCCTGCTCATCTCCCACAATAGCTAACGTTTCTTCTGATCTTTAGCATGCGTGTGCCTTGGCCAGGTGAGATGCAGAGTGCCAAGATATGAAGTAATATTTGCTATCTGGCATGCCGTACGTGTTGCAATACCTAGTCATAATCCTGTTTGAAAGTTATAATAGTGGAGAGCGTTATTAACCTGGGCTCCCTTCCTGCCTCTTGTGGGTTTCAATCAGACACTGGGTGTTTTTCAAACTTTTTTTTGAGGGTATAATTTTAGTACATACGTCAATAGAAAGCAGAAAGAAAACAGAATTTACTATGATAAAATTAAAAGGACAGAGTCCCTACCGCCCCGCTACACCCAGTGAGGAGACACCCCCCCCCCCACCTCCCACGCCGGAGGAGCATCACCTTTCAGGCTGTGTCACTGCCGGAGCCATCATCCACGGTGTGAATCACCTGCCCTGCAGCCAGCCCGGGTACCGGCCAGGGACCACCGGGCTCCTTCCCCTCCCTTTAAAAGCCTGGCAGCCGTGTGTGCCAAGCACTCGGTGCCGCTGCCCCTGCCATACACCGCCGCATCTCTTGCAGCCCGGCCGCCAGGAGAGGCTGAGACATGGCCGAAGGGGAAATCACCACCTTCACCGCCCTGACCGAAAAGTTCAACCTTCCCCTGGGGAACTACAAGAAACCCAAACTCCTGTACTGCAGCAACGGGGGCCACTTCCTACGGATCCTCCCAGATGGCAAAGTGGATGGGACCAGGGACCGAAGCGACCAGCACAGTAAGCAAACCCGACGGGGCTTCTTGGTGCTCCTCCTTGCTCCTATGGTTTTATCAGCCTTTATCAGCCAGGAAGGGGGGAGCTGGAGAAGACAGGTTCTGTACCAGGCTCTCTTTTCTCCTGGTGGCAACACACCTTCCAGGAGTCAGCACACACGCCAAACACACCTGCAGCCTGTACGCAGAGCCCGGGGAGGCATCGTGTGTATGCTATTTCACATCTGCAGAAGTACTAAATCTGAAACTGGGTATCAAAATAATGGCAGGCAGGCAGACCATACAGGACCAAACACTAATTGCAGCACGGCTGGCTTACGCAGCAAGCTGGCAGCTGGAAAAAAAGGCTTAGGAGCAGCCTCACATCCTACACACGTGCAGCCGTCACACATAATTCTGTGGTATCTTTGCATTTACTCTGGGTTAGAAGATTCAGCACAATAGTGGGTTGTGCAAATGCGGCATTTCCCAGCAGCGCACTGCAGCTGTGCCTCTTCGCATGTCAAGTCATGAGCCAGAGCGGGAGGTCGGGCCCAGATTCCCCTGCATGCAGAATGGATTTTTTCTATGTGTTCTGCACACAGTGTCCCCCTGCCTTTGGGGAACTTCCCTCTCCCCTTATGCAGCAAATTAAATTCCTGCAGGATGCAAAAGCCCAACAGAGGCAAGAATCTGGTGAAAGAGAGTTATTTTGTGACTTACGGCTTTAGAAATGCACTCATGTTACCATTCACTTTTTTTTTCTGAAAGTAAGTATGGCTTGTTGTATACTGAAGCAGTTTCAAGACATTTTGTGTGCATCTGTGTGTCACAAAGATTTAATGGGCCATCCGCAGCCAGAGCCTCCTCTCGCCCGTCCCCATTCCCTGCAGTCAGTGACGCTGGCCACTCCAGCCCATGGGACATTGGGGACCTGCTGCTGGGATGAACTGCCCACGCAGATACCAGCACTCATCTTACCATTTGCACATCCCATTGCCTTTCTAGGAGCACGTTGGTTCTACATAATTGCTGTCAAAGTTCATCCTAGGAAGCTGGCAGGACTCACTCACCAAAAAGTGCTGGTTTCGTAAATGCTACTATTACAAAGTGCTGCAGACTATCTGACGTAGGGCAGACTGTGGTATAAAAAATTAATAATACTGTCCTGTATGGCAAGGAAAGGTGCGTGTTTGTCCTTTCCAGTAGTTGTCCATGTCACCGAAGGCATCGAGACCTCTTTCCCTGTCTGCAGCTCACACGACCAAGCCAAGCTGCGGTGCTGAGGCTCTCTTGCTTTGATCAAGCCACACAAAGCCGTTAGATGAGAGCTGAATACCTGGCCCTGACACCAAGAAGCCCCTTGCCCTCAGCAGCTCTCTCTGCTGAGCCCGGCCAGGCCGTCAGCAGTGACCAGCGGGGCTGTGCAGAGCAACCCTATCCCGGGCAAACCACTCAGACAAAAGAGAGAATGGCTGTGTAAGGACAAAGACACAAAATCCAAGGAAGCGGTTGGGACGTTTTAAGCTTTAAGGGCTCTTGCAGTTCCAAAATGCTTGAGACGATTTTTTAAACCGATGCCCGAGGAGAGCTGCACCGGCAGCACAGCAAACCTCCCCGCGGGGCTCTGTGGGCGGCGGGGCCGGGCTCTTCCCCACCACCATGCGCCGGAGCTCTCGGTTCTCGGCAGAAACCTCTGGGTACACCATATCCTGAACATTTACTGGAATATAACTGGGACCTGCCAGGCTCCTATCTGGTTAGAAAGAAGGGCTGGGAGGAGCCAAGTCTGCCTTACCAATTCTAAGAAAAGCACTTTTATTTTCTTTAAACCGCAAGTGTACATGTGGCTTTCTCCCCCAAACTTAACCTTTCTTCTTGTTATTGTTGTTTTAATGAAGGGCAGTTTATAGCAGAGTTTTAATTATAAACACCGTTTCCCCGCCACTCGTGCAGCACATGGCAGCGCTGGGGGATGGACGAGGATGAGCTTGCCAAGGCTGGATAAACACAGTGCAGGACAGCCAGCCTCCAGCCTGGAATAAACCAGGCACTAACCCTTCTCAAACCCCAGGCAAGAGGCAGAGGAGCATGCTGACCCAAAGGATCCGCAGAAGGCAGGACCGGGCTCATAGGACCCACAAGCTGGCAGCTGCAAAGGCCGTACGGGCTCAGCAGGCGTCTCTGCTGCATTTTGCAGAGCTGAGATTTTGCTGGAGTCAGAAGGGGGATGCAGAGACACCCGTGTGCCCTGGGGAGCTCAGCACAGGTTTGCAGAACCAGTGGCAAGGTGGCATCTCCTGGGACACGGGATGCTAACAAGGACATGAGTGTCCAGCCACTGCGCCCCAGCCTCGAGCCCACCGTCTCACGGCATGGGGGCTGCCATACAGCCCATCCTTTTTCTCCGCAGCAAAGCGAGCCCGTCACCCTGGAGTGAGCGTTTCCCCTCCGGCCGCTGGTCCCCATGGCCGCACCATGCACACAGGCAGCGAGTGCAGGCAGCGAGCGCGGGCAGCACCCCTGTGCGTGGCAACCGCTGTGCCCCGACATGCTCGCACCTCACCGGCTGCTGGCCTGGGGCCGTGTGTTTGGAAACCTCTGCCAGAAAGGAACCTCCTGTAAATGATCTCGTAAACTTGGATATCCGAATGTACAAATATTTACAGAGGAAACTCCTGGAAGGGCTGCGCGCCAGCGGAGCAGCCCTGCCGGCAAGGTACCCTGCCTCTGAGCACCGACGGCTGCCCATGGTCCTGCCCCTGCACCTGACAAATGCCGGAGCTGCTCAGCACCACTCCCCAGCACGCGAGGAGAGCAGCCTGGACCGTGACCTCCGCCGTGGGATACTGCTTACACAGCTGGGACAAACACCGGCCAGCGCAGAGCAAGCCGTATGGGAAACCTGCGGGTGACAGTGGGGAGAGAGGCCCCTGGGGAGGGACGAGGCATGGGAACGCCCGTGGCTTATCGGAGGAGCCAGCATGCACAGCTGCATTAGAGCCTGCATTGGTGCTTTGAAAATAACTGCCTGCTCCCATGTGCATTTTGTTCCAGATAAATATCAAGAATTCTTGTTTTTATCTTAAATCGCCTTGCTAGGTGCTAGCCCCAGAATCAGGGAAGATCTCTAAGGCGAACAGAAGTCGTCACTCACTCCAAGCCCTTGTTGTCCAGCCCTACGTAATGATTCCCTCACCCTGTCCTTTGCCGCAGTGCGTGGGCATCTCGAGCTTGCACCGTGAGATGAAAGGAAAACTTACCAGGACATTGTAGACCCTCGAGGATGAAGCCCATGCTCATTTCCACAAACAGCCTTATTTCCTCTGTTTCATCCCATTACTTCATGGAAGGAAATATCTGTACAGACCTGTAAAAAAACGCAAGAATTTGTGCGTGAGCTCCTTCCTCCGGACCCACCATTCTCCCTCCCTCTGTGGCCAGAGACCTTCACGTCCCCATCGGCAGCTGGAGGGTCACCCCACTCCCCTCTCTCGAAGGCAGTTTTTAGGACAGTATCATCATTTTTATCTCGTTTCCCTCGTTCCCCGGCTGGACTTCTCCTTGGCCACGTCCTGGGACTGCAGCACCGCAGCGAATGCAAGGCGGGCTGGGGGCTCTCCCACTGCAGGGCTTGCCGGCTCCCAGCTGCAACCAGGCAAGCACCAGGACTGCATGTTACTGCAAATCTGCACCTAGGCAATTTACTAATCAAGCACCATTTACTGAGCAGGAAATGCCAAAAATGAAGGATGTGAACCATTACGGCAAAGATTTCAGTGGGATGAGGGCTTCTGCCATGCCAAGAGGTGACATGACCTTTTACCTCATCCAAAAAAGGATAAAATAAAATAAATCAAAAAAGAAGGAAGGAGCTGGAGCTGAGGCATCTGTTCATACTTCATTCAGACCAACCTAAATATTTCTTTTACAAATCTCTACAGTATAAGCTCAGGAAAAAAAGCTGACTAGGAGATGGGAGTGGTCATTTGGAAGAGTTGGATTTTGCGAGTCACACTCTGGATACAACCGCAGCCCTCCGCGCGTGCCGGCGGGGCCGCTGATTGCTCAGACTTCAGGTTTCCTGCTGACCCATGCGAGCAGTACGGGGTCCTCTCTGAGCACACAGGGCTAGAGAGCTGTCCTCCCAAAGCTTCTCTCCAACCAAATGGCCTCTTCCCTTGCCTCTTCCTGATAAATACGTTAAACAAGAACTTGAGCCAAGTTTTAATCATTTTCCGAGACTCCTATAATTAGCAAAGTAAGAAAAAAAGTAACCCACAGGGCAAAAAAAAGTAACCAGACAAATCCAAAGGTTAAATCCGCTGTGTTAGGTACAGGATGCTGAGCAGAGGAGCGAGGTGGCCCAGACACCCCGGCCTGCAGCTGACCCGCTCCCCTCCCGCAGTGCAAGACCAATAAGGAGCTTTTTTTGCCCCAGAGTTTCTAGTTGAAGTCCAGCATCGGTGATGGAGATGGAACGCCGCTGCCCAGTGAGCTGTGTGAAGGGACGCAGCACCACCACGAACCCATCGCCCCCGCCCAGCCTGTGCGCTGGCAGGCTCAGGTCTTGGTTTAGTACCAAATTCACATTAGCGCCGCAAACTAGGACAATCTGAGACGTGGCTCATGGCTACCTACGGGAGGTATTTTTTTAGGATGAGGATCGGCCCTTTCTATTTCTCCACTGTCCGCCTACGACGCGCCGGATAACGCCAGCTGCGGCACACTGCTCGATGGGATGCTTTGGATCAGGGTTTTGCAACGCAGGCATCTGAAGTCTGCCCATCCCTGGTTTAGCTCTTGAAATACTTCTTCATATGTCACTGCTTAAGTGTCTTGTCAAAACCACATGAGAAATTTGTAAATTAGAGCCAGAATTAAAACCCCAATCTCCTGTGTCCCATTCCAGCATCTTAACCAAAAGGCTGCCCTTCCTTTGATGTAAAAGAAGGAAAAAATTGGTCTTTGGTTCCTCAGGCATGGCTGTGGGGTTTCTTTGAAGGAGAGGGTACAAGGAGACACTTCTATTACACACTGTACCGTTTCCTATAAACTCTTTATAAGCCAGGCTTCGGAACAAAAATACCCTGCTAACTTTCCTAGCAGCTTGGACATTATCTCTGACAACCTTTATTTTTTTCCTTTTCCTATTTTCCTTTTACTTTTGTTGTTGTTGTTGTTTTATTTTTACTTTCAGTTCAACTCCAGCTAAGCGCGGAAAGCGTGGGAGAGGTGTATATAAAGAGCACCAAGTCTGGGCAGTACCTGGCGATGGACACCAACGGGCTGCTCTACGGCTCGGTAAGTAGGAGGTTTATGTGGGACCAGACACGGAGAGGGTTTGAGGTTTGCAGAAATCTCGTAGCTCTGAGTAATGGAAACCGCAAGCAACAATTAGCCTCTGTTTGTTATTTTGGTAGCTGGACGGCCGCTCTCCATCCGGCTTTATTTTGGGGGGAAATAAATAAATAATCTAATAACACCATTTACCACCCCGCCTCAAACGCTTTACAAATATCACATTCCATATCTGAAGCAGCAGCTGCTTTGCATCCCCTCGGCAGCTGCCAGCTCTGCGAGCAGGGCCGGGGGGGGACCCCGGCAGTGCAGGGCAGGTGCACCTCCAGCCTGGCTCTTCCAGCCCCGGCAGCGCCTTGCCCACACCTCTGCCTGCCTCCTGCCGCCTCTGCACGGCTTTGCGAGGCGGTTCAGAGCTGCTAGCAGGGCTGCGAGCGGAAGCGGCCCACGGCCACTGAGCAAAGACCTCCTCGCATTTTTCCTCTGGATCCTGATTGCACCGAGCCCTGTGCCAGAGGCAGTGACAGCATCCGTGACATCCCGGTGCAAGCGGGATTGTGCAAGGCAGGAGCTTACCCCCCACCCCATGCCCAGGAACTGTAGGGCACGGAGTCACTGAAAATAATCTGGTTCTTTGAGACTAGTCCCATTTATAGCAAAGTGCGCGACACGTAATCCTGGTCACAGGCTGCTTCGCTTCTCCAAAGAGCTGTTTTGTTCCCCGTGCTCATGCCCTGAACCCGCAGCTGCCACCGCAGAGGTTAGTGCCAGGGAGGAGCCAGTGCCAGCACCAGCTTACAGAGCACGGGGCCAGGCTCGGTTACTGCCGAGTAAAACGCCCAGGTCACGGACAAGTTACTGTAGGAGCAGCCCAGGGGACTAGATCAAGGCTACTTACCTCCGTGCTTTAAATATGAACTTTACTGGGGGACGAAGACCTCAGGGGTGGGTCTGGATAGCATCCTAGCCAGGGAGCACCCAAGCCTGGATCGCTGCATTAGGAACACGCACCCTCCTCCCTTTGGCATCGCCCCGTCTCACTGTCATTACCCGGGAATCTCTTTCAGCAGTTACTGGGTGAGGAGTGCCTGTTCCTTGAAAGGATTGAAGAAAACCATTACAACACGTACACCTCCAAAAAGCACGCAGATAAGAACTGGTTTGTTGGTCTGAAGAAGAATGGGAACAGCAAGCTGGGGCCGCGGACTCACTATGGCCAGAAGGCGATCCTCTTCCTCCCGCTGCCCGTCTCAGCCGACTAAGCCCCATCTTGGGAGCTCAGAGATGACCCGAACCCCAAAACCCAACCATCGCCTCCGCCTTTTCCCTCGCTGTCTCTCTTTTTGGCTACTGTGACAGAGCCAAACGTTATAGCTCTGAGCTTTACGTAAAGGCTTTACCAAAAATAGATAAAGCAGAGCTCCTCTGCTCTGCACGAAGCTTTGCAGAGATGAGGGGAAAAGCCCCGACACCCTCCCAAGGTCCACCGGGACCCCCCCTCCCCCTGCCCTCTGTTGGCAACGCGGGGCCGGCTCGTGCCGTGACCACGCTGCAGCTCCCGGGGACACACACAAACCTGCCCCGGGCAGGCACCCAGAAACATGGCCAAGGGCACCCCAAGGACACCCCAGATACCAGGGGAACACACGCTTTTACTGTCCCCAGTTATTCTAAGGCAAAACCTCCCTGGATACGCTGTATTAACGTATTTATCCATCCAAGTATGTAGCTTCTAATATGCCCTTTGAGCAATTTCAGACTGCACCGTCAGTCATGTTATCGAGTGCCAGCCTGGTTAAATGCTTGCAGATATCCTCAGCTTATTAAGCTAAGCTAGCATCGGCCAAAAGCTCCAAGCCCTAGACATCTTAGCCTCCCTTACAACATGAATATTGCTATATTTCATGCTAGTACCTGCCATATGTTATATGTATTTATTTATTAAGTAAACCTGTCTCTTCTACAATCTGTTCATAAGTAATTCTAGGCACCAAAGCCCCTTGACGTTGTCCCAGTGAGGACCGGGCAGAGTGGGAGCGACTGAAGTCTGATGTTGAGGGTGTGATGGTGCAGCAGGAACGGGCCACATGATGGTGGCAGCGCATCACACCCTGTTCCCGGGGGGCTTCCTCCCACACCCCTGGCGTCTGGCTAAATGGGGCTCTAAAAATGGCACTGGGGTCCCTCGGTGGCTCCCAAACCCTCCATGAAGCTGGTTTCTCCCCTCCTGGCACAAAGCGGATCTCCCGAGCAGCTCAAGAGACGCTCCTGCCAGGCATCACGGGAGCAGCACGCTGCCATGCTCTACCCCGGCTCGTCTTCCCCCATCCACCTCGGGCACTTGCAGATGCCTACGGTGACCAGACACGAGCTGCACGGGGGGACAGGTCAGCCCAGGCAACCACTGGGGCAAAGCCTTGCTGAGTCAGCACTTCTCTATTCGCTTCTTCCTGAGTGGCAAGGGCATTTTACCTTAGAGCAAGTTTACTCATGTGTAGACTAGCCCAAAGCCTTTAACTAATCCTTTCTGGCGATATTGCATTAAAAAGTAAATTGGGAATAGGTTTAACTCCGTCGCACCCATGTGACTTGTCACTGCCCGGCTGTGGCTGTGGGTGAGGTGTACACAGAGACGTGGCCAGGGGTGCTATGGTCGATGGGACGGATTCGGCAGCTGAGGAAGCAAAAGCGCAGGAGTCCTTCATTTATGCAAGGCTGGAGCTGCGGCAGTGCTGCGCAGCCCGTCCCCCGGCATCGCGGCGGGGGGAGCGCTGCCGAAACTCACATTCGGCTCAGTCCTCCTGTCGGTCTCGGACTGAGATTTTGAGCTGTAAATAAGATATGTTGGTACAGTGGCAGAACAATAAAGTTTGATAGGAAATATTGCAGCAGGCTATATTTGGTCTTAAGAGGCGCTTTAGCAAAAAAGTCTAAACCTCTCGGGGGGGAGGGTGAAAATGGAGCACGGTGCTTCTTCACCACAGGGATGAGCTTTGTGATGAGACACAAAAGCCAGTGACTCCAGTGGCAGCACCCGAGCAGGGACACCCGATCGGGGACACCCCCAGAGAGAGCTGGGGGACCCTGTGCCACGTGCAGGCGCCGCTCCCACCACACGGAGGGATGACCACAGCCTGTGCGCTCTTTGTTGTTTCTACAATAATAATCCCAATTTTGCAATTCTAGTGAATGGGAAGAAAAAATCCGGGGAAACCAGGGCTTGCTGCAGTTCACACGGCTGAGGGATGAGGTGAACTTTACCTTCTCCTTCACCCTGGGCCACAAGCTGGGCTGGGGACAGGCACAGAGCCATTGAGCCTCATGATTCTGAAACGCTTTTCCTAATGCTTCCCTTCCTACAGTCCCGCCTGTTGGGCCTGACTTTCCTTATTCAGTAGTAAAGGGGGAAAAAAAAGGCATTTAGGTACATAGAGTAACTTAAGGTAGTTAAACATCACACTTTGAAAGAGCAGTGTCAGTGGCGAAAAGCTCTCCTGTTCGGTTTGGAAAAGGTGGGCAACCTGATTCATTTTACCCTTATTCTTGTAGAATAGACCCTTGGAAACTGCAGAAGTATGTATCTGGCAGGAGCATTACAGCAGCTCGGCTGCTCTCCCCAGCGTTGCAAAGTGAAGATTTTCCCTCAGGTGAGCGACGCAGCACGTTTCAGAGCTGAAGAATGGAATTCATGTTTCTGTCCCAAACTTTCTGAAGAGAGAACACAAACAGCTTTCCTGTGTACACAACACGGGGCCAAGCTCGGGCTCTGCCGGGCGCTGCCGGCTGTGCACAGCCTCCTCCTCGTGTACACGCACGCGGCACCTTCTGGGAACACCGAGACAAGGCCCGCAGGGTTCGCTAATTAGATTTTGCAATCTATTTTTTCCTGTCACTTGGGGTACTGCTGGAGCCCTTCCCTGGCGGGTGGCACCTTGCTGCTGTGGCTGCAGGAGGGATTTCGCAGACACATTTTGTTCCTGAGCAAACACCGCCGGGGACGGTCATCTGCCCCACAACCAGTAGCGCAGGTTTATCAATTACCTCATCCTGATTTGCAAATAATAACAATAAATGAGCTGGCAGCCCCCGCCGGCCGACGGACTGAGCTCTTAGGGGAGTGAACCTGCATTACGCTGGAGAGCTGGGGGGACCTGCCCAGCCCCGCGTGCCGGACGGGCAGTCACAGCCCGGCCTCTCACCAGCCGGTGTGAGTCCAAAGTCCATGTTTCTGGCACAGCCCCGGGGCCTTTGCTCTGCAGAGCAGGCTGAGTTCACCCTCACGGCATCCATGGGCTCAGGTTCATCCCACCTGGGCTCCCCTTGTTCACTTTTTTCCATTCCTGCCATTGGGGACAGGGACATGGGACAAGCGCTCCCGGCTCCTGGCAAACCCCAGATAAGCCATCCCTACACAGGAGGGAGGAAGAAAAGGCACTACGCCTTGCATATTTCTGCAGCAGTAATTAGCCACTAATTACTGCACTTTAGAATTGCTCTGCTAATTATCGTACTCCTGAACTTTTGCACTTGCTGTCTCTGAAATCTTTTCCCCAGTGCTGATAGCATCGCGGTTAATCATCCTCCCCGGCAAACCGGGAGATGGCGTGGGAACGGCGGAGCCGTGGCGGGGAAGGAGCATGCGGCAGCTTCGGCAGCACCGCAGCTGCAGAGCCCAGCGGCGCGGGGACCATCGCCCACCCACGGGCCCACCCTGCCAGCGCCCAGCACCCTCCTTGCACCTACTCATTGCCATGGCCCGTTGGTGCTGTTTCTCATCTGGGGGAACTGCGTGGAGATCAAGTCGAAAGGCAATTTCTGCTCCTCCTGGAGAATGGCGGGATGCCAGCTGCTCCTCTTGTCCTTTACAGAGTGAAGTTTCCATACAGCTGCCCATGGGGAGGTCAGATGTATGGTCTTGCAGGTATTTGTGCACACTGAGTGCTTGAAGGACTACAAATATCGATTTCCCATTTTCACTTATAATCCCCAACAGCCAAAAAGGTACATTTTTACTAACACATTTCGATTAAAAGAAAGTAATGCTTGCAAAAAATCTATTCTGCACAGGCACCTTCCCCCCTCCCCCCCCAAAAAAAATTAAGCACAGCAACTTTGGGTTTTTTCAGTATCATCGTATCACAGGTAAGCTGGTTTTAGGTTACCCTTAAACTGGCAAACATCTTGACCATTTTGCAATGTTGCCTTATTTTACACATCTAAGCACACGTAATATAACTCATACCAAGCGCACACGATCCCACTATTAAAAGGTGAACAAGTAATGATGCCACCACAAACCATGTGCGTGCTTTTAATTACCTGAGTGGTAAAACACACTCTCTCAGCTCTCGGTGAAGGCGGTTCAGGCTAATGGCAGGTGAGGAGCAGGCGCACGGCTCCCTGCAACCCTTCAGCTGCCAAGGGCTACCCCATGGGGGTATCATCATCACCCTCACGCGTGTCCATGTCCTACACCTGCAGCACCCGTTTTTAAGGCAGGCACACGGGCTGAACCCCTCTGTCTCTACCTTCTGTGCTGCTACGAACTTGTAATTGCTTAACAGCAGTGGGTAAGAGTTGAGAAGTTTGACATTTAAACTAGTACCTGGCAGTGTCCCGTAAGGACTGAATATCTGCCCAAATCCCAGATTTAGGCCAACGAGCTGCAGGAGGAGAAGGGATGAGAGAAGGACCCAGCCACCACTGATGTCCCTGGTACTGGAGCTCTGGCAGGTGCGGCACCTGGGAAAGGCTACAGATGATGTTCCAATGGCAAACACAAAGTTGGCCATGACGGAGCGATGTGGATAGCCAACGGCATCAACACCTTACTTAAACACTGTGGTTGCTTTCCCTGTGGAAGGCTGGGTTGTCACTCAACTCAAAAAATGAATGAATGCATAACCAGGAGATCCAGGTTTCTAATTAAACTGGAAAGTTGGAAAACGTAATGCCAGATTTAGGCATGCTGTCTTCCAACACCTCATTAACTGCAGGGCATTCCCCTCGTTAGACTTCTGCCGCTCAGAAATTTCCACCGCAGGTACACACTTGACACCCAACTGGGGAAAAAGGTCAACATTTTGTCTGAAAAATAATCCCTAAGGAAGCCACAGTAATTGCTTCAGACAGATGAACCAAGGATGACATTACCCAGAGAAACCGTGCTCGCTTTGGAAAGTTTCGTCCTTAGGGTGGGGGGTGGGGGGTGGAGGGAAGACTTGTAAGATTTAATAAAATTATTACACTTGAAGATCTTTCCCAGTAAGCATAGCGAGTGCAAGTGTGCTGCTAGAGGGTTTCTGGAGCGTGTCGGAAGGAAGGAAAAGCAAGTGCTGCTACACGAGAGGGTGAGCTAGGGAGGCACGGCTGGGCAGGGAAAGGACGGCGGTGTTTGGATGCTCAGTTAAATTTACAGCATTCAAATCCAGCAGCAGCCAAGGGCACCCGATGGGCTAGATTTCAGCCTTTTTCAGCTTCCACATCCTAAAGAAGTGGAAGGAGGAGGTGGTGCAGGGAAGGTAGGGTCCTATGTGATCCCACAACCCCTTCTCCCAGTGCTGAGGTCTGTGGCATCTGCACACACAACTTCACCAGGGCTCTCCAAAGCCATATTTTTGTCTCCCGCCTGTCAAACCTCTCGGGCTGAGGGCATCCCTGGTCAGCTCTTTTTTTCCCACGACTGCCCAATCCAGAAGTGCTCAAACATGGGAAAGGCAATAAAGGGCCACGGATCCCAGCTGGGCTGTGCAGCACAGGAGTTTGTCAGCTAGATCTAAAAATCTGTAGAGAACTTAACAGACTGCAACCTTGACAACACGCTGTCAGCCAGGCAGACCCCCAGGCTGCAGAGTGCTCTGAATCTTGTCCGCTCCCTCCTTCTGTTTGGCTCAGCAGTCCTCTGCAGAGATTTAGAACCCGACTGCTAGTTCCTGTTAACTGTTTATCCTGCACCAGGAAGAAGGGCATGAAAAGTCACACAAACTGTTGCACTAGGAGAGGTGAAGCTATTTTTTAAAAATATCACACTTTACATTAAATAAACATCTCTCTGACATGCTGCCATTCATTAGGAAAGAATGTAGATCTGGGTCTAATGGCTCCCATATGTTCTCCATGTACGACATGATAATGCCCAAGAAAGGTAAAAGCTGGGTAGGGCTGGGCAGCGCGGCTGGGTTTGGCTGCGAGGTACGCTAGAGGGTAGTAACACCTCTGCTTCGCAGGACGGACGGACCAGTAGTCCTTCAGTCCATCACGAGCTCCCTTTAAATGCAAGGCGGCCGTCCTGCCCACCGCTGCCGGCTCGTGGCCCCTCACCGCTCCCTGTGTCTTTGGGGAGATTATTCCCGCAGGTGCCAGACCTTTCTGACAGCCACTGTCTTCATGGCACTCACGGAGCTCTTCGCAACACGGAGCGGCTGCAGCATGGGACCCTGGGGACCGAGGGTCCGCAGAAACGCTGTGCGAGCTCCCGGCCCGCAGCGTGAAACCCAGCACAGCCCCTGGAAAGAGCCGCGGCCCCCGGCAGCGGGTTTGGCAGAGAGCAGGGCCGGCCCAACGCACCCCTTATCGGGGACGGTTCAGCATCTTCGGCCGAGGAAGCGTGGCGAAGGCGAGCAGCAGGGCTGCTTCTGTTTTGTCTTTAGTTTTCGAGCGGGATCCGGCAGGAGCGGGTAGGGGTGAGGTCCTGGGGCGGGGGGCGCCCCAAAAAAATAAAGAAAATAAGCAAGCAACGAACCCCCAAGTTGCTGGGTGCCAGGCGCGCAGGAATTGGGCTTTCCCATCTGCGAAACCAACCGCCTTCCGTGTCGCCATGTCGCGGGATGCCCAGGCGGTGGCGATGCGGAGGCGCCGCGGG
>WAAD01030562.1:234310-248877 GCA_013389945.1 Fregata magnificens | reverse complement strand
CTTCCTCTTCCTCTAACCCAGAGGGCTGCTTTGCCCATGAGACAGCGCTCGGCCCCAGCCCGAAAAGCCAAAACAACTGAGGCAAGGAAGCCTGAAATAATCTATTATTAAGCTCTGGGAACTGATGGGAATCCAAGCAAAAGGAAAGCTTGGGTTTCTGCTGCTTTCCTGTGGTTGGCATTTTGGAAAGGCTGCCAGAGGACACACACGTCTCGCGGCGGGCGAGGCTGCGGGAGCCGTGGGACGGTGCGGTGGTGGGCGGCCGGGGCCAGGGCTGCAGGGCAGCACGATGCCGCCGAGCGTCGTCCCCTCGGAGGCTCCGGCAAGGACCGAGGGAGCCCCCACAGCCGCAGCCCGAGCCTGGCTCTTGGTGGTGCTCATCCCTGCAGCTCTCCCTGGCACTGGGGTGCAGCAGCGCTGCCCGTGCCCCCACCCTCCGCACACCCCATCCCCAGCACCCCCCCGCTGCACCCCAGACCTCCCTCCCCACCATCCTCAGCCTTCCTTGAGCGCAGGTACTGCAGGTTGTGCAAAACCATTTCATGATGTGCTAACTGAAATAAGCTCTTGGGACAGCACATTTGTTCCCATGTATGCCGTGACTCTGTTTTTAGAGCCAGTATCTGCAGCACTCCGGAGCTATGGAGGGGGCTGGGGTAAACTCCAGGGTACTGGGACGGTGTAAATCAGTTAAAGAGGAGCGATTTCCATGGTGAAGGTCCCATTAGGAAGAATGGGGGAATTTGCCAGAGCAAGGTCTGGCAAATCTCCGCCTCGAAGCATCGCCACAGTTTGCGCAGGTTGGGCTGTTTCTAAGCACGTGCAGCAATTTGTTCTGGCTAGTGAGGGCGGCTTGTGGCAATTGCTAATCCCAACTCTCAGGTCGAGCCCCTCAGGAGGAGGGAGAGGCCCCTGCTCACAGCCCTCACTCCTCCCAAGACACTGAGCATCAGGAAGCTGCAGCTTAAACCTCGGTGTAATACCCACACAAAGAGGTGGTCACTGGTAATGGGTTTACCTGCTTAATTCTCCCCGGCTGTTCCTGGCTCTCAGGGTTTTCCCTTCCCCACTAACTCGGTGCTGCAGGAAACTCTGCTTCCCGCATTAAGCAGATTGTCTGCAACAGTACAGGCAAATGCATTTATCACGCCAAATTCCCGAGCCGTTACACCGTGGTGTTTCCAGGATATGAATCCTCTGTCGCTCACATCCTCTCCTGCTCTGTTTCCGGAGCTGGGCTGCGACGCATTTATCACCCAAGGCACAGAGCATCTTCACTCCCCCCTGGACCCCGAGGCTCTTCCCCGGGACCACCTGCTGTCACCACCAAATGCACAGAGGAACCCTGGTGCATGCGGTGACCACCAAAACACCTCCCACCCCTGCTGCCAGGGGTCACCTCTGCCCCACGCAGCCCTGCGGAAGGGGGTCCTGGCTGGTGGGTGTGCTTGGGACAAGCTCAAACCACCCTCCACCACCCCAAATCTACTGTTTCTCTGCAGAAATTATCCCAACATGGATTTCCTCCTTTTGCAGGACAGGGGCTGGGAAGGAGGGCAGGTGGGCACCTGCACCCACACGTACCAAAAGACCTGACCTCTGCAACGTGCCTCAAAAGGGGTTTCTAGACTCAAATTAGCAAATGGCGGCCTAATTCTGGAAGGAAAGGCTCTGTTATAGCACTGCTGGACAGGACGCTGCTCCCAGCTGTGCCTGTGCAGGACTGCTGGGGAAGCAGAGCTCACACCACCGCATTTGCTATTTCAGATGCACCCGTGGCATCTGGGGAGCCCCGGCAGTGGGCTTCTCCTCCAGGCTGCCCTTCCTAAACCATTCGAATCGCATTTATCCTGTGGCTGATGTTCTTTCTTGTTTCTTCTGAGATGCTAACAATTTCTTTGGATCCATCTGGATGTTATTAGAAAAATGTCTTGGGTCCACCAAGGCTGCTGGCAGCAGGCTCCTTCCTCGCTTCCCCTGTCCTGGACCCCTGAGGCTGAGGAGCCAACTCGCAGGAGGAGCTGCAATGCCAGCGTACAAAGAGCAGCAGGCAGCCTGGCTCAGGTGCCAGATCTATTGCCATTCCCAAAACGCACCCAGTCTCAGGAACCACCAAGTGCCTCAGTTTCCCCACTGCGAAAAGGAGCTAAACACTCGAGGCGACACCAGTGAGAAACCAGTGCCCCGGCAGAAGGGACGAGCCCCTGTGTCCTCCTACCTGCTACATGCACTCATTGCTCGGGGCTTTGGTGTTTTCAGAGCACTGAGGCTCCAGCCTCAAGGAACCATTGCAGCCTGATCCTGCGTCCTGGCCTGGCACAGCCGGCTCTGCCGGACCCAGAGCAACTACGGAGCTCACGTCTTCCTCTCTTCTGCCGTGCACCTGAGCAGTCACCTGCGACACAGAGGAAATGACACTGTTATTGATAACTGCAGGGACTCCTTGCTGCTGATTTCATCTCACCACGGATGTCCCTCACCAGCACTCCCACCTCCCCCACTTCTCTCCGCACTCCGGTCATTCAGTCCTTTTCCCTTTTTCTGTGATTTGCAATAGTCACCACTTGCTTGCACGAAAACCCGATTCCCTGGGGCCGTAGCTGACAGCTTCCATCACTTGGGGTATGGTTTTATTTAGCCATTACAGCTACATCCTGAATGTGGCCATAAAGCACATTTATCCTTTATGACTGAACTCGGTGCCAAATTAGTCTCAGTTTACAGCTCGAGCTCTGTATGCGGTGTTTACCATGGGCTCTGCCGTGCCTGCGCCTATGCTAGCTGCCGCCTGTAACTGGGAAGTGCAGGGGAGTGAGAGAGAGGGAACAACCGGGGGGAGCAGCCTAAGTGCGGGGGCTGCATTCCTCTCCCGGGGATCGGCTTCACTCGGGAGCACCGCAGCGTTGCCACGTGCACCCTCCTGCCACCACACCGCCTGTGCCAAACCGGCGCCGGCTCCCCTGGTGAGGCATCACCAACGCCTGGGCCAGGCAGGGGACCATGACATGCCACTGCCCAGGAGCAGCAGCATCCCCACAGTGCTGCAACCGGTCCTGCTGCCGGTGGGCAAAGTCCAAGGGGTTACCGGCGGGCAGCTCGGCTCCCCCAGCCAGCACCGCGTCAGCAGCCCCAGGAAGCCTTTCTTGGGAGAGATTAGGGAGATATCTGGAGGAAAATGCACCTGTTGGACAAGAGCCCATGGCCAGATCTACAAGCAAACGCTAGTGAACACAAGTCAAGCCTTTCGAATGACAACTGCAATTGCCAGCTGCTTGTACTAAAAACCCACCTTAAGGACAGGATAAAAAAAGGAGGAAAAAATTTCTAGGCACAGCCATGAGAAGCTAACAACTTAGATAAATAAGGCTGCAAGGTTTTTCCTCTTTAGAGAACAAAGCCTGAAGCTCAGGTCCAAACCCTCCTCTCCAAGGACAGTTCCAGCTTTCCAAAGCAAAACCAATTGCAACTCAAAGCCATCTGAATCCAATCGCTGCTCACTCAGGCAGATCCGTCCTTGTCATTGAGCATGGAAATTTAATATATGGGAAGAACTTGCAACAAAAAAATGAAATTCTGTTTATTTTCATAGAAGTAGGTTTCGCCTAAACCCTTTACTCTCGTAAAGAGAGTCAGTAACTCTGCTGCTTCTTTTTTTTACCCTCTTTTAATTACGTTTCTAAACTGAATGAAAACCAACAGGAAGGCTGTGGGGCACTATCACAGCGTCTTTGGTGAGACGCACGCTAGCCGAAGGTGCAATTCCAAAACAAGACACTGCACCAATGAATTATAATAAAAATACCGTTTTGCCAATTTTCCTCAGAGTCCAGACAGGTTTTCCCCAACTTCCCCAATATGAAAAAACCCTATTTTTTCCTAACAGAACAACCTTTCTAAGCAAGAGCTTGAAAAGGGCATCCGTAAGGAAGGCAGACCGTGCCCTTACCATGTCTGCCCATATCAACACTCTGAAGACAGGAAAACGCACACAGGCAACTCGCATTTCCCCATCCTGGTTCCTCCATGCGCCATGCATAATCCAGCAGGAGCAAGACGAGGAATTTAGGAATGGGAGGTTTTGCAGGGTGCTTTTTGCAGAGAACAAACAAATAAATGGCACAGCTAGAAACACATTAACTGGGACAGTTCACAACCCCCAGCTGAGCAAGACTGGGGGCTGCCAAGTGGGGAGCAAATATGCTGCAGTCCTGCCTCCCAGTGCGGGAACTGGGAAACATTCCCTGTATATGGGGAGATGTCAGCTGCTGCGGTGCTCAGCATGGCCTAGGTAAAGACAGAGGGAGGGCAGGAGGGAGCCATCACCTGGCCGAGCAGAGCAGTGTGATGGGCAAAGCCGGACCCCGAAGGAAGCCGGCAGGAAGCCTGCTTGCATGGGCTTGGGTCTTCTCTGCTCCCAGGCTCCTTTCTGGATGGTTTCCTTCCATTATGAAATTTTGTTATGGAAAAAAGGATAGTGACAAAGTAGCAGGAAGGGAAAAGCAACGCAACCGTCTCACAGGCTCTGAAACATTGCAGATGCCTTTCTGTCCAAAGGAAAAGGCCGGTGCATGGACACTGTGCTTCAGCGCTAGTTCCAAGCAACACCGTGCAGGAAAAGCATCACCCTCTGCTCACGTCCGCATTGCTGTGCTGGATAACTCCAGCTCGTTCACCATTTCAGGCTTTAACTTTCTGTGCGTACCATGTAGTTTATATTGTGTTAAGCCCATCTAGACAGCAAGCAATTGCCTCGTGCTTAACAGCCCTTCTGTTCCTCCCTGACATCCGCCGCATGCTGCTAAGCCCGGCCGATTAACACTGTCTCCACCAAAGAGCAAAGAAAGGTCCCCACGGCTCTTAAATGCCATCCGCTCCTCCAGCCTGCCCAGGCAATTAGTCCTATAGGCTCTGGGTCTGTGTTTCTACAACATACCTTCTTCCCTCTCAATGCTTGTTGCACACGTTAATTTATTTTGTGCACACGCTGTGGATACCCGAGTGGGCATTGCGGCTTCATGGATCATCCTGCTCCCCCTGCCAGGGGCTGCTCCATGCCGTTACTCCAAACCCTTCAAAGCCTTCTCTTCTCCTTCCACACTGAACTGCAGGTTTTAAACTTCACTGGTTTTTCAGATCAGTAAAATACTTTTTCTGGTTCCACCTCATTGCTGCTTTCCCCTCCTCCTGCTGCCCGCATCCTGATGGCCCCGGTGCCCGGTGCTGCCCACCACAGGCTCCCGCACCCCACGGCTCCAGCCGCACTGCCCACCTCTCCCGGCACACCTCCCCCTGCGACCAACTCAATTACACTCCCACAAAGGAGTTAAAATCCAGGATGGAGAGTTGTTTCTGCCCCACTTCAGTGCCTGAACGTCAACCACAAGCAATTAGGCAGCACACGATAACGTCGTCGGTAAAAGTGAGGCTCTGCACAGCCAAACGATGCAACAGCAGCAGCACCATCCACCCCATCCCCTCTGGGATTTTCACCCAAAGCCATTTCCATTCATAAGCACAGATTCAATTTTCTTTCCCCAAGCTGCCAGCACTGAACCCCCAGCCCAGGCTCCCTCCCCCTTGCACACGGGGGTCTGCTGCCGTGCAGGTCCTGCTGCTTGGCACCATCGCCCCGCACAGTCCTCATCCCACCCCAGGGGCACAGGTACCCAGAGCAGCCCTGCTCAAATGAGGCCAGCTTGACAACAAGAAAACCGAGCTCTCTTGCAGTGCTTTTCAGGGACAGAGGCGATCTAGCAGCCCGCACAAGAGTGTTGCCCAGATTTAACAAAGCCTGTTTAGAAACCCTTGCTGTCTCACTGGTGCCATTTCCATGTGTCCGGCAGCCCCAGGCAAAGCTGGCATTTATCTAAGGGGCCAACACAAACTGCCACCGGGACACGACCCTTTAACTCTGACAAATCTGCAAATAAGTAAGTGTCAAAAGGAAGAAGAAAAGAAGAAAGCGAGGGACCCGGAGGAAGGAATTTGCACGGGGAACAACTCCATCTGGACTTGGCATCGGCGTGTGCTCACCACATCACTGCTAAAAGGGACGATGGGTTCTGGCCAGCAGAAAAGCTGCTGGCTCCAGCCCCGCAGGGATTAGGCCAGTTAAAACGCTGATGGCTGCAGACAATTCTCAGCTGAAATGGGGGCCACACAGCTCGCTGCCAGGGATTCCTGAAAAAATAAAATAGGTCGGCACTTCCCTGCCCAGCCGCGCTGGGCAGGGTCCCGAGCGGCACTGCTGGCGGCGGGGAGCCGGGGGGGCTGCGACCAGCATCACCTCTGGTTTCTGTCTTGGGAAGCCATTGCTTCCTGCCTGCGCTTTATTTATTCCACGTGTTTATTTTCTAGATGGTTTGTCCTGAAATATGTCAGTATCCGACTTTCTAGGCTTTCCCATCCCACCAGGGTAAACCTGACATATGTGGGATGACACAGAAGACTGAATCAGCCATCGCCGCTATTATTGTTCTCCGGCTTCTGCCAGCTCTGCAGGGGCTTTATGGGGTTTGGGGTTTTTTTGTTTGTTTGCCAGACAAAACACCGGCACTGCAACACTTCCACAGTGCAGAGGTCCCGCAGTCCGAGTTAAGGTCAGTGAGCTCTATCTTTCCCCCAAAACTTAGTCCTGGGTCCAAACTAAGCACTGGTTGTTTCACATGAGAAGCTCCTTTGCTGGTGACCTCATGGAAGGTCAGTGACTCCAAAGCACCATTACTTTTCCAGAAGGACCCTGTGGTTTTGCCTGCCATCGTTACACCTCCTGGCGGGGCACAGCCTGCTGCCGGCTCGGCTGCAGCGGTGGGCAGTGACCACAGCTACCCAGGGGCCAGGGCACACTGCCCGGGACGGCGCCTGTCCCTCCGCCTGCCCCTCTGCCTGCTCCTGCCACCCTGCCCGTCTCTGGGCCATTGGCTGCCCAGGGGGTGACGGCAGGATGCTCGGTCCCGGCTGGAGCGGTGCTGAGCCACCATCACCGCCACAACCATCCCCCAAACCCGAGGATCAAGAATGAGAATTAAAAAAAAAAAAACAACCTCTTTGAAATCAGTTTTAAGTAAACAAAAAATTGATCTCACAAGCTTCAGTAACCACAAGCATAAATTTGGGTTTGGCTGGGTTCTATGTTTTGCTTGGGTTCTTCTGCATCCCATATGAAGCCTATTTTAAGGTGATTTGCTTGAGCAGTTCAGCATATCACCAGGGCTAACATGCACTCCACAGTCACCTAGGAGCCACTGCTGTCCCCATGGCCACCAGCTCCCCCGGAGTGGTGAGAGGCAGAGCTGGCCTGAAGCACAAACAAAATCCTTATTCCTTGGGCTCCTAGTACCGTGGGCGAACTCTGGCATGAGCTGGTTTGGTACGCCCAGGAAATGAAAAGTGGGGAAAGGTAGAAGCATGCCCTTTCCAGGAAAAAAAAAAAAAAAAAAGGAGAAAAAGAGAAAAGGAAAAAAAAAAAAGGGGGAAGAAAAAAAAGTAGTTCTTTACCCTCATTTTATTCCAGCGAATGGCATGGTGTTCAGTCAGCAGACTGGAGGAAGTCTTGGATCACACCAGGAAAAACGCCATGCTTATTATGAGTGTTAGTCCCGTTCCTTTCTGTCTGCACCAAGCAGCAGTCGCTCTTCATCCCTCCCACAGAGCAAAGACATTAAAAGAGGCCAAAACTGCGACGGGGAGATAGGGAGCTGCAGTTTTGACCCGGCCCATGTTTGCAACGGGGCTCAGCACCCAGCAAGCTGTGCATCTAAACCTCTCCAGGGCTTGACAAAGGGGAGGATTGTCCAGCTGGATATCGGTTCGGCTCCACTTATCTTTACAAATAACAAAAATAAAATAAAAGAAAGCCAAGTCATTCTCGCTTGTTGGGTAATTGCCCCCGAATCAGGCATCTGCATCTTCAGCAGGTGTAAAAGCATAAAGAGGAAGGGAAATGAGGGTTTCTGGTGTCTGTTTGGAGATGGGCCTGGGCAGCCGGAAGAACGTTAAGATACGTCCTAAATTTCAGAGGGAAGAAGGAAAAAAGAGAAAAGAAAACCAACTAAAGAAACAGGATGTCTTGCTTGTCTCCCTAACATGCACGGAAGCCTCTCAACCACACAAGCCGACAAACAGCTTAGGATGAAAGCAAGGAAAACCACCATCCACTGTCCACCTGTGTGCTGAGGCTGGCTCTCCCCCACGCCACCCCTGGGAGCTCTGTCCCCCCTGCAAAGGTACCCGGCCATCGCTTTGCAAGGCGAGGGGAGAGGAGACTGCAGAGGAGGAAAGCAAGCAGACAAATTGCTAAATGAAAAGGCAAAGGAGAGGCTGGAGCAAACGCTGCGCGAGGCCGGGGCGCAGCAGCAGCCGGGAATCCCAGAGCTTCAGCTCGCGGCTGTTTGTACAACAGAAAAAGTCGGGTTTATGCAACGCTTCCTGAGCATTTCCACATTCAATTTTGCAGCCCTCCAGGCAAGATTCCTGCCAAATCGCAGGCCTTGGCTCACACGTAAATATCACAAAAGCAGAAAAAATGCACGAAGAGCTATCGTTTCTAGCAAAGCATTTCTTGTTTCTGCTTCGAGAAGCTCTGGAGGTTATTTGGAGCCTTTAAACTAAGGAGCAACCGACACAGCACAGGCAGTGGAGGAGGACAGCAGCAGCTGCCAAGTAATGATCCTTTATACTTACAGATGCTTTTATCCCTGTTCCTCTGAGCACTTTGCAGGAGATAGCAGGGTGTTATTATCACTCCCCTATTTGTGTGGAATCTGAGGCATAGTTTATAGTGAAATATTTTGGTCTTTCTTAAGACTCAGTACTCTGGAGGCTTATTTGGGAAAGGGGGTACAAGACAAATTGCCCTCCTTCATCTGCACTCTCTGCTGTGGGCCCAAAGGGGGAAAGCAGACTGCCCGGAGATTCCCAGCAGGATGCACGGAGGCTGGAGCCGTGGAAAGGCGGATCACGCCCCTACCTTTGCACAGACTCCCTCGCCCTAAAATGCTCCCATCTCAATTGCACAGGGAGGTTAAAAGGAAGGAGAGGAGAGCACGGGGAAGTTTTCATTTGTTACCAGATTTTGCAGATGTTTAAGGCTAAAGTCTTACATTTTGCAGAAACTTCTATACAAAGCCTGATGCAAAGCAAAATGAAATCCTTAATGATGCCTGTAGTATGAATAAGTAAGAAAATACCCATTGAAATCCCTAATGATGCCTGCAGTATGGATAAGTAAGAAAATACCTGTTATTTTGACTTCTTATTTCTGAACAGTAAAACCTTTCAGGGACAGCCTAGTGAGCCACAATTATTTAGCGCTGTGGATCTGCACATGGGCTTCCACGTGAATGCATTCACCTACACTCAAAACCTGCTGACTTCAGCTATCCTTACACATAGCAAAGGATATAATTATGCCAGCTTACACACAGCTCCCCAGACTCCTGCCTCCAGACACCGCTGCTTCTGGTGCTCGTTTGTACCACCAAGAACAATTAGCAATACATGGGCAAGGAAAATTACACTTTTGAGGGACCTGAAATGATCTCACGCCAGTAAAAACCACACTTCCAGATGAAACGCATGTTCAAGTACAAACTGCCAAGCCCCTTCCCCATCCATACTCCGGACGATACATCCAGGGGACAGCAGTATTTGCACGTCACAAGTTGTCTAATATCCCTTCACCCCATCAGGGGATGGATGGGTTGTAAGAGCTGGGGTTCCTCTCGCCCCAGCTCTTCCTCAGAACCGCACACTTGCACTCAGCCGGTTGCTTCTCCTGATGCTGGAAATGTTCTCGGCTCTACCGAGCGTGCCACCTGTGTTTATCCACAGCTGAACAAGGCTGGCAGGGGTCCCTGGATGCCTGTCCTTGCCCCAAGACAGGCAGTCATGGCAGCCCGTCACCTCCTGAGGGCAAGGGGACAGAGGCACAGCTCACCGAGGCGTGTGCACATTCACATCGCTCTGCCTGTGCAAGCTCAGCTGCACCGGGAGGAAAGCCAGAGCGTGCCAGAGCCCTGCCTGACAAGTGTTATAAAAATTACAAAGCTGCACAGAAAAACATCTAACTACTGCACTTTCCTGAGAGATAAGGGCCCGGGGGCAATGCTTCTTGGCCAGGAAGATGAGTGCTTGTGAGCTTCCAGGCAGACCGAAAGCAGGGACCTGCTGAAAGCCTGGCCACTGAAACCTGCTCCGTTTCACCAGCTCTGTCATTGGGTCCGATAACAGATATTGCCTTCCCCTATTAACGTCAGCACTCACACACCTAAAACATACTGCTGTAGTCAAACCGCACTCCTCCTCTACCTGCTGGCAAAGCATCCCGCTGCTGTCGCTGCTGGAGCAGGGAGGCAGAGTAATTAGCTCATCCCCGGGAGAGAGGAGGTCGATCTTTGCTGGGACCGGGACCGCCAGGTAAGCAGCGGCGAGGGCAGCAGTAGTGCCGTGCTCTGAGCTTTGGGGGGGCTGGGGGCAGCGCCAAGTACACCGGATCGAGCCCACTGCAGAAACACAGGTCCAGCACAGAGCACAGAACAGCGCAGACTGCTAGAAAGAAAAGTATTAATCAGGCTTGTTGGGGCTGACACATCATTGATGTTGCTTACGGCCATATACAGCTGTGGCTTTACCTACCCTGAAAAAAATTACCAAACCAAATTCACACCCATAAAGCACTGACAGCTCATCCCCAAGTATTTATCATTTGAAGAATGGCTGTTGTTATCATTTGAGACTAGGGTTCTGTATGATATAAAAGAAAAAATATCTAACTGACCTGATGGTAGGTTGGCTTTATTTATTCATTCACCATGAGTGAATTATTCAGTTTTCCAGAATCCCAACAGAGAATCCCTTTCCACTGCCTACGCTGAGATGTACGGTACGTGGCTTTAGTGGTTTAGCAGCTGTGTGTCTTGTCTGTCCCTCGTGACAACCATGAGTCCAACTGCACAACAGTTAGAGTGCTTTAAGTACATTTGCACTTGTGTAGTAACTTAAATATAAATATATATCTGTATTTGTCATACATCCCGGAAGGCTGATTTTTCAAAATCTTACAGGGCTTGGAACAAGCATCAATTATAATCAGGAAGTCAGCAGAGTGCGGTATCTCCCATCTTTTTATGGAACAAAAGTCCTGTTTCTATTATTTTAGGGATATATGTGATATTAAGCTAAAGATACCTGGATATAGGAAAAAATTGGGATTCTACATAGAAAATTTCATACTGTTGCTGTCAGATATGATTTTGGGGAAGATTTTCACATTTCAACACAGAAAGAAAAAGCATTTCTAACTGCAACCACATAAAATGATCTGGAATTTCTGTGAATTTCTGTGAAAAAGAATCTGCCTGAACTGCTGAAGCACACAGAGAGGACCAAGTGGAGCTGCCAGGGCCATAACATCATTTAGCTTACCAAAAGATGGCTCTAGCACACGTGTGTACATCACCTTTCACAAATACTGGATCTCTTATCCACACAACAGCAACTTCAAACCTCTTGCATTCTTTGCGCATCCCTGGATGGAAGGAATAATGCAAATTAGCCATTAGCCAAGATTATTAGGCATTAGCGAGATTCTGCACCTTGCTGCTGGAGCATAAAACCTGCCATCGTCAGCGCTTTGGCTAAGGAAGCCTGGGGATGGCCCAGGGAGGTTTCATAAGATGGGCGATAAGGCATTATATCTAGATGTTTAATTTTTTTTAAGAACTTTTATGCTTTTGCCTTTTTTATTCAAATCTGATAGATCTTAATCATTTGTACTGCCGCGGAGGAGCAGCACCTCCACCGGCAGACGCAACGGACACAAGACGCAAACCGCTCGTCCCCAGGGCTTGCCCTTCCCCATTCCCCAAGCGAAGCAAGCCCATGCAGCAGCCTGCAAATGACTTACTCGACAGCGCACAGTAGCCTTAACCACCTGCTGCAAACGGAAAATGAAAATGCCAGGGACAAAAGGCCAATTTTATTATGTCTGGAGAACTGCGGCTCTGTGAATCAGAAGTATTTAAATAGACAAGAATCTTTTGTCCAGGAAACTGAGCACTAATAATAACATTTTGGCTTCCTGCAAAGAAGGATTCTTCCCCAGCTGCTTTCCATGGTCTCTGCCTCCTCCCATCCTCCCGGCACTGCCCTAGACCTTGTCACCCCCCTCTCAGGCTACAAAACACCCCACGATTTCCCAGGCTGCCGTCACCCCATTCTGCAGCTTTCCCTCCTCCACCAAATATTCGGATTTTCTATTTGATGCCCTGCTCTGTTTTCTCCTCCAGGCTGTCTTGGCAAACACACACCAAAAAGAGAAAGCCTCTCCTCTCCAGCTCTGGTGCCCCCTGCCACAGCACCCCCCAGTCCCCCCATCCTTACTGGGAGAGCCTGGTCCCGCTCGTACAGATATCCCGCTGGGAGGACACGGGGCCAGGCGCCAGCACAGGCTCATCCCAGAGTCACCACCGGCAGCTTTTCCCAAATGCCCATAGCTTCCCAAAGCTCAGGGGGAGTTTTAGCAGGGACGAAGGAGGACACAGCTCGACGTCCCTCCTCCCCATCAACGTTCCAAACCCTGGCCAAAGCACGGAGGTGTTCCAGCTATCCGGACAGCCGCAAATTATTTATTTATGCATTCATTTTGTATGGGCAAGCTTCCCAAGCCAACCCTAAAAAAACCCGCCACCCCAGGACACCAGCCCAATATGTGGGTGTCAAGATTCACTGCTGTGGGAGCAGACAGGCACTTTCTGTAGCCGGGTACCTCATCAAGGGAAGACAGGAAATTTCCTGGAGCAAAGACAATGCCCTAATTTGTTCCTGCCAGCGCAGAACAATGAGCTCAAGGAGCCAGCAGCCATCGTCTGGGAGAACGAAATTGGTGGTCTCCATCCGGCCCCGCCGGAATAGCAGTCCCTGTCACCACAGCTGGCGTTACACACCGGCGGCGGTCTCGGGAGACGAGGGCTGAGCGAGGAGGAGAGCAGGCTGGGGGGTCCTGCCGGGACCATCCCCACCCCAGCCCCAGGCGAAGGGACGAGCCGGCTGCTGCCCTTGCCGCTGCCCGCCCGGGGCACAGCCCCTCACGGGGAGAAAATAAACTGTAAAAAGAGACTGCACAGCCAGAAACACGAGCTTTTGGAAATCAAGTATTGCCTCGAGGAAATGTAGGGCTGAGTGAGTTGTATCTAGCACGGAAGTGAGCTGGGTTAAAGCGAGGAGTCTGCGGCTGCTCGGAGGTCGCAGCTCAAACCCTTCAATATCCTGCTGCTGTGGGGGGGACCAGAGGGTCTCAGCAGAACCGCATCTTTATAAGGCGACAAATTTGAACAGCGATGTGCTTGGTAACAAGAGGAATAGACAAGCAAGTAAAAATAAGGGGTTTAAGGAAAATATATCTTGTTTCCACCCTAAAGAAGTTGAAGAGGCAGACAATTTTTACCCATAGCCCGACATATTTACTGGAATCAATTTAAGAACAGAAACTCACAGATAGAAAAAATATCATTCAATCAAGACAGAAGTGTCCTAACACTGTTGGTGCAAAATCTTCGCTGGTTCTACTAAAGCAAATTGGATTTTAATGTTGTTTTGATCCCTTGACTTCAACAGGGCCATGATCCTGCTCTGCATCCTCAAGCCAGCTTTACAAGCAAAAGACGGGTGCGGGGTCAGGAACGCCTGCAAGACATGTCCATGTGCTATGGGCGTAATATTAATGAAAATATAAAAATTAGGGTTCATATTTCCATACACAAAACCTAAAGAAATTGGATCCCAAGTGGCAGTTTTAATTAAATAGTAGCTCAGCACAGCTTGGAATATCATAAAAATCCCAGAAAATAATATATAATTATGCATCTACAAAGCACCATTTAGACTGATGACTGAAAGTATTCTATTGATCTGAAATACATTGTCCAAATGCATTTTATATATCTATGTATGTAATACTTGTTAGTTTAATAAATATGTGGAGAAAACATGGAAATGTGTATCTGCTTTCAGAAACAAATGGCTAAATCACTGATCCATTCATTTGCATGTGAAAAGTGAAGCAAAGGCTTCACTCCTTTTATTTTATTTTATTCTTATGCAAGTAATGATTGAGAAAATGTACATTATCATCAACACTATAATCACAGGCTCGAGTCTATAATCCCACGAAGGAAGCCTGCACTGCACATAAACTAAGTCTACTGGGGGCTGTTGAAGCTTAAGTTCCTTAAGTATTATTTTTAAGTTCCTCTCCATCAAGGATATTATGAGTAATAAGAGTAGCTGCAATTGTGGCTTTTTAGAAAGTGTTCTTCCCAGCTTGTTCTAGAAAGGCTATTTTAAAGGTCGCATTGCTGAGCTTGTGGTGCGGTGCCTTGGCTAGCTGGTATAAAGTAAGTGCATTTTAGTTGGCATCTGGTTGAGACTATATTTTCATTTGTAAAAATTGAAAAATTCTTGGAAGAACTCCATAGCCTACAAAAAATGTTCTTCTTGAAAACTAGTTACGAGTTAATGATAATTCCACTTTGGGCAGGAAGGAAGGGTTTAGGCTGGACGTCCCCGAG
>WAAD01030562.1:194310-229310 GCA_013389945.1 Fregata magnificens | reverse complement strand
AAAGGAAGTAGGAAAATATTTAGGAATTTGCATAACTATTTGCAGCCTAAGAAAAGCACAGAAAAACAGTTTCATTACGAAAGGACATTTCAAATGGGCGGCCATGCCAGGAGGTGCTGCGCGCCGTGATCTTCACTGGGAAATGGCAATACCCTGTGTGCAGCACTGGTTTTCTTGCAAGTGCCTGTGTATAACTGGATGAGGATTCCTAAACAGATTTTCATTTGTGGTGCTTGCCGTTTGGGTTTCAGGGAGTCTCCCCTCCCTTTTACACCAGTTTTGCACCTGTGTAAGTCTAACAGCTTCCATGGGGAATCATCTCTTAGCAACACTCACAAAAATAAAATTAAATAAAATAAAACCCACACACAGACCTGAGACAGAGGCCACGCTGCAGCCCACCTGCAACAGGTGAGGGCTGGCACATGGGAATTTACGCCAACAGCCATGGATTTTCAGGCAGGGAAAAGGAAAAAAACCCAAAACATCTAAAATCTCTACTTAATGGAGTTATATACACTCTGCCAGCAAACTGCAAGGAAACGCCAGCAACTTCCGTGCCTCTTCTGGGCACACCACCATCACCTTTGGCTGTGACCCTGTCACCCCAAAGAGCAGGGTGAGAAGAACCCAGGGAAACGCAGGGCTGGGAGAGGTGCTGCCCGCTCGGATGCACTTCCCCCTGTGCCATCCCCAAGCCGGTGCACGGCCCCACAGCAGCACCTACCCGGGGGGCCGGCACGGTGGTGAACCGCGCCGGTAGGCACAATGCATCACAGCCACGCGAATCAGGCTGCTCCTGACGGCCCAGGGAGCGCAGGTTACCACTGGAAGAAGTTGCACCTAATAAAGCTCACCATCCCCTGCCTGCACCCTGCAGCACCTTGCTGGCCCATCAGGGGCTTCCCACCCTCTGCCACACCAGCCAGCACGAGCCGCTGCTCGGCTAGCATCACGGTGAGCAAAGGCTGAAACGCTGACACGATGCCAGGCTTTATGCCTGTGAACTCAAATGATACAAATACTTTGGAGGCACACGTGCACGTCCCAGCTGCCTCTCCTGCACTGGCGTGCTGCTGCACTGGCTGCTCCAGGCGATGCTGAGGGCGGTGAGGCAGAATTCGGGAAGCAGGTGCAGGAAAGCAGGTTTTGGTGAAAGCATTGCTGCAGCAACATTGGGGCAAGCGGTGGGTAAGGCACCGTGTGGCATGGCCGTGCCCCCCTGCAGCATACCATGCCATGCTGCAGGGTGCAGCCATGTGGTTTTCTACAATACATGAGAATTTGTCCTCGGGGGTGCAGGCAAGTGCCGGCAGGGATGTCAGCCCATGCTGCCCATGCAGCTGCAAAGCCCACGCTGCCGCCCTGGCACACGGCTCCAGCCCAAGAGCAGCCCTGAACATCAAAGCCTCTTCCCCACAGCCGAGTCTTTCTCCTCTTCTACTCAACCCAAACACTATTAAGTGTCCCATACCCGGTAAGCTCAACATGCCCAAAACTAGAACAAGTCAGAATGACTGAAGAGGTATCGAGGTTGGCATTTGGTGACAGTTTGTCCTTGCTGGGCCCTAAGGACAAAGTCTTGTTTTGATGGCTTATACGGAAGCTTTATTTTCCCCTTGCAGCCTGCAACTTGTGCTGCAAGCCCTGCCAAGGGGTACGAGTCTGCTCCGGGCTGAGGGGACAGGGACCCGAGCTGACCACAGCACGGCCGCGTGACATGCATGGCCTGACCGGGGCTGCTCCAGCTTTTTAAGCTCAGAGAAGCATGAAAACTCCACACCTCAGAGCCAAGAAATTCCCTTGCTCTAAATGATTGTGTCCTTTCCTGCAGAGGGGATGCATGACGAGTTTCGGCTGTTGTGCCCTTGCCTCTTCAAAGCAGGGTTCAAATGACTCTGAAGGGTCTGAACCTCTGTTTGTAGGCTGCTGGTGAGTCTCTCCCCCTTGCTCTGGGGGACACTAGAGAGCATTACCCAACCACTTTAAGCCTCCCCAATTAACCTCTCATCTACCTTTCCATTTCTGAAAGCCCCACTGTGCTGCCGTCGAGCACCAAGTCTTCGTCACTGCCCCGAGAGCAAACAGCTCTGTCCTACAACCCAAATGCCCAGCATAAGGTTTCACCGGCTGCAACAACAGAAGGGACCTGTGTCTCAGGGAGGCAGGAGGAAGCACTGGCATCATTGATAGACGTCTTTAGCTCTGCTGACTCACTGCTTTTCCCCCCAGCAGGGAAAACACGTCCGAGCACCATGAGCTGGTATCTATCAAGACATTACTGTTGGTAGACCTGTGTCTCAGTGAGACGTGGGGGAATACAGAAGAGCCCCTTTCTATTTCTGGACCCTGTGTGAGATGGATGGAAGTCACAAGGCTCCCGGTTCCCGTGGGAAGCCACTAATAACCTCCTAAACACTGTCACATCCTTTAACATGCGTGCTATTATAGGACGCTGAGAGAGAAGCCATTGGGTCGGTAAGCACGTGGGGCTCCCTCCCCCGCGCTGCCCACCAGGCACTGCCGGGACGGTCCCACCGTGCCCCAGCCCTGGCACAGCACAAGACGCGACTTTGTGCCTCTGTCCCCGCTGCTGACGGCGTATTTGGAAAGGAAATCCTCCCACGTGGCCCCGATGACTGCGAGGGAAATAAAGCCAACGGTTCATTGAGACATGCCTGCTTCATACCAATTAATATAAAGAGCTTATATTAAAGGATCCCACTTAGATGCAAATCCCCTCTTGTAAGCAAACCTTACAGGTCTTAGCCCCAGTCTTTAAGGCAAGTTCCAATCTGATTAGTTACTCCACATGCCTTAAATTCCCCCCTATAGTTACCAGTGAATAAAACTGCAAATTCTATCTCTTTGCTGAGATATATTAAACACTTACTGGATTTCACCTTGAGGTGCCCTTTTCAGTGATATTTAGAGAAGCTGGGACCTCTCAGGGTGAAAGACAAGTCCTTTAATTTGTTTCTTTTCACTAGTTGTTCTCCAGACCACCACCCACACGCCACAGTTCGAGACCTCCAGAACGGTACAGCACACGCTAAATTCTATCTCCTGTATACGCGACGCTGTTGACTATTTTTGGATGAGTGCCCAGCCCAGAGAGCACAGCGCAAGGTGCATAGTTCAGTATATTAAAAAAACAGGAGAATGAATTCATGAGAAGTGCGTTCAGCAGCTTACTCTGAGCAGCAGCCCTGGAAAGCGTCTGTGGGAAAAGTGCTTCGTTTAGGTGAGCTTACCTGGGTGGGGCGAGGGTTGAGCATTGCTGCAGGAACAACGCACGCGTGTCAAGTCCATAAACTCTGGAAAGGCAGCCAGATGAGGAAACACCATCACCCCTATGCAGAAAATGCATTTGTTGGCTGACGGTTTAAACGCAGTTAGCAACAAAACAGATCCACAGGCTGTTCCTCCGCAGCTCAAGGAACCCCAAGGAAACTCTCTACGGCTCCCTTGAGCATGAGGCTCTCGCTCCTCCACCAGTATCCACTTTCTTTTCTCAGATCATTCATTTGGCTTCTCAGTCTTTCCACTTCCATTTAAACACACAAGCCTGAAAGCTCCCAAAATTGTACCACAGCCTGGCAAAGCTGTCAAGCAACGTACATCCCTGCCCTTTTTAGCCTCACACAGCAGTGAAGTGGTTCCAGGCCACCTCGGTGGGCACATGCGCATCAGTAAAGAGGGTTTGATCCTGGGCCAAAACCAGCCCGATTTCTTTCCCTTGCCTCGTACATCACTTTTTTTCTATACTGTTTAAGAACAGAGAAGCAGGAAAATGATCGAACTATGAGAGCTAACTGAATATTAGGAAGTATATATGTCATTTATTTGGGTTTCTTCCCCATCTTTATAAGTAAAGCAGAGTCCCTAGGTGGTACCTGGGGCGTTCATACAGAGGTGTGCGTTCTGCCTCTTTTCTTGCTTACGGTCAGCCTTTGCTCAGGAGGAAAAGTCCCTTTCCAGTAACGCAAATCTCCCAAACATGGACTAAATAATTTGGCCCTGCAGTAGAAGACAGTAAGAGACGCATTTCTGGAAGAAAAAGAGGAAAAAAAGCTTCTCATTAAAGGTGAGCCCAGTTCCCTCGCAGGCTGCCAAAGACGGCAATCCAACTCCCTGTCCAGGAGCTGCAGTTTTTCAGGGGCAGGCACCAGGAGTGCTGGCAAAAGAAGAAATCCTCTCAAACCTGTTGAAAGATCAGTAGACACACATATGGCCATCATGTCTCATTGCCGTCCTTCCCCAAGAGTGGAACAGCTCTTCTGTCAGCCCCAGGGCTTCCCAGACGGTGCAGAACAAGTATCTCCCCGTTGGCCTGGAGGCAACAGAACAGGAAGTTTTGGTCTTACATGAAATTCATCACAGAAAGTGAACGTGTGGGTGCCCCGTACCCACGTGTGAGGCAGAAGCTACTGGGAGCTGCTGAGCTGCACTGAAACTGGTGCAAGTAAACGAGGAGTCTGCGGAAAGAGAAGGGCCAGTGCTGGGAACACTTGTGATTTTGGCATTGAAAGTGTTACAGAAAACATGCCATAAAGTTCCTCTGAGGCTTTAATTTCCCTCCCCCCGATCTTCCTTTGATTTGAATCCCCTCCTTTCCTCGTGTCCTTTGAACTTTTAAAAAGGGACTTTGAAGACATGTCATAAAGCAGTGTTTTTATTCATCATCTCCTCTTTGATGCTCCTGCTGCTGCATGTGAAGTGCAGCCTCGCAGGATGCGGGAGCCGGAGGAGCTGAAAGCCGAGATGGAAAGGAAAGGACAGAAAAGTAAAAGTGTGGACGCGGTGTTTGTCAGTAACGCGCAGGCGGACACAGGCAGCAGCCCTTATTCTTGCCGGATGCGTTGACTTCTGGGCTATAGAGACCTGGTGTAATTATACCCAACCTGCTCCTCCGAGGGGACCGCAGGCTGGCAAAGCTCAAGGGGGTAAGCGATGGGGATGAAGGAGAGGAGTAGCTGGCTGGGAAGTCCTTCATCCCAAAGGCCAACTCCATCTCCCACATATTCCCAAGACCTGAGATTTAGGAATAAAATGCCAGAAGAGGTAGCCTACCCTGGGGAAGAAGAAGGGATGAGCAGCCCATGCCCAGGTCCTGCCCCTGCTCCTGACTACCTGCCTCCAATCTGGGGATTTTAATTTGGCCTCTCTGCACCCAAAACCATAACGCAGCCATTTGTTTGGGTTGGTCAGAGACAACTGCCCAGCCCAAATCAGTCCTATTGCAAGAACTGGTCTTCGGCAGATAACAATTATTCTAAAGAGGACACGCGGCTGTTTTGAAGTAGTTGCCAGACGCAAGATTTACTGTACTAACTCTGTTCACTGGTGGTTCTATTTCAAATCTGCGTCACTTGCATTTAAACAAATCCTGGTACCCTCTTTCATAAATTTATTTTGAATCTCAGGAGATGGAGATGTTCTTAAAGTCCTGAAAGCTGGGATCCTATGGTATGGACAAAATCTTAATTTAAGTTTTGAAAAGGTTTCTAACCACAATGGTTAGGGCAGAACTACTGGAAATAAACAAGCCTAAAAACCCAAAACCCAATTAAATAATAATAATAATGAATTAATGCAAATAAATAGAAACATATTGCAGATTTAAGTATTATGAACTCTAACCCTTGAATTCTAACCCAACCCTCTGATGTGGAGATATGTCCCAACTGACAGTATTTGAGCATTTTGATACTGAAATGCCACCACAAGCTGCGCTGGAAGTCCAGTCCCTCCCCACTCCCAAAGCACCGAGCTGAGCCCCGAGGGTCCCCAGCCACCAGCAGCCAGGCGGGACGGGGACGGGCAGGGACTTCTTGTGAAACCCTCACTCCAACATGCGAGGAAGAGACTTTTTCTTCCAAAGAGGAATGGTTCAAACATGATGCTAACTATTTGCCACGATAGATAGCATCTGTGCCACATGCTCTGGGATTGCCACTGGATGTTATTGGATCTGCCTGTCAGAGAAAGACAGAAAGACCAAAGAAAGGATTATATGCAACTGTATAATTCTGCATTCACAGCTACTTAAATATTGAAACAGTGCTATAGGATTATATACATTTGATATTTCCTGGATCAAGCAGACTGTGTAATTCATCATGATCAAAGTTACACGGAGGTTTTTTTTCTTATTTAAAAAAAAAAGGAGGGGGGGGGGAACCCAAACCCCACCTTCAAAATAACTCTGCCAGCAAGCAGGTTTCATTTCACCAAATCACACTTGCTTTATCTCTCCCAGCATCAAGCATTCCCCCTTCATGACTTAGAAGCCAAAGTCACAGTCTCACCACCCACCACTGCTATCGACACCCAGTGCGCCCATCCAAAGGGCTGTTTCTGCGCAGCACATGGGATGCGCAGGTTCGGACCCCGAGCGTGAGTGGGAAGGCAGGGTAACCCCAGCTGTACCATCCGCTCACACATCCCTGCCCGGGTCCCGTCAGAGGCAGCTCCTCTCACAGGGCTAATTCACACTCCAGTGGAAAGCAGAGATCACGGCACTTGGCACTGAAGGCGAAAGCAGCGGAGCTGGGAGCTGCCTGCGATAGCAGCCCTGCCTGCCGCTCGCTGAGACCTGGCAGGTGCAGGGGAATGGAAACAGGGCACTGGCTTGATAAATGGGAGGAACACCACGAAAGCCGGAGAGGTTAAAAGCTGGTTTGCGACTCCCTCAAAAGACAGGGGAAAGGGAGGACAATGTTGTCACAGGTGCCCTCCTGCCTTGCTGTTTCCTCAAGGGCAGGAAAGGCCCCGTCATCTCCGAATGCTGTTGGATGCATGAAGGTTTCTGCACCGCGCCTCTGCACGTGCTGCAGAGCACGTCAGAGCAGAGCCAGCCCGGCCCCTGCGCCCCTGCCGCTGGGCTGCCCCGACCCTGCTCCCAACGCGGCGCTTGTCCTGGCAGCACCCAGAGCGATTTCAGCCAATGTCATGGCAACAGCATCACAAACTCATTAGGACACCAAACACTTCCAGCTTTCTAGCCAAAAAAAAAGAATTGCCAGAGCTCCCCTGCTTGCTGGAGTAGATAAGGCGCTACAGGCACATGCCATCGCAGGATCACGAGGCAATACAGGGGTTTTGTTTGTCCGTATCAGGACTTTATGAGACGTCATCACATGTCGCAAATTACTATGATCTTGCGTCTAAGTGCATCACAGCGGTGTTGCCCTGTGACATGGAGAGGGAGAAATGGGAGAGGGGACACAAGGAATAAGAAAACAAGGAGGACTTGAAAAGACATGTATCGCCTTAATTTGTGCAACATTTCATAGCAGAACTACAAGTTTCTGAGCAGAACTAATCTTGAGGAAAGGGTCTTCACTCAAGACCCAACCTTGTTTGGCTTTGTACCACAAACAGTCGTATGGGCAAGTTGTCAGGTGCCACTCCCACAAAAACCTAACACCACACGTAAGCTAAGAATTATTTATATGTGGAAAACTGGGACAAGACTTGGAAAACCAAATGCCAAGGTCTAAGCTATCCCTTACTTCCCTTTCCTTCTTCAGAAAGTCAGGAAGCGATGAAGTCGTGCTGCACTGCGCTCCGTGAGCTCCCCTGCCTACAAGGATGCTGCACACCCCACGGCCGCCGAAGCTTCCGAAGGAGCCGCTCTGCATGTCCAGTGGTCCTGCACCACTGCAAGGTTACAGACGTACGATGTTCCCTCACGCGCATGTGTGGTATGCCCATGGGTAACAGCATTGTCCGTGCCGCACTGAGCATCTCTGCCACCCAACACCCACGGATCAGCCCATCAGCTCCAGAACTCAGCAGCTGCGGGATCACCCCGCATCCCTTCCCACCTCCGGCTGCTCCAGTTGTAAAAGGCCCTGCTGTCAAACACGCAAAACAGCATTAAATAACCAAAACAGTATTAAATAATCCTGTGCACATGTACTACACATTCACCAAAAACAGGTATTCAGCTTCCAAGTCCAACCGGCAGGAAGACAACGAGGCTGCCGGCAGCAGAAGGAAGCGGGTGCAGAGCTCACCACCAGCATCAGCTCTTCAGACCCAGGAGAAGGGCACGGTTCAAAGCACCTTTTCCATATTGAAATATCTTCCCCTCAAACTAGAAAGCTCGGAGCTGCAGCCCAGGCTTAGGCTGGGTGACTTTTTCCCCCTCCTGAGTTTCCTTCTGAATTAGAATTGGACATTTCCGCGGCACAGCTGTTCTTGCGACGCAGGCCTCCGTGGCGTGACACCACTGGTTGGAGCCTCTCAACTTTATTTAACCTTTGTGTAGGGAATTGCATTAACTCATCGAAAGAGAACCTCTCGGCAAGCAAGAAACAGATGTTCAGGCGTTAGATAAGCTACAAGCAAGTCTGCGGTGTTTATCAGCGGGCATGTGGGGTTGGGTTTGGTTTTGTTATTTTTAAAGGCTGACCAGTGGTAGGAGTTATTCAGAAATAAGGGAAAATTATCCTGAAAACTGCTTGGGGGGCTTTTGAAAGAACGTTTTTCCTCAGTTGCTCCTTTTTACCTGCAATACCAATTTTTCTTTTTTTTTTTTTTTTTAATTACAGCCAAGTATCTGCTCCTGAGACTGAATGCAGATGCAGCTGGAACAGGAAATTTTAACCTGCTTCCAACCTGGGAATTTTGCACTTTAAACTTGAGATAAGGAGAGAACTTCATTTTAAAGACACATGTCCCCTAACAAAAGACAAATATAGTTCCAGAGGGGCCAACCCCACAGCACTCCTGAGAAACCAGTACTGCAGAAAACAGCAAAATCTAGAGAGCTATTATGAGTCTAGTGTGCATTTATTAAATTATCCCCATTTAATACACTCCTCCCTGCTTGCTCTTAAAAAAAAAAAAAAAAAAAGACCCACTAAAATAGCCACGTTAAAATGATTTCTCTTGATTTTGTCTAACTTGTCAGGCGTCTGTTGGTTATGCTAGGAGCTCAAACTCTCTGCTCTGCAATTTAAGCCAAAGCAGGTCTCTGGAGGTAAAATCTGGCCGTCGCTTCTTCGTTAACTGTGTACAAGCAGACACAGACACACTTGCACCCAGGTGAAAACTTGCATTTGAGTTTTTCAAAGTGCTTCACGTGTGGCAATTAATTTCACTACAGACCAGCTTGCACTGCTCAAAGAGGTATTTTTAAGCCAACTTACTTAAACCCTGCATAAAGCACTGCAAAACTGCTTGTATTTATGTCAATAACAGGCCAACTTTTTATATAGATAAAAACTGAACTAGTGTATTGCATTGTATTGCATTAACTCCAGCCATTGACGGGTGAGTTCTGGTGAATCCCCACACAACATTTTAGAAGTCACTGTCCCGACCAACATTAGTGGGACCAAACTTTTAATCCACAGACAGAAATAACTTGTCCAAAGCCACGCAGACACACAACTCCACAGATCTCATAAGTCATAGAATCATTCAGGTTGGAAAAGACCTGTAAGATCATCGAGTCCAACCGTTAACCCGGCACTGCCAAGTCCACCACTAAACCATGTCCCTAAGCACCACATCTACACGTCTTTTAAATACCTCGAGGGATGGTGACTCAACCACTTCCTTGTAACTGCAACTCGGCACCACAGTTAAGCTTCAATTTAAGTATATACATATATACACAGACACACACTCGAAGAAGAATGAGATTTGGGGGGTGACAGCCTCTCTGTGCTTAGGATTGTCCTCTTGAAGCAAGGCCAGGCCCTTTGTGGTGCCATGCATTATCAACGCCCGAGCAAAGCAATAGCTGCCCTGCCCAGAAGACCTTGCAGAGGAGAAGCGAGATCTGGCAAAGTGGCCGTGGCTCTTCTGGGTGCAACCAAGTAGTCTTGGGAAGCACCACGGCAGCCTGGTTCCTCCCGCAGCAGCTACCTTCATGCAAGCAGCCTTGAGGAAAGCGACCAAAGAGAAAAATTTTAGGTAGCAAATGAAAACAGAGTATTTTGTGAAGGCATTTTGTGTTGCTAACCTACGGCAGATTTTTTAAGACACGTTCAAACATCTAAAGCTGCAAACATAAAAGCTGGCACTACTGAGAAACCCAGCGCCCAGCCTGCTTGCATCTTAGTTACCCAAACATCATCCAAAAGTCAAGCCCTGAGGTTTTCATCCTCCTTAAGCCCTGCTCTCCCATTTGCATGGGGCATCTCCCTCGTGTTGCCCCATTGCCCCCGGGGCTTCCCAAGGACCTTCACCGAGAGGAGGACAGGGGAGGAGAGAGCTTGGCAGCCGCCCTGCTACCGCCAAACCCACTCTTCAGCAAACTAGGTCAAATTCAAATGCTTTGCTCTCAGCTGAAGGTCACTACTGTCTCCCCAGCCTGCGCTGGGCAAGCTAAAATGTATTTACAGTGAGAAGATGCGGAGAGGTTTTGGAGCTGGAAGTGGTTAGGGGAAAAACAGGCTGTTAAAGAGAGCATGTGCGTGAGCATGCATCTAAAACGGTGAAGGCAGAGGGAGGAAAGAATTAAGAAACCAAATCATCAGGCATTTCCCTCAAAGGGCAAGAGCGCTAGCCCTGCCTTTCCCGCTCCTGGTCAACGGCTTGTAGGTGTTCCCGGTACAAACTACAGCATTGACTAGAGGTAAAGGTCTTGGATAACATTTGCAGAGCAGTTTGACACAGAAAATCCAAATTCCCCTTTACGGAGGCAAAGTCTGACAAAAGCATAATGGAAATAGGCTTCCGACAGACAAAAAAGTGACTCCCTGGCACACACACACAAGCCCACACAAACTTTCCGGCCTGCCCTCCAAGTGTGAGCACTGGTGTTTCCATTAAGCGCCTGAAAGCTCAGAAATCATCTGGAGAAAAAGTAAACTCATGATTAGACCAAGCATGATTTTTTGCTTGAATTTCTGCAGAATTATTACAAGTAGTTTTCCAATAGGAGCAGGGATTACTCTGGTAAATTTGAGAGTGTCTCTTCTGACTGCCATACAGGTAGGAATACACGTCTGAAAGTATTTGTCCGAAATTATTGTTGGGAAGATCTGTCAGAGGAGACCATACAGAGGTAGGTTGGAAACACCCCTAGATCTGGAGCCACATCGAACTTCGGGAAAGCCCAGATCCGGACCAGGCTGCTTCCCCTGCCCCTGCTGCCACCCCCGTCTCCCCAGCATGATCCCACCTCCAAGGTGGGCTCCTGGGAGCCTCAGGAAGGGGACACATCTTGACATGGAGGTTGCACCATGGCCATGATTCATGCATTGTACAGACCATCTCTTCTCTGTCCCGATGGTACGGCTGTGAAAGCTATACCATTGCTGCACAGGAAAGTTATGTTAGAAGACTAATTAATGTATTTTGGTTGTCTTCTAATGAAACTCGGCAGCTGGAAGCAGGCACGGAGCCAGCGCCACGTGACCACTCGGTTCTCCCTTGGACACATTTCAGGAATCTCTTCGCTGAAGTATCCAGTTGTCCTGCACAACTTTTTTTCCCCCCAAACTGAACTAATCAATGTCTGGCTGCTAGTTAGCATGGAGGGAGGGGGAGAAACGCGCACGGAAAAGCTGTTGTACATCATCCCCTGTATTATAAATACGCTAGCGATACAGCTATACACGGTATTTTACTCCACCATTTATCTTCACACAAGCTGAAGGGCTGTAAGCAGATGAGTGTCTGCCATGGAGAGCAGTTTTAAGTGAGGTTATTGCATTCTTGACTTAAGCCCATTTTTCTGGTTTCCATGCAAACGTCAAGGAATTTAAAAAGGGAGCATTCAGTCTGGACCTTCCGATTCAGACAAAATACAGTATCTCTCTATATGGGGATTATACTCTTGCTTGGCAGAGGGATGAATCCAATGGATTTCTTCTGCCTCTCACAGTTACGGCTCCTGAGTGTCTCAAAGCACACATCCCCGTTACCTCCATCGGTTGCTGCAGCCGTTCTCACAAGCACTGGGCAGAAACGTGTATTCTAAATGCATAGGAATATATATGCTTGCACCTCATACATGTACATACGCACACATACAGGTGTGTGTCCAGGACCAAAGACAACAGGAATGTAAATATCTTTTACGCCTAATTATGGAAAGTACTTTGGCAGGAGGCGGCCAGGGGCACAAAGAGCTACTATTGAGATTCCTCAAGCCAGGGCCTCCATTCAGTAAACAATCGACAATATTTAGACAGTATGGGCTAGTTCCTTCCTTCGCAAGGTAACTTCCTCCGCCTGGCAGCCCTCGGGCAGGCTATAAAATGACCTTACGTTTAAGGACAGTGTCAAGTAAAATAAGCAAAGGAAAACCGTGCCTGCTCGCTCTCCCTGCACCTCCACCGTTGTTTTACGGTTCTCTTGTGCTTTGTCTTCAGGGTACAAGCAGCTTCTCCGGTTGAGCTGAGCTCAAAAGCTCCCAAAGCAGATGCTCCCGCGCTGCCCGGCAGACAGCAGGCAGGCAGGCAGGCAGGCAGCAGCCTGGGCGCGCGGGGCGATCCCACTGGGCTGCGTGGCACACACCAAGGGCTGCACCGAGCAGCCTGGCAGGCGTGCACTGTGCGTCGGGAAGAAAAGTGAAAAAAATGACGGTGTGCAAATTAAGACTTTCTTATTAATCCCAAAGGAATTTCGGTTCGGGTTCTGCCTCTCCCATCCCTCCCCCTCCCATTTCTCCTATGAGATGCCCAAATGTTTTCTTGCCTTTCCACCATGCAGCTTCACTAGCAATCCCTTTCTCACCGTGCAGTGCCCCGTTCCAATCCGCTACCCGTAACATTTGGTTCCAGACCACAAGGCGCACTGGCTTCTGAAAGTCTGGCTCTAAAACCAAATAAAAAGCTTTTCATTGACACTCAAATGTATGTGCAGCAAGTCAAAAGCCTTATTTTCGTGTTTTACAGTGCTCCCACCTGAATAAATTCATTTTAAGTGCCACTTTTCCATTTGTGGATTATGAAATGTTGGGAGGTCTGGATGCCATAGCCAGGTATCAAAAAGCAGTATGTTACCCACTGCAGGAGTCTGTCAGTGCTGCTCTAACCTGCAGCCATCGTCCCTGTAAGGCTTTGCAGAGCACTGACCCACGCAGCCTCCAAGCGCTGCCTCGGACCCGCAGCCATGGACAGACAGACAGCAGCAGGTCCGCTGCGTGCAGGGAGGGATGGGCGAGCAGCCTGGCAAGCCGTAAAGCAATGGTGGGACTTGAACGTGACATGGCCCAGTGGAAAAAAATTACTAATATAACACTTTTCCTAATCCACCCACCTTCCTGCTCCCCCTTTGGAGCAGAACAGCTCCATTATACCGCAGGGTTTGCTCAAGCCAGAACCTGTGCGGGGAAAGGAGGGCTTCCACCATCCCTCAGTACGAACACACACACACAACGCTGATCGGACCGGGTTTCTTGCAACCACCCAGTTTAGATACAGATGTGATTCTGGCCATTGTCAGCTATAAAAAACAACATCACCTTATATCCCATGTGCATCTGTGGGTGCAAATGCAAGTGCATGCGATAGATGTAGGCACGCTCACCTTACGCATTAACATCTACAGTAGAAATCTGGAGAAATAAAGTGGCATGGGGTTGTTGGCTCTGCCTATATTTAATTTTCCAGGCATTTTTAATCACATTGAATGATAGCTTAGGTGTGTCAGAGCATCACTGGCTACCGATCCAGAGGACAAAGATGCTCTGTGCGCACAGCTAAAAGATCTGAAGCTTGGTCCACAGTGGGAACATCTATCAGCCTGTCAAACACGTAACGTATCAGCAAGTTTAGCATCTTCCATAAAGAAGGATTTTCCGGATTTAAGATCCAGATTACAATTACTCCAAGAGGTACTATACAAGCCTGCTTCTTCCCACTCAGCATACGAAAGGTTTGCCACAGCCCTTGGTAGTTCCCTAGCAAAACACAGAAGGTTTACGTTTATTCCACTTGTGCAAGGAAACGTCTCTGACAAATCAAACACGCGTTTGGCTGAGAAGGCTGCAGCATATGGTTCCTTACTCCTCGCACATACCAACCTTTCACAGTAATGCAGGGACAGAAGCACTAGGTGGCAAAAAAAGCCAACAGGTCCTTATTAGTTACACTCTGGAAATGAGCATTAATGTATCTATAAAATTTCAGGTAGTTTAATAAAACCATGGTGGGTATCAGCCCATACACCCATCGGCATGTTTTATTGTTCCCAATGAAAGAATGGAAGCGAGGGCTCACAATTATAGAAAGAAAAGGGGGAGAAAGGGGCTAAACCCCAAATTGTTACTGAATAAATGTTACCAAAGTACAAAGAGCATCTTCCTGGATTTCTGTGCGCTGTTTGCTTCCCGGTAATGGCAGTGTAATAAAGCATCAAAATAAATAGTAATCCCCCAAAAATGGCTAGAATTGGTCTATATTCCAGACGAGAAACATCTGCAGGGGTAGATCAGCAGATCTTTTCTCTTTTTCCTGGGCAATTAGTTGGACAATGCTGCACTCTTATAGGTAAAATTATTCTCCCAGCTTCTTCTATCACCTCATAAATTAAATCAGTATTTTTGGAAAGGAAGGAAAAATCAATAAATACCTCTAGGTAAATAAGAGCAAAAGACTCCCTTAGATGTAGTTTAGATGCCTGCCTTCATGAACATTTCCTGTACAGCCCTTCTCATTTCTAGCTGCGTTTTCTCAAACGGATGGGGGAAAAAAACCCAACCCTCAAATGCTTTAAAATTTAAAAATAAGACTATAATTTTTCCTACACTAAAATGAATATAAGAGAACAGTAGGATCAGACCGATGTATTAACTGTCTGACTTGTTACCAGACAATAAACAAGGACAGTCTCATTAATTTTGGAACGACTACTGCCAATTATGAAAGCATTGTGTTTGCCATACACATTGATTAGGAAAGCTGTTTATTTGAACTAATAAAGCAGTAAATGAGCTGAAATTGTCTTTTCTTTATTTTTAATATGATAAATGGAATAAACTATGAGTACATCTGTTCCAAGCCTCTTTTCCACAACATGTTATGTCTGAAAAGCCTGAAAAATGTTCCTTTCTATTCCAACATTTCAAAGTAATGATTTTCTGCAAAGCATCACCTACAAAACATCCATCAGTGCTTACACAGTTTAATCCTCATTCTGCATTTAGTTCACTTTCTGAACTAAACCACATTACATGGGGACGAGAAAACAGGCATTGAGCCTACAAATAAATCGTGGGCATCGTAGCCCATCGACCTTGCAAACATACCTCGGTACGTCAGCACGGCTCAGACATCTGTGATCGTGCTCTTATCAGCCAAAGCTTTGGTTCAGGCACCCTCCCACGAAGCCCGGGAAGGCTGGCCAGGTCCTCGGCTGGGCTGGCAACGGCCCGCAGAGCTCGGACCAAAGCCTGAACTGGCTCGCCAGCCTGGGGTGCAGCTTTGCAAGATGCCATCTGCAAGATGCCAGGAGAGCGGGAACGTTTGGCCTCACACCCGACACGTGGATTTGGGGGGTATCAGATGCAGGGCTTTGTTTCAAGCTGCTCTCTCTAGCCAAAGCCCTGGGAATCCATTGGCAGGAGCAGACCCTTCCTCAGTCAATACCACATTTCCCCTGCAAACAGCAAGAAACAGCCTTCACAGCAAACTCCCTCTACAGATGAGGCGCGACGGGAGGAGCTCACCCACCGCCGGCGGAGGAGCCGCGGCCGCACAGCACCCCCAGCCCAGGGAACCCCCAGCACACGGCCCTGCAGCACGTCCGCTCCACATTTCCAGGCTGATCAGTCCCAACTGATTTCTTTCAGAAAAGTCTGCGGGATGATAATAGGAAGAAGCCGGAGGGCCAGATATGGTGCTCTTTTTTAACCACAAAACTATTTTTCCTCTCCCATTATTACTGGGGTTTTTTTTAAACCTTGCTGCTTAGGTCTATGAGCCTCCTCCCGGCAGGAGAAGCCGCTGGTCACCTTGAACAGGGATATGCACACAAACTGGTCTTATTTAAAAAAAAGATTTCCACCAAATAGCAAAAGAAAGCCCATACACAAACCTGTGCAATACTGCAGCAGTCTTTTTTTCTAGTGAGATGCCACACTACTGTATTTTTCAATGGAGTAGATGCTGACTCTCATTTTTTGCCCAGGAGCTGCGATGACAGAGCATGTTAAGGCAAATACGTGGTCCAGTTTTGGGTTCTCCCGGGATCAGTTCAGTGGGAGCTGGGGATGCAGACCTGCTCCCTGCACCACCTCTGAATGGGAGCTCAGTAAAGCAGCAAATGGAGACAAAAAAAATGTCAGCAGATAATGAACACCTTATTTTGGGCTGTGGTCAAGTCATTTGCTCTTCTGAGAAGGGATATTTTTTATTGTATTTAGTGGTTTTTTAGGGCAGCCACGGTGAAGTTTCTGCATAAAGGAAAAGCAAACAGCTGAAGAGTCCTCCTTGGGCTTTGATCCTCCCTGCGGAGAGCAGACCATGAAGTGTTTGTTAAAATCCTAATCCGATTGAAAACTGCTTTTGAATGCATTAGGGGAGGAAGTGCTGGCTCTCGCTGTCCCATCCAGCCCAGGTTTTTAAAGCCATGTTACTCTGCTTGTGCAAAACCAGTATCCCCCTCCCAGGCAGTCGTTGCTTCGGCCAAAAGCACCCACCCAGAGATAAAGCTTATTCAAAATGGACAGTTAATACATCTCATTATTTGGGTACCCTTTTGCTCCCTGAAGAAAGACTCACTTTCTCAGCAGAGGTACCAACATGCCTCACTGGGGTGCGATGGCGAGAGGAGGGGTCCCCTCGCCAGCCCCTGCCAGGCCAGCCAGACTCTGCCCGGCTCCCCGAATCCCTTGCTGCATTCCACATCTCCAAAGTCAAGTAGGAAAGGCAATCCCTGTGAGTGTCCTCCCGGGCCAGTACACACAGCGTTTGCCACCTCCACCTCTTTCCTAACACACGATTAGACAGCGTGGAAGGGGTGTCAGCGCAGCCCCACGCCGTGGGGCTAATTACAGTCGCTGTCAGGCAGTCCAGAAAGTCCTGACTCCTCGAAAGAGAACAGAATACTTGTATTGGCAGTACTGCAGAACCGGCCAATTTCTATTGATTGCTAATTAATGAGTTGCTGGAGCCCTGTGCAGCTCCCCAGCAACTAAGCTCTCAACTGCATAAAGCAGGGGAACGCAGTTTAAGCAAGAGCAAGAGGCCTGCTCAGTGCTGGCAGTCACTTGAAAATAACGCAGGTTGGATAGGGGCTTAACACGTGGTTATTCCACTGACACACCAGGAAGCCTGAGCGCTGCATGGACACCCGGTGCATGAACACGCAGCTCGGGTCATGGAATATGAATCCCAACACAAACGAGACCCAAGTAACCTGCCGTAGCAGGTACCAGAACCGCCAAACGAGCGCTCATCCTGAGCAAAGCCCTGGACCTCGCCTGGGCAGGCCTGGCTTTGCTGCAATGAACCCTGCTGACAACACGACCCTGCTTACCGCCATCCCAACAGCAACAAGCAGCTCTTGCACCGACTCTGCTGAAGAGCATTTCTGTGATGTGGATCTGGATGAGTATTTTTCTTAACGTGTGTTGAACTTAGTACACAAAACTATTTCTACATTTTTCTTTTAAAAATACCATTTCAAAGCAAATCAGTATCAAGCAATCTGCAAAAAACTAATACAACTATTGCTGACCAAACTTCGGCTGCTACATCTTTCCCTTGTTGACCACGGAAGACAACCTGTTCTTGGGAAAACACGATGCTACAACCCACCCGCCCTCCCGGCGCCTCTGCGGGGGCTCCGCCATTCCCACCCTGATCCTCGCAGGTGCTTGGGTACCAGCAGTCCCATCCAAAAGGCTTTCCTGACTAGCTTTGAGACAAACTGTTGGCTAGATATTCTGAGACTTATGAAAATACATAGGCACAAGGCGCAGGGAGCGATCAGACGCACTCTTTTCACTGCAGGTCTGAGCTCAGGGCAGGCTTTTAACGTACAGGGAGTGCACTGCAAAGCCTAATGAGTGAAGTTGTTTTGAGAACACAAAGTGTCCTTATTCTTCGCAAAATGGAAAATTTGTAAGATGTCCGCAGGCAAGCCAAGGAAAACACAAACTGCGTGCCTGCCGTGGCACGGGGGCACAAACGCTGTTATTGTTAATGTGACAAAGTCGCACATCTAGTCACACAAATTACCAGAATGCAGAATTCCCGAGTTTAAAGAAGAAAAGCAAAAGTACTGTCAAAATGAGCCACACTTGGGGCCAGGGCAAGCTTGACTGCATTCCTTCAAATGGTACGGTGCTTCCTGTCTTTTGGGAAAGGAGAGGGAGGAAATGGGATCCCACTTACTCTGTATCAAGCAGTATCTATAATTTAAATGTACAACAGAAAAACCCACAAATGTCTGAAATAGGCTCCAACTGCCCTGGATAACCCACACTTCTCCCCAGGCATCCAAGGGCCCAGCCAAAAGCCACCAGCATCTGGAGCTGGCACTTGCCACCGACCCCTCGCACATGCAGCACCGCGGTGGAGCACCCTCTGCCACCTCCACATCCAACTGCACAGAGGGGGTCCGGAGGGCATCCGGGAGATCAGAGGCTAAAGATTATTTGTCTAAAAAGAGACGTATTTCTACAAAGCTTCACCGCTCAGGGCAGAGTTAATGAGGTTTAAAGCACATATAGCCTGCCCAGAAGCACTGGCCTTCCTCTACGTTAGCAGGTAGAGTTGGGCTGTGTCTGTGAACACTCATGTCCATACCCCAGCTGTGCATTGCAGCAGTATTTTGACAGCAGAGCCCTTTCAGGATTAAAGACATGCAACTTGAGAATGCCCACATTCATTTGTGTTTAAGACTGGGAGGACAGAGATGCAGCAGGAACGCTGGCCAGAGAGCGATGCTGCCTGGGTGCGGAGAGCAGAGGGGATTACCTACAGGTCTCTCACGGCACGTTGGCAGATGGGGTTTTATGCCACCCATTGTTTATTCCAATACCTTACCATTCTCCGGACCCCTCTGTCTTGCTCTCAACAAAGAGATTATCTAGAAATGCAACTTGGCATGGGTATACCTGTAGCCCAATGACTCCGTTATTACAGAGCCACAGAGGTGTAGGACCCTGCTACACCAGGAGCTGCGCAGCCAGAACGACAACCCTGGCTTCAAAGAGTTTATGAAGGAGAAAAACAGGAAGATTGAAGATTTAGGATCCTAACATCTGGGTTCTGTCATTGTAGCAGGATAAAACAAAGCTGCGATCCAACCTTCTTTGGTCAAGTGTGGATCGGAAGATGAACGCACACATCTCAGCTTGGCGTGTCGTTATTTTCTATATGTACAGTCCACTAAGAGATCGTCAGGAGCAGAGATTTCAACATGAAAACTAAGGCCCCAGGACACCAGGATCAGAAATGTGCTGGTAACTGGCAAGATGTCAGAACAGTTTCCTTGGCTGGAGCCGAAAAGCAGCAATTTTGCCTTGGAACTGTTTATAAATCCCAGCTCCAGAAAAGCTTAAGAGACTCAATGTGATCATTCACACAGTAAAACGAGTCTGCGTAGTTGCAGGACGCAGGTGTCGGTTCCGGGGAGATCAAATAGCGTGGTTCTTCAGGGGGAAAAAGTGCTCTTCCACATGCCAACGCACATTTAGTCATGACTGCAGCTCTCGTGTTACTGGATCCCAGCTTGAGCATGGTCTAAGAGCTCCTTCAGCCCAACAATTAATTACTTGATGTTTTTCAGAAAATTTCAAAAGGTAGGAACAGGGGAAAGACAACATGAGGAACCTCCCCTCCCTTCCAAGAGCAACTTTTAAAGAGCAAAATGACCTTTACTTCAGGAGAATGTGCTTATGTAGCAACAATGTTATATTTTTTTTAAATGATCTCTTTTCAAACAATTAAAATACACACCCACACCATATGCAAGTACACAAGTCAAAAATCTCTGCTTTACATCACGCACAGCACTTTTAAATGACATCTTCTTTTTCCGGGGTGGAAAATCACAGTCAGCATTTGTATATAAATATTATTACACAGCTTGAATGTACAAGCCAGGAAACAGAGAGTGCTGCATGACAACGTGCTAAAAATTCCTTGCTGCATTTTTTTATGTTAAGAAACCAGCACTGTTTGTACAGTAATTCCATTGTCACACACAGCTTTGTGCTTACAGCGGCTGGCTGTTCACACAGCTACAGAACCAACGCTTCATCCTAAAACCGAAGTACAGCGGCACGTAGGAAATCGTCTCCTCATCTTGTGATACCGATGCACTGCTCTCCTGAAAATTACAGATTAATTTAACCTGTGCATAGATTAAATCCCAGGCTATTGTCATGCGCTGACTACACATGTGCCTATGAACAGTAACAGTTTAATGAGGAGTGTGAGCATGTCTTCCAAAAAGGAACAGATAAAGAGACCATGTTGGCATGCATTCTCTTTAAAGTAGTAATAATATTACTTGTCTTAATAATATTAATTTATTTTAATAATAAAAGTAGTTTTTATTAGACAGCTTTTCAATCACAACAATCCTCTTTCATAGCCTACAGGTGACTAACAGGGCCAAGGACTAGGACTTGACTTTGTTTTGGGCTAAGATCAAGCTTAGGATCAGCTTACCATGCAATAGCTTGAGCCTGTCTGTTGAGTGGCATGAGATCCTAATTTATCCTGGGAGATTTTAACTTCCTATTCCAGGGCTAGAGAGACAGTAGTTTAATAGGCCAGGGCTTTTCCATCTCCAAGCAACAAATGACAAAACCTGAAATTGAAATCTCCAGCCTTCAGTTCATCAAATCCTAATCCCCCCGTATCAAATGGTGAACTCTCTACTGCTAAAAATACACCAAACTGGCCTACGCTAGCTGTTTAAGCGTCCATAAATAGGGGTTTGTTTTTTAAAAGCCACACGCTTCCATGTGTCCACAATGTGCTGTTTGACTTTGAAAACAAAAACACTTCCACTGGAGATACACACTGTTCCATTAAAAAAAGTCTATCCAATCCCTAAGGCATGAAAACCTTAAATGGGGATAAACCACATCCAGAACACGCCTATCACAAACAGCCTACTGACAAAACATTAAGGACTTTTTGGGCCACTGCAGCACTCACATGAAATAAGTTCTGTTTGTAAGCACTAAGATCACCAAATACAGAGTAATAAAAGAAACTCCATTACTAACACAGATGCACCGTAGGAATTAGCAGAGCGTGCAAGTGCAAGGCAGGCCCTGTTAGGGTTGTCCTTAAACAATCTTACTAGGTTCCTGCTGGACAAAGCAAAGTAACTTCAGCATCTTTGACAAGTCGTTTCAGGCTTAATAAGAGAGCCTGGGACAAAAAAGGGACACGTGACATCCCCCTACAGTACATTTTTTCAGAAAAAAATGTGGCTGAGTGGTAAGGTCCTGCTTGGGATGCAGCAAACAGGGGAAGTGGAACACGGTGGTGGTTTCCGTTCAACCTCTGGTTTCGCTACCCTACAAATTTCACTATAAATTGCTGAAGAGCAACAGCAAAACCTTCCCCGCACCCGTTGGAGCTTCTGGCCTCAGAGCCCTTCAGCCAAGTCCACAGCAGCTGGACAAGGGCCCGCTGTCTAAAATACCCCAGGGATCTTACCAGTAGGACCAAACCACATAATTTTATTAATCTGATCACTGAATTTGTCTAGATATGACAAAAATTATGAGGGCTCCCTGCCCTTTCGGCTGCCAAGCTCCTGTCAGGAATATCAATTAGCAGATCAGCTACCAGAATTTAACATTCCTGACAATCCTGGGGGCCAAAATTCGATTTGATTATGAAAATTCAGGGTCACTTTCAGACTGTAACCATTCCGTTTCTAATGACTTTGATCATTAAGACAAGTTTTGAGGTAAAATCTCAAGTCTCTTTCAACACGTACTTTAATGAAAAGGAACCCACAAAACCAATGAAGAAGCAGGTCAAAATCTCTACAAATAACTTTTCCCTTCTAACATCAATCCTTTCAAAGAATATCGAACATAACTCAATACTCTTGGAAAGTGTTAGCATACATTAGATGGACAGGAGACTTCACTATTGAACTGAAAAAGTGGAATTTTAGATTGGACTGAAATATAAATCTCATCATTCCTATAACTCTGGGCCAATAAGCCCTTACATAATTTTACATCAGTTTCTCTTCTCTAGTTTTCCATTTCCCAAACATTTTCCGTTTGTCCCACAGGTAAGAGAAGCTCCTATGCTGCGCTGCGCACCAAAACTTTTGTGAAGACGTGCTCAAGAACTTCAGAGTATTTTCCTTCGGAGGAACCGGACTGTCACATCCCATTACATTTGAAATTCGGGCTATTTTTGCCCATGTGCATCATTCAGCGCTTGTCCTCATCAGCTCTCGCCTGCCAGGACGATGACTAACTTTCTCCCTTCACTTGTTCCCTCCACCCCTGAGAACATTCACATCCATCTGGAGTTTCTCACAACAAAATATTTTTAAGCTAACCAAAGCACCGTAAAGCATGATCAGCAAACTCCACTCGCTCACCCCCGCACCCTCCCGAGTCTCGGCACACGACGGCACCGGCGTCACAGCCGCGGAGCCGGGGGCCCTGACTGATGCCAACGCAGCTCTTCGGGCGCGCTGGGCGAGACACCCTCTTTGAATCGGGGTCTGTACAGGCCTTTTCTTAATCAAGTAGATCCCGTTCATTGTCTACTATTTAAATTAACTTCCCATTTTAAAAGAAACAAAAGAGAAGCCCACCTTTCCTCGTGCTCCAAACTCTACAGCCTCACTTCAACTCCCCATCCCAGCAGGAAAATGAGGCTCAGGAGGACGCTTTACGCAAACTACCCATATTCTACCCAAAGAATAGAAAGCTAAGGAGGGACAGAAAGAAAAGGATGCTATCAACTGAACATGAATTAATTACATTAATTAGCAAGTGGGAACAGCCTTAAGCTGCAGCAGAGGACACAGATTTCGAGGTGCAGGAAAATCCTGATGACTAAGAGCGGTGTGGCAGTGAGGCCAGGGAGAAGGCAGGCTGGCCACCGTCAGGGATGCCCAAGGCTGGCCGGGAAATGCAGCTGCTGGGAAGGGCTGAGAAGTAACTGCAGCCTGCGGAGAGGTGATGCGGGGCCGGCAGCTCCAAAGCCCAGCAAGCCCCGGGCTGCTGGCACCCCTCACCGCGGTCCCGTGTTTTCACCCTTTTGCACATCCTCCTCCAAACCTTAAAGTCAATATCGTATGCAAATATTTAACAGTTTTCTTTGGCCAAGAGATACAAAGCTGACCACTTCCTACCCCCAAAGGGTACCAGCTTGCAGAAGGGCTTCACATACATCCCCCTCCGTTGTATTCGGGTTTCTCCGAACACAGCCGGGGCCCTGAGCTGTAATCCTCCTGCCGTCCGCCCAGAACCGATGCGGTGCCTCCCCGCCTCCCTTCTGCAAGGTCAGAAAAATAGGTCTTGCAAAAGCAAACTCTTACTAATTTCAAATATTATCTGGTTTTGCTCATCAGTAGCTGGGGTTAATTACTATGCTGAGGAAATATGTCACCTGGAATTTGTTGCCCAGACCGTTCGGCTTTAGGCTGCAAGTTTTGACATCAGTAACATCACCGACTCGTAGGAAGAAAGAAAAACTCTGAAGAGAACCAGTAACAGCAGAAAGAATGTGAAGGTGCCCAAAAAAGATCTCGTGAGTAACAAAGCAAGACAAAAAAGCTTTCTGACATCCATTAAAGGCAAATCATTTAACATTTACTTTTCTTTCTGTTTTAAGTTTCCACATTACTGCACCATTAATTAGACAAAACTACAGGAACTGATGGGTATTTTGACAGAGCATAGACTGCCGGCCTCGGCCCAGCAGAACTGTCATAACATTCTGATATACAACATCAGGGGTGCTGTGGGTTTGTGGGGGTTTTTTTTAAAGAAAAGAAAGAACAAAAAAAAAGAACACTAAACCCCAGTAATTCTGTGAAAGGTAACAGGTTAAGGCCACAAAGAAAAGTGCTTTTTAAGTGTTAAAAAAAAATTCCTTTGAAAGCATATATTTTCCAGTTTATAACTTTTTAATGGATATAATCTGGGTATTTTCAAAGCAGGGACAGGAAGAAATTAGTCTAGGAAAATATTTAAGTGTCAGAATATGGTAATTATATACAAGTATGTGGCTCTGTAGTACCCAGCAATACTTCAAAGAGGGAAGAGCCGAGTTAATTTTGTTCTACTGCCGTACCCTGTGGAAGAGTAAACACGTGAGGAATGGAGAAATAGGGGGATGGGAGCTGATCCTGCAGGGAGAGACAGACCCCCCGGCTACGTGGGTCTGGGGGCGAGGTGCGAGCCCCCCCGCCCCGCAGCCTCCGTCGGGGCCGGGGCTCCCCGCTGCCCCAGCCCTTCAGGAGAAGGCAGAAAATGCCTTGGTTGCTTTATTTTGATTTCTTGTTTGTAAATTGACTTGACGAGTTAAATCAGGACCTACACGGACTCGGCTCCCCCCAGCCATCCCAGGTCAGATGCTGAGCTAGGAAAACTCTCCTGAGGACAGTAGCGTGCTGCAGGGCTTCCTTTTATAAAGCTACTGTGTGCTAAAGCAAGCTTGGCTGGGAGAGGTGAGATAATTCATTAGACCAACAGAAACAGCTGGAAAAAGCTCTGGGGAAGGCGGTGCCTTCAGCGGGCAAGTGAGAAGCCAGACGGGCGCAGGCATCCCTCTCCCGCTCCGGCCATTCGCGACGGATGGGGAGGGAGAAGCAGGACATTTGCCTGGCATCTCCTTGTGAGGAGGGATTTTGATTTATGCATTGTCTGAGGCTTTCCCTCAGCAGAGTGCAACAGTAAAGCTGCCCATCACCCAGCCAGGGCGATCCGGAGGGCAACACACACCCATCAACCTGCTTGGAAGTTCATGATAAGCGTTAATTCGGAACAAACTCACACCAGTTGCTTGAGCAATGTTACTTTCCTGAAGGAACTTTAACTTGGAGGAATATTTTAGCTTGCCACTTATTTCAGAAGTTATAAATCGTTAATGAAATGTTACATTTCATCCTTTTCTATTGTAATATGTGTTATATATACACATCACATCAAAATCAAAACCAGTTAAAAATTACTGCCTGGGGATGGAAACAGGAGCCACATCAAACCACATGAGTGTTACAGGGCACAAAGGAGCTATGGTTAAAATATGCACTTAATCGTCACCAGTCCTTGAGAAACAGCGAAGAGCTACAATACAGAATAGTTTTATAGTATAGAAAAAAACCCCAAACCCAATTGTTTTCCATCAGCACAGCCACCTAGCTAGCCACAGCGTACAGACACCATCTCCAGTGAAGTTTTTGCATTTTAAACCTTAACCTCAACCTCAGAAATAACAGAAATTAGTTAACAGAAATACCGTTAACTACTGCAGTAGCTAAGTTGGAATTCAATATGTTCCTTTTTGCTACAAGTTTCATAAACTTAAGTCCAGTCCAGAAATGCAACAGGAAAGAAACATTAGCAGTGCCTTGGCAATCAAACAGCTCTAAGCTCCAGTGATTTATACATTTGCATTGTAGGACTTTAGCTCTTTTTAAAGAAACAGCCCCAACATCTTACCCAACAAATCAAAACTAATTGCCCACAAAAAATATTTTAAAGCTGAAAACAGATTATTTAACTGAAGAGACCTGGGAGATCACTTTGCTGTACTCTTTTTCCAGGGAAATCTCAATTCTACAGATGGAGGGGCGGGGGGAAGAACATAACAGTAACTTATTTGAGTTTTTATGCTGATACAATTAATTCAGTATGGCTATTAGTGATCAGTACCCCTGTCTGTATCAGGTGGGAGGTATAGATCTTATTCCTGCCAAAATAAAGATGGATTTGCTGTCTGCTTTTGATCACTTCATTGTAATGTATGTGCAAAAAAAAGTTGGTATTTAAGTGTTTGCCTTGCTGTTCATTAATCATTTATAAATGGAGCCTTGCAGTGAAAAGTTATGTGGCTTTTTAGGAAAGAGTTAGAGCTTTTTTTGTTCAAAATGTAGCTGGGTATTAGCAAGGGTTTCAGGGAAGGATGCAACATTTTTTCAGGCTGCTGTCAATAATTTGTAGCTCTCATTACGGACTGGTGCCCGAGAAGTGAGAACAATCCCAATACTTGAGTTTTTCAGGATCAAACTGGCCTGCTATAGCAATATGAACACCAAAAGGCCCTTAAAGCACCGCTTGATCGTCACTGTGACTTTTAATGTCGGTACTTTTCCACAATGTTGCTTTATTTGCCAGGGAACACAATTTCCTCCATATGAAAATTCATTTTCTTAGTCACAAGTAAACTGATAGGGTTTTGAGAAAGGTGTGCCAGCAGGTAACACGCTGGTAGCATCAGTTCTTCCTTTGCATTTAAAAAAAAAAAAATGTATATATATATATATACACACCAACTATCAGAAGCCTATAAATCCATTAGGAAAGACAATCCCCAGCTGTTCCAGAGCCAATGGAGACCAGTGGCTCTGCCACGCTGGGGGACCACCACCTTCCTCCATCAGCGGCATCGGCCACATCTGGCAGCAGCTGGGCAGCTTCACCCAAAGGGGCAGTGGCAGAAGGGACAAGAGCAAAGCCTCAGGCAGGCCCAGGGAGGGTTTACGTGATTTGCGGTATTTCAGGAGAAGATTCGTTACAACTTTCTGGGCCCAATGCCCCCGTCACAGCCTGGGCTGCTGGGAGAGCGGAGCCGGGGTGCCCCCACGGCCCCCTGCCCACTGTGCTCCTGCATCCCCACGCAGCAGGCGCATAAAGCTCCACGTGTCCAGTGGGGACATGAGACAGAGAAAGCATTATGTTGGCATATGAAGTTGCAGGGTGGCCAACATCCCTGTGCAGACCATCCGTTTGATTGCAAGCCCGCCCTAGACACGGGATGCTCTGCAGAAGGGACCCCCTCCTTGTCGCGTTTCAGGAGAACTGGGGCCAGGGCTCCCAGGCACTCGGAGAGAATGTGACTAGCAACACTTCCACCGCCCTGAAAATATGTTTGCATTTGTTTGCTTAGCTGCTAAAAATGCTCAAGTCACATGGGAATGCCTGGGAATACAGCCCAGGAATTTCGTTTGTAAGCAGAATTGTGTTTCTGGAGATTATTGACCTGAACCGTAAATAAATATTCATGAAAAAATAGAAAGATTCACAATTTGTGGTCCTTGAGATGATCTATTCAATCAGAAACAGCTGGAAATATTTCCCATAGGGCCCTCACTGATCCACTATCAAGTGGCTGAGTCCTGTGGATTGGAAAATAACGCACAGCCCTTCCGCAGACGCTGACTGGATCCAGTTTCAGACGCGGAGCCTATGATGGGAAAATCCATATCTCAGATTTACAGAGTCTGTGCCTGATAACAAGTGCTGTTATTCTGCCAGTTGGACAGCAGGAACGAGCACAGCAGCTTCAGAATCCTGTTTATTCATTACAACCAGGCCATATCTGCTCTCTACCCCAAGGATTTCTACCTGTGCAAACAGCACTTACGCAAAACAGTCAGTCTAAAATCTTTATTCCAGTAAGGTACCAACCTCAGAATTTGCATTTACCTCAGTGGAATTTTTTATCCCAGTGAATGGCAAATTGCTCTGATATACCGAGTTCAGATTTTGAGACTAAGAGACAGCCCAGCACACAGCAAACCTTAATCAGCTCGGTATCCTTTAAAGAAAGGAAACACATCAGAAAACATCTTCAAACTGGCAAAATATTGAAAAGCAAGTGCAAAAGACAGTACACTCAGGTGGAATTAAAGTTGCCAGACAAGTCAGATATAATTGCAAAAAATAAAAAAGTGTAATACCCGATCCTTCAAAAAAACCTTATATACAAACCTACAATACAGTAATCCGAATAATTCCCAGCTGGCAATTTTATTGCATCAGTGCCAGTTAACTGTAGGTGTCCAGAGATTTAAATGTGCCAGCATCATCCTGTCACTTTAATACTGAGCAGTTAGATATTCTTTGGGATTGCAGGTAAAATAATGTCGTTCCGCTCAGTTCTACGGTAGACACCTAACATGTCATGCTGAAGTATAAGGTAAATATTATATACAGATTTAAGTGCATAAGAAAAAATAGTAAAATAGGTTTTGCCATTGAGTGGGGATGTCAGTCGAACTTAACCACAGCTTATGAAAATCCCTTTACAAGGGAAGCTGTTTAGCGAGAGCTTGTTATTCTGTCAAGCAACACACCTGAGTGAAGAAGAAAGGTCAGTTCTGATCTTGATTTTTGACTTGATAGCTGCAAGAATTACATTTTATTTCCTGCTTGTACCAAATCTGAGCGAAAGTGAAGAAAGATACAGGCCAGGCAAGAGGCAAAGGCAAGAGAGCTCCTGTTGGCCTTCTCTTGGGCAAATCACGAGTGATTGGATGGGATGTGGAAAGACAGGCACGGTTTTTGCCCTGGATGCTCTGCACTCATTCAGGATGTCCTTTTCCACCCCCTTGAAGAATCCCTTTTTTCCACCTTCCTCACACAGACCATCTTTCCAAACTCCTCGTTATCTTTCACTTTACACTTTACGCACTTTGATCCTACCTTGCTGAGCTCATGGTTTGGTTAACGGTGTAGGTTCAGTTACTACAATTGTTCATAAACACCAAGTTATTCATGTAAAATCAGGTCAATAGTTATTAAAAGCTGAAGTGAATTACCAAAAGTGAATCACAAATTACTGCAGCAAGCAAAAGCGCTGGCATTATGGTTCCCACCTCCAATCCTGCATGTACGGGCTGCTGCCGGGAGCCAGGCGTCAGTGCTAGAAATCACCCAAAAATAACTGGCGGTGACACACGCTTTGGAAAACGGTTCCTCTTGGTACCACCCCGACCCGCCTCGCAGCGTGTCGCACAGCTCTCCAGCACCCTGGGGCGCACCCAGCTCGGTCCTCTGAGGCACAAGCTGATGGAGATGGAGAACTTGCCATTTTCTGAGCACAACTTTCCAACTGCGGCAAGAGATGGCTGCGCAGACTTTTGTTTAGGTTTGCTTCATTTGTTTTAAACCACTCATAAGGAACTGGTACAGAATTTCACACCCCAGACCGTGCCCACAGCACCAGTCCAAGACTAAAGAGAATCCCTTATACCAGTCTAAAATATTCTCATCTTTCGTGAGCCGATGCCCCCGAAGCCGAAGCTGATTTCCATTCCTTGCGTCAAACCTCAAGAATAACACTGAATGTTTCCATAGCCAGGTAAGGCCACAGAGCAAAACTGCGAGGGAAGGAAGGAAATGAAGCATGGTTGGTGTTAATTATGCAAAACAAGATGTGACTTAAAGGATGTGAGTAATGTCTGGATACAAGCAACAGGTGCCTGGTAAGAGAGGAGGAAACCCAGAGCTTTCATCTGCGCCGCCGAAGCGGACAACTGTGATAGCTTCATTTATAACAGAGATAACGATACTTAGCCACCTCCAGGGTGGATTACAAAGCTTATGAAGTGATTTCATAACAAGAAGAGGGGATGCGCTGCCCCCGTGCCAGGGAGCCTGGCTGCCGGGGAGAGGCCCCCGCTATGTGCTGTGGCATTTCAAGGCAGCAAGATAAAGCTCAGGAACACTTTCATGATATATCGCTGCATCATGATATACCACCAGCACTCCCCTTTACCCACCAGAAATACAGGGTCTGCTTTGACATCCATCCATCGCTTTCTGGGTTACAACAACGGTGGCCTTCTCTCTTACTTCCTGCGGAGGCTGGGGGGTTGCGATCCAAAAGGGAGCTCCTGAGAAGTGGTATCTCCTGGGGGAGCAGTAGGCTCAATCATTTCCAATCCTCCCAGATTCTTAAAAGCTCGCAAACACAGCCCTGCAAGAGCTGCACCCAAGCCTAGTATCTCTGCATCTAAGCAGGCACTTCTGTTTTCCGTTTGCCATCTGTTTCGTTGCACCTGATTTCTGTTTGGCATCTCGACACGGACCTGGTTCAGGCTGTGACCGGTAGCCCACAATACCACTGCCAGCGTAGCAGTCACCATTTTGCCAATATTTTTGTTATTCCACACCTACCCCCTCCTATGTATTTCCAGGCCTGATAGACCAGCACAGTAACTGCTGTTAGCAATGCACAATGGGAGGAGAACTCCTATAGCAACATCCAAACAATTTATCTGACATACGTATCACAAATATTTGGCACAATGCACCAGTAAATTTATCAGTAGGTCCACTTTTTCCTACTCTGCCTATGGCTAGAAGCATCACAAGCATCAAACACATCAGAAACATATGATGCTGCCCTAGATGGATTTTGCGGCAATGCATTTCCGTGCAAGGGGTATATCATCTCAGTGGATTAAAAGACAAAGTTCCAGTTATCCAGGTTTTATGAACTATTTCTAAGAGTTAGGTGATAAAAACCTGAAATTCCCTTTTCTCATTTTTAATAGGAAATTTTAATCTACAGTTTCCATCCTTATAACGTACACAGAAATCATTAGGTAAATAATGAGATGCAAAAAGTTTTCCTCCTTGTATTACCAGCATACAGCAAAACCACCCGTAAGGGCATCCTTTGGTTTCAAGAGGCAAGGCCGAGTTTAAAACCCATCTCTTCCGTGATACCTTGAACCCACTGCCAGCAAATTAGAAAATTCCACATGCAATATCAGTTTAGACAGGGAATTAGCTACTTCTTCACGCAGGAGTGCTGCTTGCATGCTGGCTTACTGTAAGCCTGCAAACACCAGCCAGAAAGGATTTGGAGGTACAGAAAAACCTCAGCAGATAAAGTCTACACATGTGCTCTTGATCCAGCTTAAAGATAGTAAAATGCCAAGCGACCAAAGATTTAATACAGAACATGGCTACACACTCAAAACATCTCAGAAGCACAAGTTATGCATTCCCCAGGGGGTTGCACTTTCACTTTACTAAATTGCCTGCATATTTGCTTTTTTCTGATGGTAGATTAGGAACCATGCATTTCCTTAAACCGCCAGCTTTTGGCCAAGACACACACGCCCTTCCTGGAGACCTGCCAGCCCACACTCGCGGAAGAGGCAGATCTGGAGAACCCCGCTCCAATGTCAGCCGCTCCAAGGCGAGCCCAGGAGCCGGCTGCCGGTGACTGCCAGGCACTCGCCATAGACCCAGCTTTCTTGGGCCAGGCAGGCGGGAACGCAGTTAAAAAGAGGGAAGCTTGGCCGAGTAGCTTGACCCCTCTGAACAAGCCCCAGGGTTTAGCCTATGGCATTTTGTTAAATCTTTATACAATAATTCTGTGACTGTGAAAAAGTGCAAATTTTAAAGCCCAGAGGAAGATGCCCGTGTTCCATTTAACATCCGATTGTAAGAGGAGCTTTTTTTTTTTTTAAGGGTAGGGAAAAAGCAATATAACCTTAAAAACACGGTTAGTAACACACATTCCTCTAAGGCAGACCCAACTTCTGAGCCTTGAAACTCCTGCGTGCTTTCAGAGGCAGGTTATGTGTGTGCTGCACACAGCAGGCTATATAGCCTTAGCGTGAAAGCCCTTAAATATTCTATACCTATGGCTATCTGTTCAGTGTTCACTTACACACGTAGCTTCTTCGTGCAACATCATCTCCTGCTGCTGGCAGTCAGGAAGAAAACTGTGCTCCAGCTGTCCCCAGGTGTGAGACGCTGACAAACCCCGTCCTCCAAAGCGGCCCCGTTCCCCCGTTCCAGGCACACACATACAACTTGGATATTCGACCTGCGTCGCGCACAGTTTGGTGGGTGGGTTATGGCCTTGCGAGGCACGACACGTTTAAGGGACGTGACCAGACGAGCATCTGACACCTGAACACACTCGTACAGCTGGCACGGGTGACGAGCAGAAGCACACATGCCTGCTCAGCACTGCCCAGGCGATGCCCAGGTGGGCTGTTGGAAAAGGTGCCTTTATCACGCACCATTATTTTCGCAGGGTGGTAGCTACTAAGTACCCAAGACTCTCAGGGCTTTACAAACAGTAACTAATAACATGCACTTTACGGAATCGCCAGCGGTTAGCAGAGTGGGGCACAAAATGTCCATTTCAGATGTCATCTTACTGTTCACAGTAATCTGTTCACAGAATCATAGCTCTTCTACTAATTGCAGGACATACAAAAGCTGACTGTAAAGTGTTTACCTAGATGATGACGATGAGTATTTTCTGTCCTCATTGGGAAGGGAAAAAAGACAGGCAGATATTGGAGGTTTCAGGAACAGGCAGTATTACCCGGACAAATATTTTGCTGCTCCATACAATTCCAGTAAAACAAATAATATGACCTGAACCTGACAGTCAAAGTAACACAAAGCCCTACAGAAGATAAGGATGTAGCCTCTGTCACAAAGCACAGGCAACTTTTCAGCTTTTCCAAGGATATGCAAGAACGAAATCAAAGAACTTACTTTAGAGGCAATGCAATTGTGGCAGAGCCGCAATTCATCCCAGTGAAGAGATCACGTTCAAAAATCCACAGCCATTTCAGGGTTTAAATGTGCATGAAATGAATAAGCAATTAATTTCCTGCACAAGAAAGGAATATAGAGTTCTGTATCACTGGTACTACCAACGCATATAAACATATTACACATCTCAGGATAAGTGGTATTTCTCTTAAAGTCTCAGCTTCCAGAATCACACGATGACAACGTGACGCTCCTCCCCAGCACTCTATCAACCCCACAGAGCCCGCGCTACAAGGACAGTCTCGTCCTCGTAGGCAGCGGCACAATCTTCTTTTTACAGAAGAACAAGGATATTTGAGAAGCAGAGTAGAGCACCAGGCGGGCGGCAGAGGTGGGGAGAGACGCCAGCCCTCCCGCGCGCATCCCAGCACGGCAGCGTGTGCATCTTCAGCTCCTCCTGTTTGCAAAGAGAATCCGAAAGAGCCAGGAGGTTCCAGAGTGCAGACAACCGATACACCGCCCTCATGCTGGGTGTTTGCTTCAGCAACCCACAGCTCAGCTTCTGAATCCCGACCCAAACCAGGGCCCGCTGGTACGAACGGGAACAGCAGCTTGGAGGAATCCACACGCAGTTCCAGTCCAAAGCAGCCTTACATGCCTGAGCGTAGCAAACATGATAAGCTCTAGCAAGAAACACCTCTGCCCACAGGGAAGAATTAGTCAAATGTGTTTTAAATGTGTGTTAGGGATAAAGGCAGAAGGAAGAAGAGGTGAATTAACTCAAAGATTTACCATTTCAGAATTCTATGCTTAAAAAGGTTTCGCTGCAGTGATACTAGCAATATTCTGAGTTTTCTCACTCCAAGTTTTCTCTCCCTGGAACCATACGGCCAGACCCCATTTCCTCCCCGCCCCTCCACAAACAAATAATAATTTTTATTTCCTCTTTTCAGTTTTATTGCTAGGGCTTTCATCAAGTGTGTACGGCCTAGCTGGCCTTTGCCGATAACTACTGTGTAATTAGCGTCAGCCTTCTTTGCTACCATGTAGCAGTTTGTAGTTGCCACATAGGCAGCCGGGGTCTCGCGGGGAGATGCTTACTGTACTGCAACAAAGGACTTCCCCTGCGTGTATTGTACATGTGGTCCTGAAATACAGAACTTGGCATTCGTGTATAAAAGCCTTTAATTCTGAGATGCTTGACTCTCCCACTACTGCAATGTTGCAGCACGCTTGCAAAACTCAAATCACAGTTCAGAATTTGTGCACATGCTAGCGTCGAAAAATGATGGGATCGGAGCAGATTTTTTGCTCAGGCATTTGAGTCTCTCCGCTTTGAGCTGGTTTCCAGCACTAAATACAGTGAGATGTTATTTTTTTATTTTTTTGCTCTATATAACCTCTTTCTAAATTGCATTTTCTTCCATTATCTATTTCCCAATTTTCAATATCATAGACATAGAATTCCTACGCTTGCCTCTCCTTCAAGCAGTATTATATTGTAAAGAACACGACCAATAACAAAGCAACATCTTAAACAACCATATTCTATTTATTCTCAAACGCAGGCATCAGTCTTGTATACTTGAAGTCTAGTAATATTCTATGTACCACTCAGACAAGTTGGTCTTTAGAGAGTCTCTTCCTTCTGTCCTTTCCTTGTTAAATTGCATCTGCTCATGACCCATGAACACTGCTCCCACTTGGAAAGGTCTCTGCCCTCAGAGACAAACACATATGTAACCAAACAATCAGTCTTAGAGCACGCTCTTGGAGAGAGAAATCTTTCCTGTGGGGCGTATCTGCAACAACAGACGATGTTCGTATTAGCACTAAATAAATAAATAACATTTTTTCAGTGCTGTGCAACCTTTAAAATATATGTGCCATAGATACAGCACGAAATGAGAAGGGGCTTGGTTTGTACTCTGAAGATTACTCTTCGCACATATTAAAAATACATCATTATTCTTAATGCATTTTCAGTGTAAAGCAACCTGCCTCCAAGGATCCCGGAGCACCACGCGCACCGAGACCCAGCCTGTAGCCGCTTCTGCACCAGCCGAGAATCGAGATTCTCCATTTGCTGAATGGGAACTGAAGCAGATAAGGACATTTCAGAGCTCTCAGCACGCAGTTAGGGCAAGGTTTGCAGGGGAGCTCAACATCGACCGGCAGAATAGCAGTTGTTTGCTAAAGATAATTTGAAAATCTGGCCCTAAGGGCCTGCCTCCGATTGCCTGCAGAGGACGCGGGATGAGGTCCAACAGGACTTACAAAAAGCTAAACATGGAAAAAAATGGCAAAGCTGAGAACAGCACATAAATCGCCTCACGTCCACGAAGCAGGACCGTCTCCTTGCTCTTGGTGGCTTTGTGTAACCTGCGCAGCTCTCTCCCACCTCCTCCAGAGACAAGAGCCGTAAAATAAATGTACGTGTCGCACATATGGCACGCAAACACAGCTACGGTTTTGGCCTGCGTTCTCATACAGACACCGCCAGCAAAACGCACGAGCTGGAGCGCGCCGCGGGAGGCCGCGTGTGCGGGAGGGAGGGAGGGAGGGAAGGAGGCCGCGTGTGCGGGAGGGAGGGAGG
>WAAD01030562.1:133351-193969 GCA_013389945.1 Fregata magnificens | reverse complement strand
CCCCGCTTCCCCCGCGGCGGCGGCCGCCGCTACCTCCAGCGCCGGGCGGGGGGCGCGGTGCATGCGCAGCTGCCGCCTGCCCTCCATTCATAAAAAAAAAAGGGGGGGAGAGAAAGGGAAAAAAAAAAAGGAAAGAAAGAAAAAAAAAAAAAAGCGCGAGCCGCGTCCGTCCCCCGCAGCTCCCGGCGAGCGCCTCTCCAGCCCCCCATTCATAAAAGGCAGCCGAGCATGCGCGGTGGCGCCCCGGTGCCCACCCATTCATAGAGTCGGGAGGCCGCGCATGCGCAGAAGGAGGCGCTGCCCTCCCATTCATAAAATAGCCATTTTCCCAGGCAGCGGCGGTTGCAGCATCGCGGCCGCCCTGACAGCGCCGCGCTCGCAGGTCCCTGCCCGCAGCTCCGGCGGCTTCTGCCAGGAGGTTCCCAGGTCCGGCCCCCCTCGCCCGTCTCCGGTTTAGGATTAACTTGCCTATGGAGAGATGGTCTTAGCCGAATTATTTCAAGTAAGTACGAGATCTGTGTTTGCGAGCAGATGTTAAATATTTTTAAGTATAAAAAATAAAGCCTGCTCCCCGAGGGAAAATCGTGCGCTCTTTCTAGATGTATTCGTCCAGTCCCTTAAAGATCACTGATCGTAAGCGTGTTTCTGACTGTGACTTTTCTAACGGCGATTATGTATAGTTATATATAGTAGATAGCTGCCTGGTGCTTCACGACCTAAAGGAGACTTTGCATTCAGAAGAAATACCCTGTTTCTTGCAGAATTTGCATTTGTGTTCCTGTGTTTCTTATTTATACCTCTTTTCTGTGTTCGTTCGTCAACATCTGCATTCGGTGTACGTATATGGCAGGCAGGTTTCACCGTACTTGTGTCAGGTTTATTTGCAGGGCTTTTATAGCAGAATAAGCTCCTCTCTCTGCTGATGGGATGTCCTCTCCTTCATCCCTTCTTCCTTCCCCAAAAAAGGAGCATAAATGTATGGTCACCTGGGCTGACAAATAAGAATTGGATATTTCTTGCTTTGGCATGTGAAAACTGATTATACGCGTTTCCTCTCTTTTCCAAAGCCCTATGTCTTGTTAGTGTCAAGTAGTTCCGAGCTGTCTCCATAATAGGACACTTCAGAGATCAGCCACTGGTGTGTCAGATCTTTTCTGCATGACCTTTGCTCTTTAGCATTTTATTTCATACAACTGTCTTTTTTTTTCTTTGGCCTCAGTGCCTTATTCCATCACTGTTCTGTTCCCTGTCTTGCTGTACACTTGGTTGCTTCAGTTTTAAATCTGGATGGATAATATATATTTTAAAGGCTAGATAAGTAATAAAAATGTGTATCTAGAATCATTTCGTAAAGGTATGTGAAATATATTATATATGGAGGAAAAACCTGTCTTGGCTGCTCTTCTTTACCAACTGCGTAGCAAAGAAAAGCCAGGATTTTATTTTCTGGTACCAGTCCTGGCGTCACAGGAGAAAGACAAGCCTAGAGACGACATCTTCTGAAAATTCATTATCAGAAGGGGAATGGAAAAAACAGAAAGGGGCATATAAAAGGCTCAAAGGTCTTAGAGGAAAGCAGGACTGGAAATGGCAGTGCAAATGAATATCAGCATTAATCACAGGAGGAAAAGGCTTCACTCTTTTTCTTCAAGTGACCAAGGGTCTGATTTCTTGATTTAAATCTTTTATAGCCCCAAGTTTTTCTTTAAAGGGTGAAGGAGAGAAAGAAAGGAAAAGCATCCCTGAATTATCCAGAGTAGAAAAGGCATGTTCTAGATTCTTTAAAACTTCTTCAGCTGCTGTCTTTCTTCCATGCCGTGCTAAGGGTACAGTATGTCAAAAATCAGCTCAGGAATTGCTGTTGAATTAGGTAAAGAGAAACCCAGCTTTCCCAATATTAAGGCTTCCCCCCTCTCCCTTTATTTTGGGTTGAAGAACAGAGCCACAATTTGTGCACTGAATCACAATGATCCTGATGACTAGCTTCCCCCTTCTCCATATAAAAATGAATGATAGCAGGAGGAGGGGTTGTTCTCAGTTATTGGAACCCCACTGGGGATGTCTCATTGATAAATGTGCCATTTTCCATGCGCTACTGTGTTTTCTGTTGCTAGAAGGGACTCTATATTGGTATTATAAAATTAAAAGGACTATTTCTGAATACTGCAGTCCTTTTGAAATTCTCCATGAGGTATGTGCAGGGGAGAAATTATTTGTTCTCCTCCTGAAACAGAAAAACAAAAGCTGTTTTCATGGAATCATGACTAATTCCCAAATCATACTGGGAAATGCAACATCTCAAAAAGCAATCCCCCCCACCCCCCAAAAAATCCTGTTATCAGACTTCAGCGAAATAAAATTCACAACCCTTGCAACACTACAGCAATAATTAATTCACAGTTCTGATAGGTTTCCAAATATTAACCGTAAAAGCAAAAAATTCATTGATCGTATTGCTATACAATTTTCCAAATGCGGCCCAATGCTTAAAACTGCCTTTTTATAGGCAAACAGTGGCACAAGTATTGTTTGGGGTTTATTCTCTTTAAATGCAAAACAATGCATTTCCTTAAGAAAATATAAAATCCTTCTAATACGGTTATCATTTAGTACCATTAGCTTAATAGATCGTATCTGAGCTTAGTTTTCTGGCCTTAAAATAAATGTTCTTATCCAATAAAAAGCCTTGACTGAGAAATTTGAGTCCCTAGAGATCTGAACGTTAGTGGTCCAAAATGTGCTTTATTCACTCGCATCATAAGAACAGACTTTAGCTGGACAGAGACAGCTTCTTGGAAGTCTACAGGTCTCATTTCCCAGCTGCTGAATTTCCACGCTCTGGCAAGAATTTAGTGTCTCGTTTTAAAAATGGCAGGTTTCCCTAATAAGCTTTCTATTTTTTTTCCCCTTATTACTCGTAGAGAAAATTCTAGCCATCCTTAGACAGATAAGGCTGCTAAGGAGGGGAACAAAAAGAATTAATACTAATATTTTGTTAATATTAATACACGCTTTATGGCAGAGAGCTTTTTTTTTTCTTTTCTAAAGCATTTACAGCTTGACTCAAAATTCAGACAGCCTAACTCAGTCTTAATGAACTCCAACATTATATATTATTCTTAATCACACATTAAAAACATGTGGTTACTGAAAGGTCTCCTTTAACTTCAAGTGTAGTCTTCCCTCATTAAAAGCTTTTATTGAACCTTTTGACTTCCATCAGTAGCAGCCTCTCCCTTGTCACTGCTGGGAGGTCTGGAGAAGAGGATGTCCTTAATTCCAGACAAAGGCAATGGCAGAATTTGTTGCCTTACCATCAGCTCCTCCTCCACTGGGACTCGGGGAAGCGAGCCCTTTATTGATCCCTCTCGTTTGCTCTGGTGGAAGCAAGCCCCAGCCAGCAGCACCCTGCCTGGCCCCAGGTTCCTCCCCAGGTCCCTGCTCCGCCATGCCTGCCCCAGCTGCCCCACTTGGTGCATACACTCCATGAAGCCCTATAGATCTTCCCTTTGCAAGTACTTTTTGATAGCAAGGACAGCTCTTATACCAGATACCCTGGCTTCGCTTTCAATGCGTGTCCTGGGCATTTCCCTCTTTTTTTCTAAACGGCTGTAGGGAGGAGCTGTAAATTGCTGGTGAGTGCTGGCCTCCAGTGCCGTGCCGGAGCCAGGAAGGCAGGGTTTGTACACGTCCCCAAAGCACAGGATGCAGCTGCGATCAACGCTTTCTAGAGAAGGTTTTCTAGACTGTGTAACCAACCCACCACAGGAGAGAGAATAGTCATGATTGTTCTAAAAGCAGTGATAAATCAGAGGAATTTTGCACTGGTTACCATTGATTCTGAATGGTGTTGACTTGCACAGGCCTTGGAATATATGGCCTCCCTTGACGTTATACTACGTCAAAGTATATTGTTTTCAATTATGATAATTTCTTTGTATTCAGATTTACCTGTAAAGATTCTATTGGAATTTTTTATTTTCTTCCTGTTGCCCTGCAAAGAAAACAGGCAAATTTCTGCAGTACATTTACTGCAACTGTTACTACAAATATGTTAATCTTAATGAGGTGATTGTCACATCTCTTTCAGAGACTGTAATTCAGCTTTTGCATGGATAATAACAGGTCTAGTCTCACAGTAACCAAGAGGAGGTGTGATCCAGCTGTTAGGTGACAAGACTCAGAGGTCTCTGGCCTGTCCCCTCACCATCGCTGACCCACAGCAAAACTCCAGGCGAGTCGTTCAGGCCGTACGACAGCCCCAGTGCACGGCTCCCGCAGGCATCAGTCAGGGCTTGGCCTTTCATCTCTCTGTGGTCATTTTTCTATCCCTTCTTCACAAAAGCTTGTGATGCTTCAATATTTGGAAAATTCTTGGAAACCTGTGATCAAAAATTCTTACTGAAAACTCAGGTTGGTTTTACTCTGCTAGAAATGCTTCTCTAGCTTATGGCAAGAAGGCAGAAGGCGGCTCTTTCCATACCATTACTCTCCATCCCAGGTGGTACCATTATAACCATTCTAGATGTCTCGGAGCCGGCCACCACCGCCACAGCGATGGCCGTACTGCACCGACTGCGTGTCCAGCAGCTCCCTGACGCTACAAGGCACAGGTCCAGGCTCAAGAGAGGGCGCACCAGCGACGTTGCAGAACGCGCACAGGCCAATCCAGTGCCAGCAATCCCAGGAGAAGGCTTGGTTTGCCTCGGCAAACAGCTCTTCCCTGACACTGGCGCTGTTCGGACACAACGGAAGGCACAGGCTGCTCATGAGGTGTAATTAAGGCATAATTCATTAGAAGGAGGTAAAGCGACCCCGATCTGGTACACGCAGTGTACAAAGGATAGAAAGAGTTGATGGTGGCTACGTTACTTCTCTGATTGTAGTGGTGGTCTCTCTATTAGCAAACACATTCCAGGCACCATGTTTGGAGCTCTTCTTTCCTACGACATTTAAGACTGAGTTCAGAGGTTTGCGCATCAGCATCTGCCTGTTGAAATTTTCTGCATCTTTCAGAAATGGGTTGGGCAAAACTGTGGTACCTTGTACCTGGTGCGGGGTGGACAGGAGGTGGGTTGTGAGAGCACGTTTTCCCATTTTCCTGTTGACCTCACCAGGACTGTGGGCACTGGGGATGTGTCAGAGTCACACCAGCGCTTCCCAGGGCTGGGATCTGCAGGATTGCTTCCACGCAGGACCCGATTCTGGACTCCATGTCCCTTATTCCCATTATTCTTTTGTTACCGCATGCATCTCGAGTGTTGTTAAACATGTGAGAAAGAACTTATTAAAATTATTAACTAATAGGTAACTGAGACAGTTATAAACATTAGATATGTCTGCACTCATTAGATATTTAAGTCAAGATCCATTTTGTTTTTCAGTAACTGGAAGACAAGTTATCCAACTCCACTTTGAAAATAAAGATACTAGAACCTTATTGCTTCAAAAGTTGTTCTGAAGGCATTAATGAGAATGAGCTTTCCTGAGGGTTTACATGACTTTCTCACAGAATTGCCTACAAGGATGTAGCTTTCTATAAAATTATGTAGGCAAGTCCAAAATCCTATTAAAACATAAGATCACTTTTGTTTTAATTTCATATGACTAAAGAAGCTTACAAAGCTTTTGAGTCTGAAGTAATACCAAAACACTTTAAAATAACAGTTGGTTTCCTACAACTTTAGGACTTGCAATTACCTAGTACAATAGTAATTTTAATTTGGCACTATCTTGATGAAGAGATGAAACAAGCACTGCAGCACACTTATGAACTTGACTTTTGAATCCAATTTTACTCCCTTGGAAGGAAGTGTATTTTGACTTGAAAATTGTATGTGGTGAGCAACCATACAGTCCCTGGATGGCATGGGGGAAGAGAAATTTTCTCTACATGGGAGTTTGTTGACACTTCTGCTTTGAAAAGGACTTCATTGTTTCACCTACCTCTAAAGAATGAATAAATCCCAATGCAAGAACATACTCAGGAATTTTTCGGCCTGTTGCCTACTTTCAGAAAATTGCCTGTACAATTGCAACCAGTGAATTTGTGCCTACGTTAATGCTATAATATGTCTGTAATTACTCATGATCAAAGATTAACTAATTTTGTTTACAAGTATTCTGTATGGCGTTTTTTCTCAATTAAAATGCAATTTACAGTCAGGACAGATTAGTGCAGTGGACAACAAAGGCACTACATAAAGTTTCGTAGCTTTTGCAAAGTTATGGTGCTTAAGTATCTTAAATCTCCTATTCTACTGTATCATTGTCTCTTCTTCTATTTTTCTTTTTTTTAATCCACAATTTTCTTTAAATGACACATCTTGTTACATTAAATCTGTTCAATTAATTCAGTATCTGCAAGCAGTACCCAACTGCCATTGCCAGAAAGAGAAGATCTGTTCACACCACCGGCATCACAAACTTCAGTCCTTTCTTACCACAGCAGATGAGCCCTACGAGCAGGAATGTTCTTTCTTGGGGGGGTTGGGTTGACATTTGCAGCTCATCTCTAGTAACCATCCCCTTCCTGGTTAGCCAGGGTGGTTGCCACGGGCAGCTTCAGGCCCTCGAGTTAAAGGCGGGTGGGGGGCGAAGGGGGAGATGGACAGCTCAGCCTATTCTTTCTTGCCTTCCTTCCCAACTGAAGTTGCTCACGTTTGTCACCACTTCTACCCAGGGCTGCTTCAGACACACAGTGGCCAGTCCCATGTGCCGTATGCTGAATTAGGTCATTTCAACATCTGAGCCAACGCCGGCAACTACAAGACACAGTTGACCACACTGAACCCCACCGTGCTCACCTGCACAGGCCTTTGGGGCCAATGCAAGAGCCCCAAGATTACACCCCTTCAGCTCTTGTCCTTTTTCAAGGTCTTAAGTTCTGCCAGGTCACCCCAAACCCTAATTTTGATGGGAGATGTGGCTGGAACAGAAGCTGCCGTTTCTAAGGTACCAACGTTGCTGCTCAAGGCAATGTTGTCCTTGCTGACAAGCACCCCGTGTGCCTGATGCATTCCTGGTGGGGAGGCAGAAGGGGAGGTGAAGAAGGGCATGGTGTCCTGCTTCTGCAGTGAGAATGAGCTTTCCTGCTGCTGAGCGGACATCTTACCTCATGATTGTTTACAGGAGTATCTGGTATCCTTATATCTGCCTGCAAACCGACTGCGTTTCAAAGGATGACTTGCTTGTATTGTTCCCCTCATCCTGGAACAGTTTCAGACTAGTTGCAGCTGTGTATCTCCCTCTGGGGAACACACCAACCAAACAAGGTCAAGTTCTGATGCCTTTGGGGGTCTTCCAGGGAAGTGACTAGGATCCATCCCAAGCAGGCACACCCCAGCCTGCAAGACTTCATGGAAGCAGTCTGGCTTCTTGCCTTGCTTCTGATCCAGCACAAGTCCTTAACCTGAGAACTTCCCTGGATTCCTCTTCTCTACCATGAGAGATGGAGTGTTCTGTACGTGCACAGCTACCTAATACCCTTTGCTGAAGTCTTTCTTTTCATGGGATGCAGACATAAAGCTTAAAGCAGAAACAGCTCAGGGAAAGATGTGCTCAAGGCACGTGCCAGTGGAAGCACACAGACACAAAAACTGAAGCAACCACACCATAAAATATTGTCATTGTTGTCGTCTGGGCAGATCCCAATGGAGGAGTACCTCCTTGCAGAACGAACGCCATCCAGCTCACTCTCTAGTTCAGCACTCGAGATGTTTGACCTGGATCTGTCACCAGCAATCTTACTTCACTGCTGAAACTTCCGGCGACAAGACCATCAGCAGCAATGTAGTCACAGTCCTTGGAAAATTCCATAAATATCAGAAATTTATGTCGCTTAAGTGTAGCTCAAAAGGTGAGGGCAGTTAACTGTGGAAACCCTCTGCTCAGGAGTGAGAAGGCAGGGCAGAAGTTGAAGGACCATGTGTAGCACTAGCCCCAAAAACTGGTGGGGTGTGTATCTATGGCGTTTTAAAGGTGATCTTCAGCAAGAGAGACGTTGTGTCCAGAGCAGGGATCTGGGAGTTAGGAGAGCTGGGTCTTATTTGGCTGTCTTCACTCCAGAGGTTTTTATCCAAGTAGATCTTGGGCCCAAATATCTGCAGGGTCTCTGAGTTCGCCGTGCCGGGGCTTCCATTCCCCTTGCTCTGCAGTAGTTTGCCTGTTAGACAATTTGAAACAGTATTATAATGAAAATAATAGATAACGAATAATTTTCAACATTAACTATCCCAAAGTGTGGTGTTCAGTCCAGGGTTCATCTCCTTTCTGTGGTAATTAACTCTGAAATCCTGATTAGCATTATCTCAGCTAAGCCATCTTTTAATGTCTGCCTGCATATGGCCATGTCTGTGTACCAGAGGTTTGGGTGGTTTACGCGTGCCTGTGGCTATAATCCTTCTCCAAATTAATCTGATGACATAACTTCTATGTGATGTCATTGATAGTTCTGGACCGTTGCAGACTGTGCAACTTAATACAAAGCCTAAATGCCGACTCCTGTGTGCTGCTCCTCTTCCCCGGGGTGCTGCCCTCCCGCTTGCTGCTCTCCTGTGCTGGGGCGAGGGGCTCCCCGTGCGGTGCTGCCAGCGATGCAGAATGCCCTCAATGTGCCAGCCTGGCTCAGATCTGCCGTATGGGGGAAAATCAGCATCAGATCAGCCTCGCTGCATTGACAGAGGCGGCGGATGCTGCCTAAGGGCTAAACACCTCTCCTCAACACATGTGCTGGCGCAGGGCGCACCTTAAAATAAATAATGATCCACAGATGCAGTCTAAACCTGCTGTGAATGGACCAGAGACTTGATAACAAGTGGGACTGAGTTCAGGCCAGAACACAGAGCCCCGTGCTAGAGCTTATTTAAAAATTACAGAGAGGCAATGAAGGCAGTGCTGCCAGTGATACGAAGGACCAGACAGATAGGCTTGTAACATCACTCAGCATGCCACCATTTCCTCCAGCTACCTTCCATCTAATGTCAGCTCTGCTGCACTTACTCTTGCCAGCCAAAACAGCTGCATCTCTCTCCTTAAAAAAAAAAAAAAAAAAAACAAAAAAATTGTGAAATCAAAGTCTTCCTGCAAGTACAACACCTAGCCGATGCAGAACTGACTATTTTGCTAAACTCTGGCTTGCAGCAAGTACAAAAGAAAATCGATTCTTTTTTCTTCTGCATGCCCCACAGTTATCAGAATCATTGCTGCTTCTTCTTTTTTAAATACAGTAAATAGGAATAGATGCTTTAAAAACTCTCTTGTTTCTCGAGTCAGGATGTCGATGAGCTATGAATAACGAAAAAAAAATTTTGCATGAATGGCTAAGACCCAGCAGAGAATTTTAACTAGTGAAGAGTAACAGCATAAGGACTGCATTACAATAATCATCATTACTGCTAGATAAAGCACTTCTTCCTGCTCGTCTTGTGCAGCGGACAAAGAGCCCGGCAGGCAGGACGCGGTGCCAGCGTAGAGAGGCGGCATGTGCCGTACTGACCACGCGTTGCTGCTCTGGCCTCCGTCCGGCGGCAGCCCTCTCTCCTATTGATCTCAGGAGAACTGGCAGGCTTTCAACCCCTCAAATGCCAAGTGATCTATCAAAGCAACGATTTGCAAATATAATAGTGGACTCTAGCAACATTTTTCAGTGGGTAATAATGCACTTCCCTTTCTCCTTCCAAAAATGTATAATGAGTTCATGCTCCAATTTTTTCTAGCATTGTGTTAAATTTAGGGGCGGGGGGGGGGGGGGGGGGGGGTGTATGCTTTTGCAGAAGTGCATACATTTACTCTCACACACACACTTCTCGTGTGTGACTTGGTTGTAGTTGGATGCAGTTTTTTCCTGACTTTTTTTCAGACTGCTGCAATATTAAAACCTTTCATGCTGTTGGAAAAGGTTAATTTGTTTGTCTGAACACAAACAACTGGCAATGCCTTAAGCTGTTCACTATTTCCTTTTTCTTGATACCAGAAGCTTTTTCCCCCCCTGCAACTTGCTCTGAAGCTTTACTCACCGCTTCTTTAAACTGATCTCCAACATTATATTATTTATGAATAAAGGTCACCCCGTGAGGAAATGGCACATCTACTAGAAAACAATGTGCACTTTCTAAATTTGAACCAAGTCGTTTCCGTTCTTTGATTTAAGTTTAGCTACTTCCTGTGGTTTCTTGTCCTACGCCGCTGCTGAATCTTTGGATCGACTCCAGGATAAATTGCACCCTTTCAATGAAATTAGAAACTGCGGCAATAGGCGGCTTAGCTAGTTTAGCTAGTAAACAGCACTTAAACTAAATATTAGTTCACTTAGTGTTTTGAAGACGAGTGCCTGTTTACCTGCGCGAGGTGACATATCAAGTCTGACCCGTGTGCGTGCTCTCCCCGTGAGCTGTACCCGTCCGCTCTCACGCTGGTTTGCAACCAGACGAGCTGCTGAGCAAGAGCTTCCACCTCCCGCGGGAGGGCTGAAAGCGGCCTTTGAAACCAGCAGCTCCCGATGGAGACGGGACACTTCCTCGCCAAAGCCGAGCCACCCTCCCACAAGCAGGTTCTGGGTTAGCAAGGACAAGAGCCCAGCCCCGTGCTCCGAAGCATCTTTGTACCAGGCCAACGCTCCTGCGAGCCACAATTTTGCATCAGGTTTTTCAGGGATCAGGGTCAACTGCAGAAAATCCCCAAACCTTAGATAAGTCATTTCAGGCAGTTTGCTGACAAAAATACGTGTGAATATGCACTGGTAACCCTAAGATGTGCTTTCCCTCGGTAAAAATGGTGAATGGGCACTTTGGGAGCCTGCAGTAACAGTACCCCTCCCAGGACTGGAGGAGCTATGTATGGCCAAGGTTAGGGAGAGCAGAACAGTAGCAGAGGAAGAGTGGTGCACTTCATACCTGGGCGAGTGCTCTGACTCCCTCGGACACCAGTTTACCTTGTAAGACCTTCTGCATAATAACCAGCTTCAGCAAAGGGCCCTGTTTGGGCTGGGGTTGCAGCATAACTCAATAACGATGTGCTCTTTCTCTCCCCCGCCCCTTTTCTTTCTCCCTTCCTTCCCCCAGGATACTTAAGAGCAGATTTTTCACCAGTAATCAGGCTGCTTTATCAATGGAGCCCCGGATTCCCCACAACATCACCGTTGTCCCCAACTCTGTGATGGTCCAGCCCTTGCTGGACAGTCGGATCCCCTATGGGCGGCTGCAGCATCCACTCACCATCCTGCCGATTGACCAAATGAAGACAACTCACATAGAGAATGATTACACCGACAACCCCACCGCTTCCCAGCTGGCAGCCCAGAAGCGTCCCCGAGGCCCCCATGAACTGGTCTTGACCAACCAGCACCTGCAGCGCTGTGAGCAGGATGTCACCCACCCCTGGATTTCGTTCAGCGGGCGCCCCAGCTCCATCAGCAGCAGCAGCAGCACATCTTCGGACCAAAGGCTCTTGGACCACATGGCCCCGGCGCCCGTGGCAGAGCAGTCCTCCCCCAGAGCGGTTCGCATTCAGCCCAAGGTGATTAACTGCAAACCCCTGGACCTGAAGGGGCCTGTGTCTCAGGAACTGGACAAGCACTTTCTACTGTGCGAAGCCTGTGGGAAATGCAAGTGTAAGGAGTGCGCACTACCCCGGACTCTGCCTTCATGCTGGGTGTGCAACCAAGAGTGCCTCTGCTCGGCACAGAACCTGGTCAACTACTCCACCTGCATGTGTCTCGTCAAGGGCGTCTTCTACCACTGCACCAACGAGGATGACGAGGGCACGTGTGCCGACCACCCCTGCTCCTGCTCCCACTCAAACTGCTGTGCCCGCTGGTCCTTCATGAGCGCTCTCTCCCTGGTGCTCCCTTGCTTGCTCTGCTACCTGCCAGCCACCGGCTGCGTCAAGCTGTCCCAGCGATGCTACGACCAAGTGAGCCGGCCCGGATGCAGATGCAAAAACACAAACAGTGTCATTTGCAAGGCGTTGCCGGAGAGCAAAGGAAGCAGGCCAGAAAAGCCCTTTTGATAGTTTGGGAGGATGCTCCGCAGAGGGGGTGGCGTTGGCTCTTTTTGATAACCTGTGTTCTGAGGATAACGTTAGCCTTCTGCCTTTGGAGAAAGCAGGAGCAACTACTTCCACAAACTGAAGCACTTTGGGTTATTCAGGGTTTTGGAACTGGTCAGAATTTAAATAGATGGGGCCAAAGGAGGAATCTTAATAATGTAGAGCGAAGGCTGAAAAACCTATGTATATCATGAAGTACAGCTGCTTAAATATCCTGGTTCGGATGGACGGACGGCTGCTCACCATGCCTGCATACCACAAGAACCATTAACTGCTCGCTTGGCAGGCACGGCCGCACAAGCAATACCCGTTCCCGGCTGCAGAAAGCTGCATTGGATTTGTCGTATTCAGGGTGGGCTTCTTGTTTTCGCTTTCCTTCCAAACTCTGATTTGCTACCAGCAGCCTGTTGAAGGTGACGGGTTAACTCCTTCCTTCCCCACCTGCACACCGTGAGAAGGGCCAGTTGCGCACAAAGTACGTGTTTCTCAAAAGCTTTCTGTGTCCCTCAGAGATTTGGAGCCAGAAGTAAAGATACAGTTCATTTGCATAAGGTTCCCAACATTTAGGCATGTTGCTTTCTTTGAACCCACCTGGCCACATTGATTTGGACCCTCTTTTTAAAAGCAAAATGGTAGCAGGGTTGCTCCCTCCCCGGGAAGAACAGCGGCAGGATGTGTTCAGGCAGTTGTATAAACACCATGTAGTTCTGCCCGAAAGCTGATCTGTAGCATCAGGTTTCATTCAGTGGAATATTAATTTTACATCAACAGTACAAACCCGCTCCAGAAGGATGTTGGCCGAATCCCGTTTCCCCAACGCGCGTGCTTGCTCCCCCAGTGCTGGAGCAAAGGGGATCATAACTCACGCCACAAAGTTAAGACGTTCAGTGTTTGTTTCTCTCGACCTCTTAAGCTCTGTTAAGAAGTCACAAAAACCTAAGTGTATGATACACGTAGGTGTATTTTTCTAGGGATATCAATCCAGTACCTCCTCTCCTGGAACAAGCTCTTCTTTGCTCATTAAATATTAAGATCTTTAATTTTTTTTGTCTTGGGGATGAATGGCATTTGCTTGAAGTACAGCCCATTCCCCCATCTCTAGTGCTGCTGTTCAACTTTCGCCTCCTCTGTACAAAAGCGTGTCTTTTTAAATTGTAGAGAACGCTTTTAATGTTTATTTTTAGTGTTAACAAATGCTAGGGAAAGGCAGGGGAGGGAAGAGAGCATATTTAAGAAATTTGCCCATGGTTTTCAGTAAGTGAGTATCATCGGCTTTGTCCGTGCCCTCATCCTAGGGCTGGCTCTGCATTCCCTTAAGATGCAGTAACCCCTTTCTCTTGACAGCTACAAGGTGCTAAATAAAAATCTTTGTCCAAACATGCAACACCGTAATAAGTAGGTAGGTACTTGTTGCATGCAGAAAACTGATCTAGTCTCTCTCTCTTCTTTTTTTTTTTTTTTTTTTTTTTTTTTTTTTTTTAATTAGAGGAAATTTCCTCAGTAAATGCACAGCAGTGACAGTGAAATGTCATCTCTAATTAGATAAGCAATAGGCAGAGCTCGTGTAGCATTTCCAGGAATCCCATTTGCTTGGTTGCAGTACAGTTGCTGCGTAGGGGTTGGCAGGAGCGTACTGATGGGAGTTCTGGTGTCTTTTGTTTTAAGAATTCATTTAACCTGGATGACTTGGGTTTTAGTTAAGCTTAATTGTAGATATTTATTGAATTGAATGGGGAATTTAAAAAAAAAAAAAACACCTTTCTATATTTATAACATTTGCTAGCTTGTATATGATAAATCATAGGAAAAGGGATACTACGTCTGTCACCAGATACCAATTCCTATAGTTTATCCTCGTGTTGACCATATGGGGACACCAGAAAGAAGGAAGCAGGTGGGGATCCAGAGCTGTATATATATTATCTTGCACAAATGAGAGGGGAGAGGGTAAAAGGAAAACCAAACCAAAACTAGCTGTTGGTTGAATGTATAAGGTATTGTATTTAATAAGAGAAATCATTTTCCTAAGATACAAGCAGGCTAGAAAATGCAGCAGAAGAGGTGTTTAACCTGCTGCCCTCCTCTGTTGGGACCATACGTATCCAAATGGCCTCCTCCTACGGTTGTTTTGCCTTTTTGACCCTCTGTCCTTGGCTGTTCCTGGGGGATCTGTGCTGAGAATCTGCAATAGCAAAGCCCGTGGTTTAGATGCATGGTCCTTGCAAGCAAATACAACGCTGGAGTGGTCGCCACTGTGCCAATCTACACTCATGTATATACACCCAGCAATCCCATATGGATTTCCTTTCATTGTACATAGTTGTAAACTATTTCTCTGTTGGTTTCTTTTAATATATAAATCCTGCTATGGTGTAAGCCGCTCCCATGCTGGAAGACTGTAAAGTGTTAGTGGATGTGTTAGAGCAGTGGTAAATGTAGCAGAGCGACCCTCCCTCTTCTCCTCGGCCTCCCGGCACGGCGGTCGGACTCTGCTCCATCAGCTCCTGGCCCGAGGCATGGCAAGAAAGCCCTGAGCTCTTTGCAGAGCGCCTGGAAAGGCTCGGGGTCAGCCGAAGCGGGGGCTCTGACGGCGGCGCTGCGCCGCGGGGCTGGCGGAGGGTACGTCTCCGGTCAATAATGTCTTTATTCCCCTCTCTTCCCCCATCCCGATGCCTCCATTGCCCCCCATCCCCTTTTAAGGTACTTGGGTCTCCTGCCACCCCTGAGACGTACCACGGGCACGGTGCCGTGTAACCTCAGCCCCGGCGAGGGCACGGAGGCGGCAGCTCCGGCCATCCTCCCTGCAGGTCGGGTACCCCCTCGCAAACTGAGGAACGGCTGCGAATCAGCACAAACCTCGGGCGCAACGTTTGCTCTCCGGCCGTGTCAGTGCGGTGGGGTGGGACGACGAAGGCAAGAGGGGAGGTGAGGGCAGGTTCCCCTGGGACCAGCGCCGTGCCCCCGCAGAGCGGCTCTGGAGGAGGAGGAGGAGGAGGATGGCAGGGCGCTTAGGCTTTACTGCCCTCAACTGCTAATTGCTGTAGCAGGTTCATTGCTGGGTTTTGTCCTCTGCCCGCACACAGAAGCAAAGGCCCAGAGAGCAAGAAGGGGTGACTTTACGGCACACTGGCAACGCCACGCCACGTCCCCGGCTGAAGCTCACCGTCAGCAGAGTGGCTTCAACGGACAAATAAACCATCACTGCACCCTCTGTCCCAGTGCCCGCCGGGTACAAGGAGCAGCTACTAAATTCACGCCGTTGCTCCCCGGGCACGGGCTTTCCCACCCGGATGAGCCCTCGCCCTTTCGCAGCGCTGGGTATTCCCCCTCCCCTCCCACGCTCAGACACACTGATAAAGGTTTCTCCCTTCTCCTGTTGCCACCCCACCACATATACACCCTGGAACGTTACCACAGAAGGTTTTCTTTGTATAGAATATTTATTTTGAAGCTCTATTTTAATAGTATTTATTTTAGAAAGTCTACTATTGTAAGAGTTCTTCTGTTTGTGAAGAAAAACAAGTACTGATGAATGTACTGATCTAGAAATTATATATATATAAAAAAATATATATTGTTAAATATATAAATGGCTGTTGTGGTTTTTAAAAAAAAATCCCAAAGAATGTTTATAGCAATTATTCCAAAAATACAAGCAGAGAGTAGCCCAAAATGGGTTATTTGATACTATGCACACCAGGAGCAACTGAGGGAGTCGAGAGCCCGGGTGGGATAACGGGTAACACAGACGGCTCCCTGGCCCCAGGGACACCGGCGCGTGGGTGCAGACACCCCTCACCCAAACAGGAATCGCAGACCCCGATACGTGCCATGGATGGTTGTGATATACACCGTGCGGCTGTCGCCCCATCCACTGGCTCCGCATGGGAAAATCGTGGCCAGGGCAGCGCTTCCCGGGGGAAGGGGCACCCCCGAACCCCCAGCACGGCGGGGAGCTCCCGCACCGACAGCCAGAGCCGCAGCGAGGGGAGCCCTGCTGCCGCCGGGAGCCCCAAAGGCATGCGGCCCCTCGCCGGGATGCTCTCGGGCCCCACCAATTTATTCCGGCCAAGGAACTCGGGGTGGTGCTGGGGTTGTTCTGCCCTACGGCCTGGCTCAGCAGGGTGCACATCCGTTAAATATCCCGCAATTCACCTGCAGCGGGGAAGAGCTAGCTCCTCCGTGAGAATACCCTACTCTGTCCCCTTGTAGGACCAATCCTCTCCTTCCCTCCTCCTCTAAAATATGCCGGGGAGACTTGCACTGAAGTCAGGCTGCTTCTTCCATAGGGCTAGCGCTCAACTTGTGATATGAAAATGTGGCTGGAGATTAAAAAAAAACCCCGAAGTCAGTGGTACCCGCCACGTAGAGGGATTTTGCTGACAGGCACATCCCACAGAGCCTCCCTCGGCATTTCAGCCCCACTCCCTGCTGTCGTGCTTCTCATTTCGAGGAGCAGAGCCTGCGCTTTTTGTACACCGAGCAGTTAGAGATGGGGTCTGCTCGAAGGCCACGGCCACATCGACGGGGTGAGCGCGGATGACCGCGCGGGACAGGGATGGAGGTCAGAGGAAAAGGCCAAGATATATATCTCCCCTCCCGTCGCCTCCTCTTGCTCTCATCCAAACATTAGTAAAACAATAAGTACGTGGCCTCAGGCAGGTGGAATTTTCATAATTTATGAGTCTCTGGGACAGGAAGGGAGCTCCAGGCTTTATTGTGTTTGCACACATTTCGGCTGCCTGCACGGTGCTCTGCAGGGCTCCGCATCCCGCAGCGGCGCATCCCCCCATTGCCCACCAACGCCTGCCCCCCCGGGCGCCCGTGATCAGGGATACCTCTGCACGCAGGGAGCAGGAGGGGACTGAACCCTCCCCCCCCATTTCCCCGAGTCATTAAAAAACTCTTCCCACGCTGACACCGATATTAGCTCTCCGCAACTACAGCCGTGACCCAAACTCCTCCTGAGGGAGGGCAACGCGGGGCAGGATGCGAACCCTCAGCCCCGTTTACCAGCGGTGTGCGGGGTAGGACGCAGCAGCTGGCACCGAGCACGCAGCACGCCAAGGACAACACCGAGTCGCTCACGTGCAAACGCAAGCGGCCACTCGCTTACAGCCCCCTCGCCAAAGAGCGTGGCATTGTTTCCTTCGCAGTTATTTATTTTTAGAGACAAAAAATCAGAGCTGCTTCTTCGGTGTGATTTACCCAGGCGGGGCCGTGCTGCCAACACCAGCAACGGGCACTGCCGGGGCCCGGGCTGGATTCAGAGCATCCGCAGCTCCCACCCACCGGCACACACCACCCTGCCTCCCCCCGGCTTCGGCTGCTGCCTCCTGTGTCACCGGCGTCACATCAGACTGCTAAAAATAACTTATCCAGGTTATTTTTCACCATTCCTGTTATTTATTTGCACGCACTATGGAGCTATGACTCATTAAAAGACACGCCATGTTTTGTGTCATCCACAAAGGTAACCCGAGTGCTTTACCTGGCCTGAAATAATATTATTGAAACAATAATGTTGAGTTAGTCACTGGATCAGATAAAGAGACAATAACTACACTGTACAGACCATGACATCTGATGCCAAAAAATTTGCAATAAGGAAAAGATGCTGAATTTGTTATGCTGGTGGTGGGGGTTTTTTAAACAAAGACTGGGCCAGGATGTATAAATTTAAATCAGAATTTGGCAACACTGGCTGATGTCTTGCACATAAAGCTTTAAAAATATCAACTCGGCGTTCACGTCTCTCTGCTGGAAGCAAACCAGAGCGCTCTTGTTGATTTGACTAGTAGATGTTAAAGTAATATTTTTTTACTCAAAATTATCACCTTTTTTAAAATAATTTTTTACACCATTTCCAATAATTGACCATTGAAGGAAACCAATTCCAACTCCACGAGCACAGGCTATAAGGTGGCAAAGAGAGATACAAAGCTAAAAGAATAACAGACTTCCCAGCTCGCTATCAGGTCCAAAGAGCAACCACAGCTCTTGGAGGTCAGACCAGAAAGGGAATTTCTAGTGAATCAAAGCATCCAAAATACCCATTAAGCAATGCATTAATTCTGAGTGAATGGCCTGAAACTTACAGAAATGAGATAAAAAGGTAATTTTGAAATTTCCTTTAAAACTATTTTGCTAAAATATGTACTTAATAAATACGTTGAGATTTTTTTCCAAGGGTTTAAAAAACACCCTTGATGCGATGTGAGATTTGTCAGCGTTGCCAGCAGTAGGAGGAGGGGACGGGGAGAGCAAACACGCGACGTTGGGCAAAAGTTGCATCCACCCTCGAAGACAAACACGGTGATAATATGGCTTCACACCAAAAACTAAATAAAGCCCTGAAGATGGGGCTTTTTGTTCACTGGCAGCTCTGAGGTGGGGTGGGTTTTGGCCGGGGAGCGTGATGCATTCTTCCATGGTGAGACGCTTCTGCAAGAGCGAGGGGAACAATAGACACGACGTGATCCAGGAAAAGGCAGTGACTGCAGCGGGCATCGGATGCCCGATTCAAAAGCTGGGGCTCAGGCACTGCAGGGCTTGCTCAGCACCCTGCCATGGTGGACCCAGCAGGATCTGGCCCTCCGGTGCACAGCACCGCTCGCTCTCAGCCCCAGGACCAAGGCAGAACCCGTCCCCCACGTGCAGCTCCTCAGGGGCCATAACGCCAACCTGCCCAACCTTCTCCAGAAAAGGATTTTTTTTTAATTCTTTGCAATTACACAAATGTTTTCGCACCGTGTGTACACACGCCCACAGGTGCACAGATACACACGCGTGCACAAGCGGAGCCAGAGTGTGCTGCTCTGCTCTGTTTACATGGAAACTAGATAAGGGATTCAAGGTCTGGTCTGTCTTTAAAAAAAAAAAAAAAAAGTTATTAAAAGTCAGCAGATCCACAACCATGATCACACTGCTGATACAGGAGCTTTTCTTTCATTTCTTGAATTTCCAGGTGTGATGCTGGGGCAAGCACGGCAAGCAGGAGCCCGGCTGTGGCACGGGAGGGCTGTGCTTCTCCCACACAGGTACCACCTCCCACGGCACTTCCTTCCCAGTAATAAATAATTTCTATTGCCGGGATTAGACGCCAGTGGTGTGCGAATGGGCACGATGGCGGCTGTGCCAGGAGGGAGAGCCCCGTGCCCCGGCCGGATGAGGAGCTGGCTCCTTGCAGGGGATCCACAGACTGGCACATGTCACTCACGGATGAAGTTTGGCCTTTTGTGAGCGGCAGACAAATGGCCAGGATAAAGATAAATTGCCTTCACATCTTGTTCTACTTCCTAATGACAATAACCTCCTGTGTGAGACAGTGAGTCACGGGGGTCCCTGCTCCGACCCCCGCCAAACACCGTAAAACTTTAGGGATCTCCTCAAAGAGCCGAGAAAAACCCCGACCCTTCAGAGGGCACCTGCGCTCCCCCACAAAGCGAACGCTTCCTCTTCAGGGAGATAACGAGATGGCTGTAAAGGTCCAGGCAGAGCCTTTCAGCAGGGAGACACAGGTCTCACCCCTCCTCTTGCACCCCGCGCTGGCTCGGGGCTCAGCCTCGACAGGCTTCGGGGCGGAGGGGCACGGAGCCACCTGCGCCCTGAACAGACCCCGGGGGCCCGAGCTGGATGGCGGGTGCCGGGTTTTGAGGCAGAGGAGGGTGAAGGGGGATCACAGAAGCTGCTGGTCATGCCCGGGGCCACCGGAGCCCATCATAGCCCCGGGGAAAGCAGCCCTGGGCACCCAACCTGAGCACCCCACGGCTTCTGCTGCTTCCTCGGGGGTTGTTATCACAGGTAAAAAAATAACCAGCAAGCTGAGAAACAGCAGTCAAAGGCATGACTGGAGGAGATATTCTTCCTAAGATTTTTTTTTGTAAATAAATTTAGAAATACCCACCAGGGTCTCCCTGCTGCCAAGGCAGCCACGTCTGTTTCACACAGGCTCCACAGTCACCCAGCAGCAGCTTGGGCTGCATGATCTCGACTCAGAGCTCACCCCCACCGCCTATTAAACCCAGAAAATAGCAAAGGAGATCGTGGAGAGTTTTGGAATGAACCAGCCAGGATTTCAAGTCTCTAAGGTTTCCGTTTGCTTCTGCCAGACCGTCGTCCCACCAATTTACGCAGGCAGTGGGGCAGCATCCCTGGGGTGCAGCTCCAGCGAGGGACCAGGCAGGGCGGGCGTCCCCCCAGCATCTCCCGCTCCCTTCCCAGCCCGGCTGGGCTCTGCAAGCCCAAGTGGGGTTTGTGCTCCCAAGCACAAAGGTCCAGGAATGTCTCAATAAAAAGCCTGAAAAAAATTTACTTTTCAGTATACCTGAATAGGGGGAAGATTGAAACGTGTGCTGCCCGTTTGCTCCATAGCACTGCGGCTTTCACTGACATTTTTCTCCCCTTAGAACAGGGAATAAATAGAAGTTTATGCATGAAGAACTTCTTATGAATAAATCATAAAACCAAGTTCCGCTTAATGCCAGGTATGTTTGTGATTATGTGACGCAGTTATGTAACTGGGTTTTCCTAATCAGAAACATGATATTCTCAGAGCACGAAACTGGGACGTTCTGCACCACGTCCCTTTGCTCCAGTTACCGCACTGGAGCGTCCGACCATGTGCGGAGCAGTAAAATCCTCCACTAAGAAATGTCCTGCTCTGAGCTGGGAAGGAAACGGTTCACGTTGCCTCTTCAGTGGAGCTGTCTTGTCCAAACAAGCTATGAATAGATGAGTGATACATAGTGATGTCTCATATATATGATAGATGCATGTATGAATAAAAATTCCATTATTGTTGATACAGTGTTTATTTGCTTTTCATGACGAGGGTGAGCTATTAGCCCAGATTCTCCACTTTAGACCCTACAGGGGTCTAAACAGGGGTCTACGGTCTAAAGTGCCTAGGGCCCCACCAAAGCCAAATTTTTATCATCTCTTGTGTTCAAGCACAAGGAGTGACGATTCTGTTTTCACCAGCTGTCCCTTCCCTCCGCAGCAGCCTCATCACGCTGCTGCACTATTGCAAATAGCTTCAAGGCTGACACGAACCAGCTCTCCTGATATTCCTCTAGATAATCCTTATAAAGACAACTACCAAATTTATTTTTTCCTTTACATGGGTGTCTGTATCCACTGCTAAGAAAACTCCAGCCGTATTTCAGAGCGACTGAAGCGCAGCAAAGGACTCTCGCCTAGCCAAGCGGGATTCAGTTACTGTGAATTACGGACAGGACAAATCCCAGTTCACCAGCACAGATCTGCCTCAAACTCTGACAAAAGCAATGGCACCTCCGCAGCTGCGGTGCCCCCGGCAAGGTCCCTGCTACCCACGGCACCCCTCCTCGCCGGAGCCAGGGGAGCATCGGGAAGCGGCACCCACCCGCTCTCAGCCAGGAGAGAGACTTTTGGCCGCACGGTTTCTGAGTGAATAGGAGGTGGGGGTGTAAAGTAAGGCCAGGGAGTGCTCGCTGAGGTCCGGAGATTAAAAAAAAAAATGAATTGGAAAGACCCCATGCTGCTGGGAAGCGATGGGCTTTTCTGCTGGTCCCAAAGAAGTGAGTGGAAAATGCGGGTTACGACTCCGGCGAGGCAGCAATATATCTTAACGATCCCTTGGCCGGCTCCTTTTCAGGGTTAGCCTGGCTAAACGCTGTAAACTGCAAAGGAAGCCCAGAATGACAAACAATTGTAGGAACCTGAAAAACCAAGTTCCTCTGGATTTCATGGGAAGTGCGATTTTAAATACTCCGACCTGTCTGTCTGAGGGGAAGTGGGCAATAAATAGCAGCCTGGTTGTTATCAAGAGGATGTGAGCTATTTATAAAAAATTCTTGGGCTTTTTGAACTCTGTTTAAAGAGGCAATATCCTTCACTTGGGTAATTGGGGGACTAAAATGCTAAAGCAAACAAGATTGCTCAGCCACCTTGGGAAAGCCTAGTGCTTACTTGTGTGTTTCTGAAATTTCGAGCATATTTAAACAGCTGCGCTGTTATTGTCCCCAAATCCAGAGGAGAGCATGAAAAGGCCTTTCAGACTGCTGCGTACGCAGGGACGCACCAACAGCCGAGACCTGCTCCTAACACACAGGGATCTGACCATCGCAGTTCAGCGATCCCAACAGCTGACAGCTATGTCGCTTAGTCAAATAATATCTTACATCAATTAAATGCCTCGTCTGAAAAGGGGCTTCTACACGCCGTATAGCATGGTGGCTTCCCAGCAGGATTAACCTAGCTCCAGCTCTGAGACAAAGCGTGGGTATCAACTCATGCACGTTGCAATAGCAGAAGAGGGGGAGATGTTGGTGGGAGGGCAAGGGGAAAAGGAAAACGGGCACCCTGTGTAAGGCAGGACGCACCCACCGACACAAACATCCACACAAACCAATAAAGACCTCCTCGCTGAAGGGAAACTCATCCCATCCCTCTGACAAACAATTGCTTTTAAATAAATTAGGAAACTCTGCCGCCTTTGCTGGGACAACCACCTCCCCATCCAGCCTTTGGGAGCACACGGAGACGCGCCCAACCTTCAGGTGCTCTCAGAGAAACCGGGGCCGACAGCCCGCAGCGCAGCACCGAGAGCCGTGGTAGGGCACAGCCATCCTCGGAGGGACGGTTGAGTGCCCAGGTCGCGTCGGCCACGGCGCCCTTACCCTCCCAGCGCCATGGGAATGACCAAGGAGTGATGGATTTAGGGTTGTTCAGCTGGGGAGCTTTGAGTGCAAGCCTCTGAGCTGCTCCCACTCGCGAGGTCCTGACCCGCTCGGTGCAAAGCAACGGCTGACACACGCCAGGGAAACATCCCTCCCGCTCCTTCTCACTGTCCCACGATCCGCATGTCAGGATGTGGCACCAAACGGAGCCCTCAAGGGTTTCCACTGGCTGCTTTTTTTTATTTTCCTGAGCACAGCCGTCAGGCAGACAACATTGCTCCTGTGTGGGAACCACACACAAAGTGTCCTGACAAAATGATGGCATCGTCTAAAATATACAAACACGCTCAAAAGAAGGAAAACCATGAAATTAAGGATAACAAACAACAAAGAGAAACTCGTACACAGAATCTGTTAGTGTTTATGAGTCACTAAGGCCTTCCTGTCTCCTCTTATAAATTGTGGGAATCCGCTGTGGTCCATCCTCTCCTTGAAAACCACCGAGGCGCTGTTTTCCTCACAGCCCAGCACCCGGGGTGGGGGGAGCCCGCTGCACAAATGAAAGATTTTTTTTCTCTTTCTTTTTTTTTTTTTCCCCCCCCTCCTTCAAAGTAGGAACCAAATCTGAGCAGCAAATGCTGCGAGGCGCGTAAACAGAGGCGACTGCAGAAGCCTTCGCGATGAGATCACCGAGCGCCTTGGCCCGGCGCTGTTTTCCGACGGCGGAGGGCTTAACAATGGAATGGATGGGAAATGCCAGGAAAAGTTAAAGAGCTTTGGACACGAGGGCTTTGTAAAAGCTCATTCTTTATTATTAACAAACAACTTCTCCCCATCCTCCATCCTTTCTCCCTTCAGCAAGTGAGGACTTTCTTTCCCGAATATATTTTTTTTTTTTTAATTCTTAGCATTTTTAACCTGTCCCAACGTGCCTGTTCTGCTCCAACCAGGGTGCCCTGCCATGCCGGGACATTGGGAAGCCAGCCGCTGCATCATGCCTCCAGGTACCACCACCATCACCCCGAGTTGCGCTCTGACTTCAGAGCCAAGGTTTCCCCTCCAGGTTGCTGGTGGGTTTGCAGGATGGCGCAGTCCCTCCCCTCCGGCAGGACAGACGCTGCTCAAGCACCCAGGTACTCCCAGGAGCAAAGACCATCACCCCTTGGTCAGGCAGAGCCTGTGCAAATGCCTTCTTTAACCCGAGGGAAGGATGCTCAGCCCACGCTTCCTGGCTAAAACTGGAATACACAAACCAGAACCGGGAACGGCAAGCTTTTGGGGGTTTTTATGTGAGAGCCTCACACAACAGAGGATCTCAGATGGCTTCAAGAGAAGCCACCCAGGCTCACTCAAACCAGGGCCAGCCTTGAACAGCTCATCCAAGCTGCAAGTAAAACGCTGGCTAAAGACATTTGCATATTTAGGCACTTTCAGTGCCAACATTGTGTGTAGAGATAAAAATACAAACAAGGATTGTAAGATGCTCTAAAACGGCATTTGATAGCAGAACGCAATACCCAGCCCTTGGGAGAACGGTACGTAACCCTACCAGCGCCTCGACATGACGGTGTCGAGCACTGCCAAAAGCTCAAGGAAGACTAAGTCTTGTGTGTTTACTGCCAAAATTCTCTCATTGCCTTTTTCCTGGGGAAAAACCACTGGCCACCGACCAGTTACGTAGTTTCTAGAGCTTTAATGGAAGGACAGACGGGAGCAGGAGCTGCGCTGCTTCCTCAGCCTGGAGCAGGTCCCGTGAGTCGGGAGCTCTCAGCAGCACACCTCCACTGAAATTTCTGTCCAGTTCGCACGATTCGTTCTGTCAGTTCACAAAACGGTTTTCCTGCTCCCTCTGGATTTCTTGGTTTCCACGCCACAAGCACTGGAAATAAAATTATTATAATAATGATTATGCTACAACAAAAAGGCTACCCCCAAAATTACATACTTTGGAAGAAACAAGGGAGTTAAAAACCCTGAAATGTCAACCATAAGTGTTATAATTTTATGTTTGCACTAACTGGAGGACATGCTTCAGCAGCCCCTTTCGTCGCCAATAACATCTCCCTCATCTCCCTGCCGGAGGACCCTATGCCCAGGACGGCGGGTAGGGGGAGAGGCAGGGACCCCGCTGCCGACGAGGCTAAAAGCACCGGCAACAAACAATTTCAGTACTAACAGTGTGAGATATGGAGTGGAACCAAAACAGGATTTTTACAGCTATTTTGTACCCATGCAAACAGCTGCAGAAGGAGCAGAGCATCTCAAGGGCACTGAGCCCGCTGTACCCAAAGCAAGGACAGTGCCTCCATGAGACGGGTGCCTGGAGCTGAATTTTTCATTCAGATTGAATCATTCAGAAGGTTGTACTCTTTATGTCAAGAAAGCCTCTTTCACTCATATGTGCACTGTAAAAATCTGTGCCATGGCTCGAGAGCCCCTAGGTGGGTACAATTTACTGCAAAAACAGCCTTAGCATCCAGCCTGGTGCCCAACCAAAGCGAGCAGTGGTGGAGCTGCAGACGCAGGTTCAGCAAAGAGTCAGCAGCGCCACTCGAAACTTTCAGCTTTATATAGACTGTCAGTTATTGGAAAATGTTACAGAAACCGCTCCATTCCCTGAGGAATATTAAAGAGATATTTAAAATTAAATCAAAATAACATAATTTTTTTCAGTGTCCACACAAGTTGCAATTTCTGGGGTGTTGTACAGGCGTGTTCTTTCAATACATGGTCACTTGTATGACAACTGAGTATAGAACCAGGGAGCCCGATCCCGTATCCCTCCCCACAACCCGAACTGCCACCGAACCATTCAGTGCAACTCACGTCTGCGGGGAGCCGCCACGCTCACGAGCCCCGTGCCTGGCCACGAGCAGCGGATGTGGGCACAGCGTTGGGGCTGGGGCTCTCCTGCCTGGCACCAAGCACCAGCCTCGCCGGCAGCTCCTGCCACCTCCACCTACTTTTAAGCTGTGGGAACAAAATAATTCCCTTTTCCGCCTCTCAGCCTCAGCCAGAGGCAGGGGAGCTGAAGCCCTGCTCGTACACAAAACAACCCTCCTCCTCCTCTTCTAGTTTTTATTTGCTTTTTTCCTATTTCCTACAAAGCTGATCACACGTTAATCCCACAGCAAAAGTGCCGGGAAACTCGCCCACCTGAAAACACGTCTCCTGCTTCCTCAGCAAGCAAGAGGATGGCATCGCCCACGCAAGGCAGGTAGGAGGGTGGCATTGCTGGAGACCCTCGCCCAAGGTGTCGAGCTTGTGTTGCTTGCCCCGTCCCTGGGCCAGCCTGAAATCAAAGCCAGGGCCGTGCCCGCAGGCTGTGCTGGTCGTGCCCGTGCTGGCCCTGCCAAACCTACGTCCCAGATTTATATATAAGCCAGTGGAAAAAAAACCTGGTGTGGGTCCCCTGGGATCTGCTCGTCTCTTAAAACCCCTCTCACACGTGGCGTCAGACACATCCCAATTTCAGTACCTCTGTAACGCAGAGCATGTGGCCAGGCACTGGGCAAGGCAGGGCTGACAGAGAGCATGAATAAAACAATAGGTACCGCTCATCGCCCTGAGGGCTTCCCCATACCGGCACTTAATTTCTCTGAAAAACAAAGAACAATTCCCTGCATCATGTATTGATGGGTCTTGGGTTTGGTCCCCCAGTACAAACACACACACACACACAATTTTTTCTTTTACATTTTTGCGTGATGACTTGCATGACAAGCCTAATAAAAGCCTAGACAAATAAGCCAAAACACACAAAAATGTAATACTGTTTCATATTAACTTCCAAAGCACTTCACTGGCTGTAGGAAGAAGCTGCATTAAAACATCAGAACAAAAGAAATCAACCATGTATGGAAAGAATATATACGTAAAAATGCCCACTTAAAAATCATCCACTGTTACGGGGTTGACAACGACCAAACGTATCGTGGTGGGCAGAGCTGCTCTTGGGGCACCTTTGTGCAGGGGTGGCTTTGAGCTGGAAACACAGACTCAGGCAGCTGCAATGCTGCTGCCCTCCAGCAGAGCCCACGGGCACAAGATGTTTAGAAAAAAATAAAGAAAACATCCCACTTGCTGATCCATCAAGAGCTCTGCTGCACCCAGGGCCCTTATTTGGACAGGGGGTTTGTGCTCTTGGGCCACTTCTGCTTCGCTCGGCTGCAGGCGGTGGCTGGAAGGTCGGGCTGCGGAGCCGGGGCAGGTCCTGGGGCGGGAGATGCTCTGGGGAGCAGATGGGGACAGAGGAGCCCTCATGGGTCTTAGCACAGCAGTACAGCCACGCTGACGCCCTGCCCGCTCTGGGGAAAGCCTCCCCGAGAGCCTATGCAGGGGTTAGATGGGAAACACGTTCAGCCCCGATGCAGGACGCAGCGTCTGCGTGCGGGGAAGGATAAGATAACGTGGTGCTGGCCAGGGCTGCTCTTTGCGGGCAGCCCCGCAGGCAGCTGCTGGATGCCGCAGCTTCGGCCCCAGCCGGCTCAGCAGATCTGAGATCTGCCCCTGCGTTCAAAGCCACGGCGACAGGACCCCGGAAAGGCACCGGGTCCCCACGATGGGGCCGGGGCTGTCCCTCCCCAACCCGGGGTGCCCACGAGGTACTCGGCAGTGAGGGCAGCGACGCTGAGATGGGCCCTTCAACCACAGCCCTGCACATCCCATTGCCACCCTCTGTGGCTCGTCCCCTCCTGCCCCACGGCCGGTCGCTGTGACCCATCTAGGGAGATCACTTTTCGGGAGCTGGTCCCCAGGGCATCACCCCACTAATTGCCGGCAGCAAGAGGCAAGAGCTGTAAACCAGCCCCCCAACACAGAGCAGCAGCGTGGCCCTGGGGGGCAGGAGCCGTCCCCGTCCCTGACCTGGGGACGGTCCTCACGGGAAAATAATATTCATCCCGTGGGGGAGAGCCGGGCCACAGCAGAGTGAAAATCATCTGGTCTCAGCAGAGCGGAGAGGACGTTCTGGAGAGGTTTTTCTTGGCAGGAGCCGATGGGGCTCTCGCTTCCTGCCTGGCAGGGGGACATTCCCCCCCAGGGGACCTCCAGGCTGTGGGGACGGCACATCCCATTTCATGTCCGGCCCCCCGGCCTCGCTTGACTCCAGCCCAGCCGGCGGAGAACAGGCTCTACCCTCCAGCTGCACAAGCATGCTGTCTGAGAAAACAAAAAAACCCCAAAACTACCAAAAACCACCAACAGAACACCTATACTGTAACAGGGAAAACAAACAGCATGCGTGCTTTAAACCAGGATCTCTCTTCTTTTCCCCCCCGCCCCCAATATATTTATAATCTACCTGGGGGTCTTGTAGGTTTTTTTGTTATCTAATGACCCTAATGTCTTTGGGAAACAGGCAGTAAAAATTTACAAGTGTGACCTATATCTACATGAACAGCTTCATATAGAAATGAGAAAAGTTCTTCGAGAGGCTGATAGTGGACTGAAAACAACCTTTTCCGACTCCGATCGTGCCAAGCAGCTGCAAGAAAGAAATACCAGCAGGAATGGAAAAATGTTTCCACTTATTTTCCTAGGCCGCCTGCCATCACAGAGCCCCCGGAGCGGGGCAGGGGGCACGGCGAGACCCCCCCAGGTGTTTGCACAATTGCCTTGGTCAGGAGGTAAATGTTTACGGCATCTCGCTGCAAAGCAGCAGGCAGCCGCTCGCAGCCTTGCCAGCCAAGCCGGGGCAACCTGAGTTGAGTAAGTGGAAACCGGCCCCCGCTTTGCAATGCAGAAACCAGTAGCTAAACTTTAAACCACTTCCTCTACCTCCTAACAATGCACAGAGGAATTTCCACAAATCCCAAGGCTGCCCTGACTTCCATTTCTAAACTTGGAAAAAGAAATACCAGGACATTCTTTTGTTGCTCCAGCTCACTCACTGTTTGATCAGGGTTTTTTTCTCCAGCTGAGCCAATTAAAGAATCCCAATTTCCCCTGGAAAAAAGCATAAACTGGTAACAAACAATGCGCTTGCTTCTTTGATTTTTAACTAATTGTTTTCGAGTTGAATCAAAACCTGCCACCTCGTGCTGGTCGGTGTGGTTTAATGCTTAAATAGTATTTTGGCCAGAGAGAAGAGAGTGATAGAGGCATTTAGAACTGCATTCCTGCCCTCTGGAAGGAAACAGTCTAGTGCTGCATTTATTGAACAGCGGCTATTTCGGATCACATAAGCAGCTTGAAATGTAACACACACACCCCCCCCAAACCACAGCCAGCCCCAGCCGGTGCCCAGCGCAGTCCTACAGTCCCGCACCGGCTGCTGGGGCAGAAGCTCCTCGACGCTTACACACACTCCTGGGAAACATTTCTATTCTTTGCTTTTATTTTCAGGAGTTTCATCCTTTTCTCTCCCCATTCCACCTGCTGCGCCGCCCGCTCTGATCCCTCACATCCCCGGGCACGTTCTCTGCCCATTCGTCCCCCAGCACAATCCCCTTCCCCACTGTCCGACAGCTCTTCTCCCCGCCGCCTGTGGGCAGCGTCCCGGCCGTCCCCTGCCCCGCAGCCAGACATCCAGCCGCAGGGACGGCCTCCTTCGCTGGTGTCTGTGACTACCTGCCATGGAAGCTCTGGGCACCAGCAGAAGGAGCTGGGAACGAAAGCAGCGACACCCAGCAAGGCAGCGGTCCCTGCTCGCCCCGCGGGGACAGGGGAGCTCCCAGGCAACGGGCTCCTGCGTGGTCAGCTCCCGCACGGCCCCAGCGTTTGTGTCTTCCGCTGTCCCCAGTGGCGTTCGGATGGGAAAATGTCATTTCCTTGAACTTACAAAGAATCTGTCCATATAAATCACTGTGCTGAAAAGCAAGGTACATGCTCAGATGTGAAGCGCTAGCCTTCAGTTTGCTCCAGGAGTTTTTAACAGTCATTAGAGAAAGTCAAGGGAGTTTTAGAAGCACTGAGGATCAGATCTGGGTGCCCAAGCTGAGCAGGGATGAACACCTTGACTTGCAGTGAGTGTGACTGCTAATCGGAAACCCTACAACCAAAAATAATCCAAGCAGACGCCTAACCACAAATAAATAGCAAAGCTAGTTGGTGACTCTTGCCTCAAGTGTAAGGAAGCATCTATTCTTCTGCCAGGAAGAAAGAGAGACACAAACCTTGAACTTGAGAAGGAAGGACTGGGTTCCTGTTGTTCAGCTGGAGTAATTAATTGCATATGTATCGAGAGAGGCCAAAAGGGGAAACACATGCTGTTCGTGGAAAGCCAGCGTGGAGCCAGTGCCACTGGCGGGCGCTGGCGGGACGGCCTCGGCGAAGATGCAACTCCTCCATCATCTCAGCTGTAGCTCTGCCACGAGGCTCCGGGGGCCCTGGCCCAGCAGAGCTGGTGGCTGAAGACCATTGCCATGGTCTGAACCCAGCCGTGGGCCCCGTACGGCTGGAACGAGCCCCCGAGTACGGCTGCAGTGCAGACAACAAGCAGTCGTGTCCTCAGCAGGCTGGAGCCTGGGTAGACCGTAAGAGAGATCTGCTGCAGCGCAGCATCAAAGTGTTCTTGGGTATCATTAGTGAAATTTTCTCCCCANTTTTTTTTTTTTTTTTTTTTTTTTGGTGGTATCTTATCATCCAAGAGCTCATTAGCCAGGAATTCCTCATGCTGTTTATTTTCCATTTGTCCATATGTTCCCCACAAACTCAGCCTAGTCTCTGTTTTAAGTTTATACTTAGAAGCGGTAATTGGAAGGGATGAACAAAGGCACGAAGGAAGGCAACACAAGCACAAACAAACTTACCAGATGTTTTGGATTCCTGCATTTCCCCAAGAAGCAGGATCCTTAATGTTTTGATCATGTCATCACAGTACAGAGCTGTTGCAGTCCAGAATACAACTGGCTCCTCTCTTCTGACTACTGGCCACAGAGACAGTAATTCAAGTCACCACGAACAACCCAAATCTGCTCTTACCGCGAGCAAAAGCAAAACCCTGGGACATGCCTATTCGGCATCGATGCCTGCAGTGGGATTGTCCCAGGGATGGATGTGGCTTTAGACTTTGAAACCGCAGGACAAAACTGAACTCTTCAATTCACAAACCTGCTTGTAAGGTGGACCGAGAGCTTGCGTGGCCCCGCAAGCACCGTGCCGAGCTGAGAGCCGGAGGAGAGCCACAAGGCCAGCGCTGGCCGCAGAACTGACCCCAGCCCAGCAAACCCCCCTGCCCCTTTTCTAAATTCTCCTACCCACTGAAGAGTGTAAATGCTCTGGGAAGAGCTGCTTGCGGGACAGACGGCTGACTGCCTGCCAGTTACCGGATCGGCACGCGGCCACGTCCCTCCGCAGGCAGCCATATCCGCATCCCCTGTGGTTTTGGAGACGCTGTCACGCGCGACCTTCAGCCGCCCAGCACTATTAATTGAACTAATGCGGCCAAGAGATGCGGCTCCTGCCTCGGGGGCGAGGTGTCCCCCCGTGCCGACCCGGGGACCGGTGCTGCCGGGGTGGCCAAGGGCTCGGGCAGGCTCTGCGGCATTTGGGGAGGCTGAGCCCTGCCCAGGGCGCAGGCACGACCCAAGCCGCCCTGCTCGCGTTTACCACATTTTAAATACACTTTATTGGTGGTTATTTGCTGCTAGTGCAAACCCCTGTAACCACGCTGATCTCTCGGTGTCCCACCGCCCGGGCTGGAGAACCCGCAGGCTGGGGCACCGTCGCCTCCATGGCTTTGTCTCGGTTCACCCAGCCAAGTCCATCTGCGTCGGGGATTTGCGTCCTCAGAGACTGACACCGCTTTATCTTAAGCAGCGAAAGCAACTGGTTTAGTTGCATAGGTGTGAAGTCTTTTGTGCGTTTTCTTATTTCAGTTCAAGAGTGCTTTTTTCCTTTCAGTTTTATGCCAATTCGAAATCCATTCAAACTTAACCAAAATAAAACAGTATTAACCTGAAACGGGGCTTTGCAATAGTTAAATTAAAATGGTATATGTTTGCTTGTAGATAAGGCCTTGTTTTTCAACACAGCTATTGCAAAACACTTGGGACAACATTGAGATACTCTACAGAAAGGAAAGAATTTAAAAACAAAAAAAACAAAACAAAACAAAAAAAGGATACATGCAATTATGCGCAGCCCGAGGAGCAGCAGACGAGAGCTGCTGGACTGGGGAGACGGCATTTACATTTTGGTTAGCAGTCTTCTCTCCCATTCAGAGTGCAGCAGTGAAAACAGGCCGCAAGATTAATGAGAGGAAAAACTGTGACCACAGCAAATAGAATGACTCATGCCTACTCGATGGTCTTAATTTCTAATCTGGAATAGTAATTTTCTGCTGGACCAGATTAAAAATATTTCTCCTCCTGCTGAGCCCATAGCCCGTAGGGATCCAGCAGCCCACACTCAGAGCACCGGCCACTGCTTGGGTTTAATGGCTGAAGGAAGCCAGCCTCAAAATCATCCGAGCTCTACCACAGCGATGCACCAGGGAACACAGGCTGGGGGATGAGAAAAGGAAACGCAAGACAAAGAAATCCCTCCTGTCTCCCTCCTGTTCTAAAAGGCAACAGAGCCTTTCAAACACCACCGCTGCAGGCTCGCAGAAATCGACTGAATACAGGAAACTAATTAAAGGGAGAACACTAAAAGCAGACTAAATACTGGAAATCATGTACTAAAGCACAACTCATATCATGATCGGAAGGGGAACTTCCCAATTTGATTGCAGAAAGCAATTTACTTCAATTAGCAGGGACATAAACAGAGCGCTTGCTTAATAGAAGTGTTGCATCTCCAAAAAAAACGAGCTCCCCTAATTGCATCTCTCCTCTTGGCACTTGCTGAACTTTCAAAGCCTGTTTTATGAGAGGCGGGTTGAAATAACCCTTTGGTTGTCAGTCAGTCCTGCCTGCTGCGCAAACGCACCCTCAGCAGAGCAACACGGGCACGTTCCTGTTGGGAGATTTAAGCCATGTCCCAATAAGGAGGACACATGTTGGGCCAAAGAGGAGATCGCCGAGGGTAAAGGCAGCAGGCAGAGCCTTCCTCTGCCTCCTCCTCCTGCCGGCAGAGCCCTGCCTGCGCTGCTCTCGCCTGCTGTCAGCTGGCTCAGGCTCTGCTTAACGTGTGGCTGAGGTCATTCCCAGCAGCTTTGGGAAGTTTGGGCCGGTAAAGTGCTTCTTCCTCCCTGTTCCCAGCTGGAAAGTTTGGGGTAATAGATCTGGATTGCCTGATAAAAGGCTTTCTATAAAACCGGCAATGAGGTAGGACCAAAGGACAAGGCACTGCTGGTACCCGATACATCTGCTTTCCACTTCACTGCCCTGTGCCAGAACCCAGCACTGGATTTATCCCGAGTGCTTTGGAGCCGCTTTATGTCTTTTGAGCTGCAGATTGAGAAGGCAGTAAAATTCCTCCAAGAATTTAGGAGCTTTTGCTCCAAACAAACTAAAACCAGCAAGAGATGAGGACACCCACGTGAACACCCATGCAAACCGTAGGAATTAAGCACAAGCAGCTCATCTTGAAGTCCAGGTAGAGGGCTCTGCATCCCACGCCACGGGAAAACCATTCGCTAGGAACCGTTTACAACTGAAACTCCCATCTGTGCCAAGCAGCAGCCCCTTTTGGACAGGGCAGCCGGGCAGCCCCTGCCCCAGGCGCTCGCTGCCCAACCACCCTGGCACAGGGGAGCAGCACCGAGACCTTTGCTTTTCCACCCTGATGCCCTGTGGGTCCTGGGCTAAGGAAGCAGCGGCTGGACAAGGCGATGGGGACTGTCCCTGCCTCACTGTGCCAGCACCTCTGCGTGCACCTCAGCTTCTCGTCCTGGGAACGGTGATGATACAATTTACCTGAATGTGCTTCTCAGTTCCCTGATAAAAGTGCTCCGCTATAACGGACAAAATCACTTTACCTAATCAGGATTATTTAGGTCCAAACTCGTGCTACCCAGCCACGATGGAGCAGGGAAATGGATTTTCACAAAGGACCCAAAGGGCAGCTCGGGGCTGCAGACACCAGGTCACGGACCCGGCTAGAAATCACAGATCCGTCATTGCACCCAAGCAGCCGGCTCTCACTCACCCCGGGCACTCGCAAAGCACTGCAGTGTCTGCAGCTCCACTTTTCACAAACCCTAGCCCTAAAGCCAAGCCTAATTTGCCTCGATGTAGGCGTTAGCAGAGACAGCTGCTTGTATGAACTAGACATTTAGGTCCCGCCGCGTCGGTGTTGTGCTCACCTCCACCAGCTTAGCAGGGTTTGGCCAAGCCAGGCAGGTCTGCAGCCTCCGCCGCCGGGACCCAGCCCATCACCTCGCACGGAGCCGCGGAGACACCTGAAAATGAAGAATTAGTGAAATCGCTGGTAGCATCCTTCAGCAACCTCACTGTCAGGAGCCGCAGCTCTACACTGGTAGCCCAAACCAAGCACTGGCCCGTGCATGATCCCACCCCTCATCTCTCTCCTCTAGCAATGGGAAGAAAATTTACCCTTCCCGGTCCCCCTGTGCCCAGCCCCTGGCCTGATCCTGAAACCAAGGGCTAGTCTGAGGAGAGACCAGTCCCGGCTACAACCCAGAGCGTTGCAGGAAGAGCTCCCAGCCAAACTCAGGAGAACCAGTTCATGTCTACATCAGCTAATTATTCCAAAGTGAATCCCAGTTCCATCACCATTGCTGCAGTCACTGTCCTCTACTTTGTATTTTAGCCTGCAGCTGTTTCAGTGGGTTGAATTTACTTTTCTTTTGGGAGTTTTAAAATATCATCATCTTGTCAAAGCCAAGCTCTGTGTTATTCTTTGCATTACGGATTGCACCTGCAGACTTCTACCAATCTTTACATTTGCTGGGCATTGGTGGGTTGGGTTTTGGGGGGTTTTGGTTTTGGGGTTTTTTTGCAAAGTCAGGGTTAGGGCTTTGGTTAGAGTTAAGTTAATTTCTGCTGCCCCTCTCCTGAGCTGCAGTGTGCTGCCGCCAGTCGCTCCCCCCAGCAGTAACCCAGCCCCATCCATAGCTTCACCACCCAAACCAGCTCCCATGCAGAGGGACAAATCCTAGCAATGCTCCGTGTCAGCAGTAAGATTTTGTGCTGGTCCCACTTACCTCTGTGCGACTTGGAGAAATAAAGCAGTAACTCAAGCATGTTCTTGCACAAATAAGGGGCACATCCCACGGCAATAGATGGTGCTACTGCAGGTTATAGCCTGTTTGGGGGCCCCAGAGTCAGACCAGGGTGTAGGGGAGCTGGCTTTCCCCCAGGCAGGGCTCCCCGTCACCTGCTGCAGGCACGGAAGCCCCAGAGCAAGTAACACCCAGGCATGGCCAGGGCTTTTGGGCACTCCCGCCCTGGTCACAGCTGTGGGAGGGAGTCGGCAGCGATTGCAGCTGCATCGCAGCCTTCCGTGGGGCCCGGGCAGCTCCGGCCAGAGCCCAGGGAGGGCTGTGGGGCTCAGCCGGGGTGGCTGCAGCTGCTGCCTTCCAGCCACGGCGCTGCATGGCCTCGTACAGCATCCTGCAGCGTGGCATGGCCCTGCACAGCATCCTGCAGCACAGCATGGCCTGGCACAGCATCCTACAGCATTGCAGTCTCCCATGGCACTGCGTGGCCTCATATGGCAGCACCACTCTCGCACTGTTTCAATTTTTTGGCTGCTCTGTGCACCCGTCAGAAGCAGTAAAGCCAGCGGCAGGAGTCACGTCTGCAGCCGCAGCGCTGCCTGCCAGCCCCAGCCCTGGCACCGCACCACACCGTGCCCCTTTTGGCACCAGAGCCTCTCACAAAGCGGCAGCGGGAGGGCAGCCTCAGCTTCCCCATCCCCTGACACCCGCAGCAGGAGCGTCTGGTTTTGGGGCAGGACGATGCTGCACAGGGGAGCCACGTGCCGCAATCCCGACAGAGTGGCCGGGGCAGCCGCTGCCTTGCTCCCAGGCCAGGACCTTGTCTTTCCACCCCATGCAGGAGTGTGTTTGGTAAACAGCCACTGCGGCAAGCTCGGGGCAGCCCCGGCCTTCAGCTGGCCGCAGCACAGGGGCTGTCTTTGCATGGAAAGTAAACCCTCCAAATTAAACCCAGGGCAGAGTGCAGTAACTCACCACCAGATCCCTTTAATCGAGCCGGTACAATGCGTGTGAGTGGGCTGGCAGAAAGGGGAGCAGCGACAAAGAGCCTGAAAACATTAAAACGATGCAATCTGTAGGCAAAAGTTACTGGAGGCAGCCCAGCGAGGACGGCCAGACCTGCAGCAGGGAGGGATGGCCCCGTGCACACCCGGCTGTATCCCAGCCCTGCGGTGCTTGACCATTGCACATCTGCAACCCCTTTTCTTTCCTTTTTTCTTTTTTTTTTTTCTCCTCCCAGACCACTTTAAAGGTCCAGATTAGGGCATAATTAGAAAAGCAGTTAAGGTGGCGACCTGGTGAGGGCAGTGACCTTCGGCGGTGGCAGGAAGCAGCAGTGGTGGGTGGGCTGGGGGTGCAGCCCCGCACCCACTCTGCACAAAACACCCGTCGGGCGCCCAGGAATTAGCACTCGGTTGCAAATGCTCCTTCTCCAACCCCCATCACAGCCTCAGTTTCTTCATCTGCTCAAAGAAAACAAGCATTTTAGTGAAATGGCTGTGCTGAGCGATGCTGAGTGTCCCATGCACCGTCCCATGTGCTGCACTGGCACCGCGCAGGCACAAGATGCCCCATCCTCTCTCCGTACCCCAGCCCGGCAGCACCGGCTCTGACCCATCGCACGACTTCCCCGCTGTCACCCGTCCCCCAGCACCGGCACGTGGCCATCGAACCATCCCCGTCCGCCCTGAGCGGGGGCCCGGTGCTGTGCCCCTTGGCGCTTGGCTGTCGGACCCGCCGGAGCCAGCGTTTCCACGCAGGGCTGTTTGTGGCCGCTGCGCTCCCTTATCGATGCCGCGACCTTTGCTGGTTGCAGATTAGTGGCTGGAGCCAGTTGGATTTGTTTGATTTCTGTTGATGGTTATTAGGCAGAGGAAGTGCCAGAAGGGATTTTGACCTCGAGTTTAAACCTATTCCAATTAGAGCCACTGAGCCTTTAATTACCGTGCTCCAGCCACTTTGGTTAAAGCAACAACAAAAACAAACACAAAATCTGGTCGAAGATGGGCTTTTCTTCTCACTGGCTCTTCAGTGTGCTGCCTGCTTTGTCCATGTGCTGCGTGACTGCAGGCGTGGGGCATTTTGGCCCACGCAGCCCCTCGTGCTGCCTCCGGACCCAGCAGCTGCCGTAGGCAACACCGCTCCGAGGTGATGCCTGAGGGCAGGAGGCACGCCGCCCCGGCACACCGCCCACCGCTGCCCGAAGGATGCTCCAAGGACCATCTCCTGGTGCCCAGATGGCTCCAGACAACAAACACCCGAGGTTACGGTTCAGGGGCCCATTAGAGCTCACCGAGAGATGATGGATATTTTGGAAACACCGATTTCTTACTCAGCGTAACTTCTATTGAGTAATTCAATTTTTTAAAAAAGCAGTCCGGAGCGCTCTTGTACTTTGCTCCACTTGGCCCTGGGACACGGAGGGTGTTCTGCTCACCCCCAGGGACTATAGCACCTTTTGGCTCCCGGCGCAGACCCCTTCCGATGCGCCGGACCCTGGGCAGAGATCCCCACCTTTTGCTTTATTTCTTATATCCATTGCTATTAGGTTTTATTAAAATATTTTAAGCTCAGCAAAATAAGGCTTACGTCTGTGTATGTCCTATGATTTAAAAATAGTTTCTAGGATACATCCTGTGATTGATCTTTTATGTTAAACAGTGACTAAACCCTGATATTTTCCTTCCCTGACTGGCTTTTGTCCATCCCCCAAAAATTTCAGAAAAAAAAAGCAAAATGGAAATCGTCATCCTGAGCAGCGCAGGCGCAAGCAGCCGAAGTGGGGTGACAGCCCGGCTGAGCGCAGGGGTCCTACGGGTGCTGCTCCCCTGCCCACCTCTCCCGGGACCGGCTTGTCCTTGCAGGGTCGGAGCAGCCACGGCCCCACAGGGCCCCTCTCCGGCAGCTCCGGTGCCACGGCGCTTCTCTGGAAACCTCTGTCGCCTTTCCCAAAGGTGCTTTCTTTTACCCCAGCATCTCCCCTACCTGGGGATGCCCAAAAGCAGCTCGACCCGACCCCCCGCAGCCCTTCCCTGTTCCCTGGGAGTTTCAATTCAGCAAGGTGGAGAAAACCCCAAAGCACAGACAAACACATGGGCCGTATTTTGTATTTAAACGCCTGGAGAAATTTTCCACCAGCTGGGTACGGCTCTCTCACCATAGTCTGAGTCCCAGTTACCAGGAGACTGGGTTATTTAGATATTTATTGATTAAGTCTACATTTTGGCACCTCATTTCCCCTCCCAGCTGCTGTCTCAGGAACTGTATTGCAGAGACGGAGCAGGGAAGGGGAATCACATCGCCGGAAAGGCTCCGTGCCCCCACCCGTGGCTGTGGGATGGGGTGTAATCAAACCACACCCTGAAGCAGGGCTACTCCAACTACAGCCACATTGTGTAAGCCTTACATTTTACTGTAAACCTCAGCAAAATCTGACCATTTTGATCACCTGGATTGGTTCTAATTGCCTCTGGTAGCCACACGATGGGAACGCTGTCATATGGGGAAGCCTCTGAGTGATCAGTTCCTGCATCTCTTTTTCATCACCCAAACTCTGTAAGCCTAATTCTATGTCCAGAGCCACTTCTTCGCAGCTGGCCGACTGCAATTTTTGCATTGGGCAAAGCCCAGGCGCAGATGTGCAGTAGTTATTGCACGCACACGCGCACAGGCGCGACCCTGCGAGGCGACCGAGGCGTTGCAGGAGGAAGCCGTACCAGCCCGGAGCTGCTTCTCCTGGGGACGCAGAGATTGACTGGAAGTCCCTCTGCCTTCCCCATGGGAATGGTGCCGGAGCTCAACATGTCTCAGGAAGCCCAGGACCTCATGTGAATGGGAACTTGCTACAGAGATCCAACAGAAAAAAAAAAAAAAAAAAAAAAGAGAAAACCATGGACTTTCGTATTAATTTCTCTTGCATTTTCATACATTTATGAGACTCATGAAGGTAAAGCAAGCCTAAGATGTTAATTAAAGTTTCTTCACAGAGCACACGGAGCAGAGGGCACTTGGGTGTGAGGCTGAGACAGTTGCACACAGTCAGCACGCTCCGCTGCAGGGACAAAGCTGACGTACTCTCCTTGCTCCAGAGAAGCTCCGCTGCTCTACAGCAAACATACCCAACTGGATAAACTGCAAAAATAACACACCCAGCTGATACTTTCAGGATGACTTTTGTTGATTTGAATTTAAAAAAAAACCTGCACCAAAAAGTTCACGGGTGTTTACACACAAGAGATTATCCAAAAAATGATATACAATTATTTCGCAAGGAAACTGGCTAAAAACTATTTGCAGGAGAGAGAAACTCCTCATTGTCCAAGGTCACGGCAACTCTCAGCATATTTTCTCAGCAATACACATGATAAGAATGACTTCTAATACAGCCCTTTGGACAAAGGGGATACCTAAAATGAAAATATATGCAACTTTACTGACCTACTGTTGAGAAACAGATGCTGAATTGATGCGAACTTACTAGTTGGAGCAGTGAAGGGACTCGGGCATTAACAGGTTCGGGCCGGGCAAGCGTAACAACCCTGCCAGTACCCGCACTGTGAAATGTTTTTATGTGATGAGTAATAGGTATCACGACTAGAACGGCCTTGTAAATGTTCTGCATTCAAGGACTTTTAAAAAGGTTCATTAATCCAACCGCTACCAGGTTGGGCTTATCGTATGTATTTTTGCAACACATTTGTTTCTCTTTCCTTCCAATTAAAGCTATGCCATCTTTTAAACGCATGGCAGTGAAAATAACAGTAGGTACTAGGAAAACTTACTTCATCATGTAAAAAGACGGCAGCAAGTCCCACAGCCCCTCCAGACACGGGCTGGGTACACGGAAGCACTACAACCTTGCGCTGCCATCAGCTGGGCTGGAGCTTCTGGCTGAATTACATTTTCTGACCCTTTCAGGTGCTTCCTACCACCCTCTGCTGCAGGATCTCCGGGCCATCCCCTCCGCCGTCACAAGTATCTTAAAAGAGGAGAGTGCACCAGTCCAGAGAAGAGGTCACGGTAATCCAGCCCGTGAATCATTTCCACTAACAAAGCCACCGAAAATGAGTCTGTCATTGGCTTCGTGTGGCCAAAACACAAAGCGATGAATTCACTGCAGCGTTTTTCTTGTGAGAAAGGACTTTTGCAGTAAGCAAAAAGGTTTAGAGAAATCATTCCTAAATCTACCAATATTTATCAACTTCTTGGACATATAATTGTGTATGAGCTAGAGCAAGTAGAGAGGGGAAAAAAAGTCTTTTTTAAGTAACTGGGAGGTCTCCCATTTAGTGCTTTTATTCCTCAGCTTAATCCTCTACTTCACATGGATGCCACGGACAATTAACACCAATCTTTTCACTGGTGGCCGAGCTCCCACCAGAGCAGGCGGAAGAGCACGGACAATGGACAGATCCCATTCGTTTCCTCCGTGGCGGGTCCTACCTTCTCCGTGGGCAGATTTGATTTCCTCCAGCACGTGCTGTTCTGCCTTTATCTGATCCTTCTCCCCTCGGGTTGCTTTTCCTTCTTTCATGGGAACTGGAAATAAGATCTCAAGATGTGCTTCCTACAATACCTGGAAAAAAAACCTTAGAGCAACTTTCAAATGATTGCAAAATATTTTTTAAAAAATCAATTGTACAAACAATTCTGGTATTTGGACAAAAAAAAAGCAACTCCTCTGTAACACAGCCGAGCTTTTCTGCGTAAGACTGTTACTGATGCAAAATAGTTTAACCATTTTGAGACTTACCATGGAACAACCTGCGCCAGCAGCCACGATGTCCCAGCCGGCAGCTCCCCTTCCTCGCACACGCCAACATCCGCCTTCATCAGGAACAACCAGCACGTTTGCAGAGGCGCCTGCTCACCCCAGCGTCCAGCACAAGGATGGCTGCAAAGATCCCTCCACCACAGGAGAGACCTGGAAGCCCCCACAGCACCTCCGTGCTGGTTTCGGAAAGGAACAGCGAGCACTGGGCCAGGGCCAAGCGCAAGCCCTAATGCAGGCAGCAACGTCTGTGTGTGTCGGGGCTCTCTTCCCACCAAGGCACAGCCGCTCTGCAGCCCCTCCACAGCCGGCGTGCCCTCACCGGCACGCAAAGCCTCCATCCCTCTCCCAGGCGCAGTTAGCTAAAAGGAATACTAGAGAGCTTGATGCTGCTTGCATAGAAATGGTGAGATGATGAAATGTAGAGTGATTTGCTACAGAATCTCAATCTCTGCTAGCGTTTCTTGTTATCCCCTCCAAGGCCAAGAGCCAAAGGAGAGGTCCTGTGGTTGTCGGGATCACTCCCTCACTCAGAGGCTGCATCCCAGCATTTCAATGCACTAATCACAGCCTGACCTGAGTAAGACTCAAACAGATGGTCACAGTCCAAGAAATCCTGGGGTTATCAAAATGTAAGTAAATCTAAAATGGGGTGGTGGCGGGGGGCAGTGGCGTCATGCTGAACTTTCCGAGATGCCACTTCAGGCGCACGCAGCACAAAAGGCACGACGCAAACCCTCCCACCCAAGCAAGCTTCAGGAAAATCACATTGCCGTGTCTTCTGCAAAGGTCACCGCGTGAGGCAGCACATTTTAAAACCTCCACAGAAATCACAAGTGTTGCCCATCGTAAGGGCCGAGCCAACGCGGCCATCTCCCCCCCCCCGGAGAAGGATGGACCGTCCTGTTTTCCCCAATCAAAAGATGAAACCCGCTTTTGGGAGATTAAGCCTGAATCCTGTCCAAACCTGCTCAGAGGTTTACAACGCTGGAGGGAGAAAACCACCTGGCTGACAAGATGCAGGCAGGAAGGCCAAAGGCATTTATTTGGTCGCTGCAGATGACCACACACCTGCCACTTAGGTGGTATGAAGTGGCTGAGCTGTCACAGACCCAAAACAATTACTTGAGCTTGGAGTCGGCGTTAACCCCCGCCGAACACAAACGTGGGTTTCTTCAGACCCCGCCACCCGCTTTCGGCAGCGCCTCCCTCCCCTGCGCTCCCAGAACCACTGTCCGCAGAGGAATGATTGAGCTCTAGGTGTCTGCAGCTTCAGGCCACCGAGTGAAGAGAAACAGGAATGCCAAATATTCGAGTTCTCTGAATACACAAGACCAAATAAGGCCCAGATGCCAAGAGAGTAAACACAAGGCTGATCTACCAAGTTTGGGCAAATGTGATTCAGAGTTCCCTAATGCTACAGATTTTGCCTTGCAGGATAAACTTAATAATTCTCTCTGTGTACACTTATTCTTGTTTAAAAAGGAAGTCTCTGTGTAACCTCCATCTATCTTTGTCAGCCCCGACTGCTTGTTTCTGAGGATTACACATTTGAGAAGTTCAGCCACGAACCAAAACCACAAACAAACCGTTTCATGAGGCAGATAAGTTACATATGTGAGACTAAGAAAAACCCAACACCCCCCCCAAAAACGGATGGAAGCGCTGTTTCCTGACCTGCCAGGCTGGCACTGAAGACTGTCTCAGGGTTTGAAAGCCTGATTACAAAAAGGAAGACGGACACCTTGAAGTGGAGATTTGTGTTACACCTGTGGAAAAGTAATGAAATTCCCACAGATAATCTGCATTTGTAATCAAAAACCAGGTGCAATAAAGCATAGAAACTAAATTAAACACTGTTCTACAGCAAAAATTGCTACATAAGTGACATTTATTAATGTTCTGCTATATTTACAGTTTTAACATAGTAAAACTCCAAAGTGAATTACCACTTGGCAGAAAGCACAAAAGTGCACATTAAATCTACATTTATAACGCATCATAGTCTCTGCTAACACAAATTATAAAAGCAAGAATTACAGGTTAGGAATTGTCTCAAAAGTCCCAAGCGAAAGAAAAAAGGAAAAAAAAAAAAAAGCCTTTGTTTTGCAAGGTAATTTTTCATACAAAGTTGCAACGTGATCTTTCATTTTTACACTACCAATGTGTACCGTGAAAATCCCTATATAGTCCAAAAAGTAGGTAGTATGAAAGTAAAGTATACTACAACATTGAGAATATAGGCTATTAAAAAAATTAATACTTGTGCCACCTTCAGAATAACACTCTCTCCCAATTCCACCTCAAGAATCTGTACCGCACAGACCCGTTTTTCCTTTCAGCCATAGACAGCACAGGTGCTGTCCGGATTTAAGCAGCAGAAAGGTGTGTAACCATAGCAATGCCATCACTTCAACTTCTGTCGGGCCGCCAGCGTTATGCAGGCTGTACAGGACAGACCAGAGTCCAAACCCGCTCCCGGGATGGAGGAGGAAATAAAGCAAGCCTGTCCCCTGCTGGCTCCGGGGGCAGGGCTCATGCTACTGAAATCACTACAGAAACTATCTCTAGAAGGCTTTATTAGCACGTCACAGACTCGACCGCAATAGCTTTTTCAAACATTAGCCACTAATGATTCAATGATTACAGAATTCTGCATTAATTATTAAAATTTTACACCTAGAAACAAATAGAAAGAAATGCATCTCCTTTTTTTTTTTTTCCAACAGTACTTTTATTTATTTATTTTAAAGCAGGTGATTATTTTTTCTTCTGCTCCAGAGTCTTGATTCACTTCCTGCAGGTGCCCTGTTGCTTCTTGAGGGAGAATTCACTAACGCAGGAAGACATTTGCCAGAAAACATCTGTCGGAGAAGGATATTGAATATTGAAACTATAGTTAGATTGTTATTTTGGATAACAGAAGGACGTAGTTCACAAAGAGCACAGGATATCTAAAGGCTCATAAAGTATCTCGGTACACAATGACGTGACTCTAGCAAAACACTCAATAGTTTTGTGCATATCTTACAGTCCTGAGGAGTTAAAATTCCTTAGGGGAAAGCAGACACCAAATCCGACAATGCTCTTAGAAACACTGGCATAAAAACATATAGGTGTATGAAATTACACTGCATTTGCACTATGAGAACAAAATTTGACTCGGTCTTTAGTTGCTGCATCCACCTGGGATGATTATGACTTTTGTATCTTTCTATCAAGTGCTCTGGCATGAAGGAGGCAGAGGCTCTCCCAAGCTGTCTGTTCCAGCCATGCTGGCCAGAACCGCTTAAACCTGAGCTCCGACACAAACCACTTGCACTTGTCATACAGCTCATGTACTCTGCTGAGACGCTGCCAAGGACAATGTCCATTACTAGCACACGCCGATTGAATAGTCAACACCAAGCTTTCGACTAGACCCATTTTCACCAGTTATTATTTTCTGGCTTGCACTAATTATTCCTCTTCTCTTCCCCTCCTAATTTTCTAAAAATTATCCCTGCTCTAAAATGAAAATGATCATTCACCATGCCCTTTTCATTATGTCCTACAGAGGAAATCTAATCTTAAGAACAATAATACACTGAAAATCCAAGTCTTTTGTGGTTTCCCTGCTCAGAATTTAAGATTAAAGATTTATTTTCAGGGGCAGTGTCAAAGTTGTAATATTTAGAAATTAATCTGGACATTTATCGCAATATATCCAAAAGAGAGAGTGCTTTTTGAAAGCTCTGAAGTGACCAAAAAATAAACAAGCAAATAAATAAAAATTTTAAAAAAACCTCTACACCTCCATCCTCACAAGCAAGGAGTCAAGCAAGGTCTCTAAAATTGTAATTTTAAATTCCAAACATAGGAAAAGCCTGTGCAACAAGAAACCACACAGTTCCTTTGATAAATGAAAAATTAAGTTTCAGTAAAGCAGCAAAATAAAAAAAATTGTTCAGTGAAAACAAACTACAGATGATAAAGCTGATGCTTAAACGCTCACACTACGTGACCGTACAACTGGGGGAAATAAACCCTCTGGTGATTCAGCAGGAATTTGAGAGGATATTACAAATCCTGGAGGAGGTCATAAACCATAACTCTGTTAAACAGAACTGAAACACTTAAATAAATTGACTGAACTATTTTTACACACTATCACCAGTGGAAAACTCAAGCTGGAACACACTGCACAATGCCCGTTTTGTGTAGCATGTTCTCATTACAGACTAGAAACGAAGCAGAATCTTATGCAATTTGCAGTTTCTAATAAAAGGAAAGTGCATTTGGAAAATCAAGCCTCCGTTTTAAAACCTGCACAGTTTAATGACCCCCCAATTTAAAGCTGGGGTTTGTTTGGTTTCCTTATACCACCGTCCCAGCTGCAACTGCTTCAACCCTGTCTTGGGGAAATCTAGTGTTATTATGATATTTTTAAAGGGAGCATCATGTTGCACTCACCATCTGGGAAGCAACCTATTACAGGATTTCCTTCCCCTCAGGGAAGGACAGTGAATGCAAGGCCATTATCTGCTGTAAGCAGGAAATTATGCTAGAAGGGTTCAACTACTTAAGCCTCCTTCTTTAAAGTTCCATTCAGAAGGCAGCAAGGCTAAGGTTCAGCCTTAAAGCGAAAGACTTTTAGGCATTAAGGGTTTTGAAAGATGTTCAGGCAGGACAGTATGTTCAAGTATGTGGGAGGGGTGTTCAAAGAGCAAAGGTGTGCGAGAGTTTAATTTCTTCAGGAACTTGGCAGAAAATTCAAACAGCACGCAAAATTCAGACAAATTGTTCTTTCTGGGACATAAGCCAAAGACACTGGCACAATCTTCTAAAAACGTTTTGCGACCTTTACTCATGTTTAGGACAGACCAAGTGCTTCAAGCATGCTATTTATTCTGAAAGACACACCTGCCAAATACAGTGCAATACCAAGGGGCAAAGATTTCTTACAATTCAAGTTATGCAATCTAATGAGTATACAATTCCTCAAAGCAAAAACTCAGGAAGAAATGTCAAGTATTCCTCTGCTCCCCACCAAGCCAGTCTGGACTCTGTACAAACAGGAGCTGCGTATGGGATACCAAGAAACAACTGTGTTCTGCTGCCTTGTGTTCTAAAAATATTCAAGCAAAGTCTAGCCTAAAAGAGGCACTAAATAGAGTTAAAAACACAACAGAACAAATTTAGGAAAGCAGAAAGTTTACCTTTAGTAAATAAAGAGAACTCTGGTTCTGGGGAGAGTGGAAAAAGTATCTGGCATCTTCCTAACCTTTGCATAATTAATAAATCCTCTGAGAAACAGCAGAAAACCTAGATGGAAGAAACACATTTGTCCAATTAACACAGGTGTTGCTTCTTCAATTAGAGAGGGAGCAGTTCAACTCACCATTACAATTATGGAGGGACCTAAGTTGCTGGGATGCACAATAGCTGGTTTAATACAAGAATTTTTTTGGTATCGATGACATCTAATCTTTCAATTTCAGGCAATCTCAANTTCCATTTAAGATATAAGAACAGATACAACATCAGTTACTATGAAGACAAGCATCGTTCGCTTCTTTACTCCTTCTGGATGATAAATAGGATGCCGCCACCAAGAAATGACAACAAAAGGACAGTGTTTATGTGTACCTTTAAAATGTAGAGGGCATTCAGTAAGAGGAGTACTCCTCTGAGGATTACATTTCAGTTTTACATCTATACGCATGTATTTTAATAGCCAGTTAGGCTATGCTCACAAAAGCCCTAATTGGAGTTTACAGAGTTTTAAGCATGCATTCCCTCTTTGTCCCAGAACAAACACTCACCTAGTACAAGGAAGACCCACCAAAGCCAATACTGGCCGTCAAAGTAACCAGGAAAATAGGTGGAGATCTAAAAAAAAAAAAAAAAAAAAAAAAAAAAAAAAAAAAAAAAAAAAAAAAAAAAAAACAAACAAACAACAAAACAAACAAAAAACAGACCCAAAAAACCAAGTTAGAGCACATGGCAGTTTCTGAACCCAATCTATTCTCAGCAGTTTCAGCAGTAACCAGATCAAGCCTGCTGCACACAAGAGAGCTTGTAGAATGCTACGTTTCATGAACCGCACAAACTGCAGGGAACAAGCCACCTCCATGAACTTTCATTTAAGGTTTTTCTACACACGTCAGACCAACTCTAACCAAGGGGAATGGAACAGATTCAATACCCAGCCACAAACTCTTGCAACCAGTGGAGCAGAAAGACACTACTGAGCAAATACTCTTATTTCTCCTATTTTCCTTGACGTCTTTGATGCTTACAAACCACAGTTGCAGTTTCTGAAAGGGAAGACTAGGTTTGCAGCAGTGCATCACGCTAATTACACTGTAAGGTTGGATAGCATAGCAAACAAAAGTACAGCTGACAAAGAAATCCCAGATCTGTGCAACCCTCTGACAAGATTTTCTATTGGGAAAATTACCGCCTAGTGAATGAAAGGCACTGACACTATTAGAGCACTGAAGTTCACTATGTCAGTGGTAAATACAGTATAATTTTTTTTGTTTTCATTCTATTCACGTTTAAAAACCTAACAAAAGGTGAACTTGTTATCAAAGTTTAAATCAAATCCACAGTTAAGGTCACCTGTTTCTGTCACACCTCTTAACCCAGCAAACAGTTCTTAACAGCACCGTTACAAGATGACCCCAAAAATCTTAACTTTCTACAGAAAAAGTTAACAGATGCTGTATTTACAAATTACAATTTATAGCCCAAAGAGATTAGCTATGAAGTGACAGCCCTAACACTAATGTTCTCTACTTCCACTTATGCACAGCTAATGAGATTTTTTTCTTGAAATTCAAAATAGGGCCTGGGATGTCTGCATGCCATTTTCACAGACGCCTTCTTTTCATGGGCTCCAAATAAAGCTTTTCTGATATTTTCTCACAGTTCCTCCAAAAAATAGTTTGACTTTTTTTTTTTCCATTCCTTCCAGCATCAGCACATCTATATCCTTTTTTTTTTTCCCCAGAAAGTTTTCTCTTTCTCCCCCTCCAAGTTTTAAAAATACCACGTCAGCCTTACTTGCTTCTCTAGGCAGAGGCAGGGCATTCAGGCTCCCATAATACAAACCAGTTCTGATCAGTCACCCCCTTCCTCTCCCTGTGCGATCTGGTGGAGGGGATCCCAGTGTTCAGATGTCTTAACAGCCTGGATATGCCCAGAGTTTATATGGAAATAAAACAAAACAGAAAAGCATGCTTCCTCCTGATCCCCTGCTGCTTGTGCCGCAGGCACATCGCACCAGAGGGCACCAGAGGGCTTCTCCCATCCCTGTGACAAAGTGGTGGCTGCCTCCTCTTCCTCCAGCGAAAAGCAAACCTCACACCTCCTAATTTTTAAGTCCCTATTTCCCTCTCCTCATCGGCTATCCCACATTTTAGAGAATTACTTTTGTCTCAGAGGAGCACCTAAGGGACATCACACCGGAGAGGAACATCCCTGTGCTGACGGCAGGGCTTGCTTTATCTGGATAAATGTTTTACAAAGGTCAGATCATTGTAACTGCTCAATACACAAACACGTTTTGATCCAATACAGTGACTCTGTCAGAGCATGCCATATTTGGGTGTGCAATCTTTATTCTCTTTTATTACAATAATAATTCCAGCATATAAACAGCACAGAATGATAAAAAGCTCTGTTCTCAGTGAATAAGGGGCTCGAAATCCATTTTGTTATAAAAAGCTACATTTATAACTAACTTCAGTATAAGCAAGATAGAAACGACCTAGGGAAAAAGAGTACCAGTGCGTATGTACGTGTTTTTGCACTACACAACTTACCCTGACAATAAGGATCCACTTAATAAGAGACAGACCAAACCCAGAAATGGCCCCATATCGTCCTGCAGCTGAAGTAGTCAGACAGAAAGACAGGAAAAATCCAATCCAGTTGAAGAGGAATGCCACTGAGAAAGCAGGAGAAAAGCAGCAGGTCAAACCCTCTTCATCCAAGCGAAAAAAACCCATAAAACCCTTGCACACAGGTTTTTCTTCATGCTACATAAATGTAAGTGTGAAAATAACTCTGGCTATTTTGGGTCACTGCCTGGAAAAAAGTAAGTTCCATCATGTACTTACTGAAGAAAGTTAGCATGAAAATGCCATCATTTCCTATCCTCAGCTGGTCGGTGTCATCAAAGTCATCCCGTGTCACAAAGTCGTCATCCTGCAAATCAAAGGGAGACAAGACGTGGGTGGATTTAAGTCATTTCAGTGCATACAGCAATCCCAATTCTTCATGTGGCTCTTCAAGAAAGGGCCAGCAAACTGTATAGCCCTCAAAAAGCAGTGTACAATGGAGGGATACAAAATGCTTCACTGACACTTAAGGAAAGCCCCCTGTGGGGCGGGGGGGGTGGAATCCTAAATCTCAAAAGGCTACAAATGCAAGCAGGAAAAATTCCTGCTTCTCATCCTGAGACGATGCAGGGCATTAAATATTAAGTCACTGGCAATATATATATTTTTTTTTTAAAGATAGTCAAGATCCCGCATGTTCGTGTTCTCACTGTAAAGAATCCCCCTACTCATAAAAAAAATTAAACTTATCATCTCAGCAAGGAATTTGGCTTCTATGAAGAAGTATAATGAGCAGTGGACATCTAACGCTAGCAGGGGTGGAAGAAGAGGCTGAACAAGAGATAATGTTGAAAAAAACCAAAAAGAAATAAAAAATGAAAAAATAATTATTCTGACAGAATGGTTTTATCATCCTTCTATCAGCTACGCTGACCTCTGGAAAAGTCTACTAAGTAAGCAGCAGGAGTATCAAGGGTAGATATGCTAGATGGCTGAACAAGTAATCCTAGCGCTTTTCAAAAAGGAAAAAAAAAAAAAAAAGAAAAAGAAAAAGAAAAAAGAGAGAGAAAAACAAAAACCAAAAAACACAGTGACAGTGCACACAGATACAGCTTGCCAAACTAATCTGGATAGCACATGCTGGCATTACTGAGATGTCTTACATCATCATAGCCGCCCAGAGGAAAATTAAAAAAAAATAAAATAAAACCAAAAAACAAATTAGCCATAGAACTCTTAGGAGTGTGTAAATCACCACCCCNAAAAAAAGCCATGACACTCGATCAGCAGGAGTTAAACCAGAAATTCTACAGAAGAAATGTAAAGGACAGAGCCAGCCAAGCGTACTCACCCTTCCAGGAACCAAGGGAATTGTGGCTTCAGCCTTGGTTCTCTCTGCCTCATCATAACTAGGCAGTGTTGTGGCCACGTTGTAAGATGGAGGCTTAGGAAATCCTGACTCATCCTTGTAATCAAAATAAGCTGCAAAAAAAAAAAAAGTTATATAGAAGGTAACTTGTCAGTTCCTTAAGAACACCATGTTTGGAACAAGAAGCATTTCAGACGACTTCAAAAGACCCCAATATCCCAGACTGTGGAAGCCTGCCCCTCCTGCCCCCTCCCCACCCTTCTAGCCTCTTGCCATCCCAAAATAGGAAGTGAAAAACACAGGAGCACCTTATCTAATATAAAGTAATACATAGAGCACCACCTTAACACGCCTGGCTGTACTTATTTTTAAAACAATGATGCACGCTGTGTCTCTCCTGACTTCAATAAACAGAAGTAGTCATATTTTCAAGTCCAAGTGGTTTGAGTGAGTCAAAGCCTCAGGCCACTGGTGACCAATTTTTCCACAGAGACTCCAAATTGCTTTCTGATGGAGGGGAAAGGGATTGGAAGAAAAATCAAACATGGCATTTCTGAGCCCCAGTCGCTGAGACACACTAAGGGACCAGAACTAACGGGACGTCTTTACAGTTAGTGTGCCAAGGCAGGACACTCCATAGGCAGCTTGAGAAACACAATATTCAAACTCCTATCCAAAGCTGGCCAGTTGTTTGAGAGACTGACAGGATGTTGCATTTGATTCACAAATCTTATTTGAACAATTGACTATGAAAGTTCTGGAGGGGAAAAAAAATGAGAAAATTTACCTAAGCCAAAATACTCCGATATGTAACCAACACAAAACAAGCTGTTTTGCTAAACGCTGTGAGATACACGACAGTACGATGATTCAGAAGTAGTATAGCCCTTATGACCAAGTCCTTAGTTATTGAAAACTCCAGAAAGAGTGAATTCTTTAATCCCTTTTAAGTAACAAGTCCTTTTTGGAAGGAGCACAGCATCATCCAAATGCCAAATAATGAGAGGGGAACCACAAATCCTCATAGCGCTTTGATTTTAACTGTCTTCAATCTACTAAGAACACTGTGAAATGTAACTTGAACACCACTTGATGGGATGACATCAGACGAATGTAGCCAAAATGCATCTTCTAAACCACAAGTAACAATAGTCTCTTTGGATCAATTCTGATCCTTTCCAGCCTTAGTAAGGATGCTGCAACGCCATCCGTCAAGAAGGAGGACAATTAAGGAGGTAAGAAAGAACAACAGAGGAAACCTAGCTATTTCCTTTCAGTTAAATTTACCTGTATTCTCCGCAGAAATGCTGCTGTAAGGCGGAGGGGCATCATTCACCACTGGTGCAGTCTCGCCTGGCTCCTCTTCATTCTGCAGCTGAACAGACCCACACACAAGAGAGGTTAACGGGGTTTCTCAGGTTCTGTGAAATGACCCCTGTAGTTTTAAGTGCACACAAAGGACTCTTCTGGAAGAAGACTGTTCTACAGCACCATGGGACATTCGAGCAGCTGCTCAGCTTCCCTCCGAAGCACTCCCACTTGAAACGATCAGTATGCCATCTCAGTTTTAATGTGTTTTTAAATCGTATCCTCACACACCTGGACTTTGACAAAGCACAGCAGACATCTTTCCAGTACCTTTCCATTTCCCTGGCACTTCCTCAGCTCACGCTGCTTCGGAGCCGCAGTTGCATCTGTTTTAGTTGAGGAAATAGCAGGAGATACCCAACAAAAGACTCCATTGCTGCCTGCGGCTTTGCTAAGGAAGGAGGTTTTTTCATGGATACATTACATAACAACACATGTAAGCATGAATCTTGCCATTTCCCTTCAACCTTTCACACTGTATGACTGAAAAGGAGACAGTTTATTTTGCGCGCCGTGCTTCCCACAGGCCCTGTATAAATAACCATACAGCTTATCAAATACACAGTGTGACTTGCATGAAGCAGGTATGCAAACGCAGGCTTTGATCAGAGAAGCTGACAATACCAGGCCAGAAGCGTTCAAAGCAGAACGCAGCAGGAAGGAATTTACAGATCAGCTGCCATCTGATTTTTTTCTTCTTTCCATTTCTCATCATCTCATCAACAAAGAAACTGAGGTTTTATGCAGAAAGAAAACTCATTTCAAAAAAGCACCTTGGGACTGAACCACATGCCTGAACAGAGAGGTACTACCTTCTGTTGTAATCACCACTAAACAACAGCAACCCTGCAACTTCTTCCTTAACATCTTCTCGAACCATCTGCACACCCCTGCTAATACTCTTGAAGCCATCCACGACATTTTGCTTTCTTTTATTTGGAGAGACATGTTGCCATTCAAGCCCTTCCCAAGCATTTCATGCAGGGGGGGTGGGGATACGTTCTTATTTTACTCGTATGTCTTATCAGGAAAGAAAAAAAAAAAAAAAAATCAGCTCACACTTCTAAATGAAGGTCTTGTTTTATACATAACTGTTCCGTGTCTTGGGTTTTTATTCCTTTTGCTGCCTAAGGTCAAAGATCAGACTACATCCGTGTCCTCCGTGAAAGTCAATACCAAAACTTTCAGATGTTTTAAGTGCAATTCAGTGGACGTTTGCATCCAAACCACAGCTGCATGTCTGAACTGTGAGACATCCGAGTCCTACAAACCTGCTGAGAAGAGCATAGATTGTTTTATTTTCTCTGCCATTAACTGGACAGCTGCACGCCTGCAAGCATGCACAGGGTGAGTAACTGCAAGCCAGCGGTTCACTGCACTGTGGCCAGACACAATGTCCCCGCTGGCTTTCCACCTCCTCGGCGCAGAGGCTGCCATCCTCCCCACCCTGCCAGCACAGCTGACGTGTCATAGCTCCCTGCATCAGTCATGTCAAAAAGATTTTAAACACACCTGCTGTTAAAGGAGTTTAACCTAGTAAGGTTTAAATAGCTTGGGGGAGCAGGCAACGACAGGAGCAGTTCTGCTGGCGGGTCCAAGGGGTCAGCCAAGACAGGGAAAGGGAAAGAAATGACACTGGGAAGCACTGGAAAAAATTCAGCAGCACTGTCACCCAGCCCAGCCATACTAAGACAACAGACCACGACAGAAACAGGAGTCTGTTTCCCCATCAGATGAATATCACCTTCCTACTCTAACAGCGAGCCTCCATTCTCTCCCCATTCACATTTTCTAGACAGGAGAGGTGGAAAAAAGAGGGACCTGGTCAGCCCCAAGCTTTCTGGGTAAGAACTCCCTGCACGGCACAAAGCTGAACCGCTTCCTTGAAGAAGGAGAAATTAAGTGATCCAGATGAAAATTTAATCCGTACTACACCAAGAGCACCTCCTAGCACAGATGCTGTGGCTGTCAGCAGGAGACATCTAAAACGCTGGCCCCTGGCCAGATGTGAACCTACAGCAAATCAATCCCTTTCTGCGCCCCAGGAGCGAGGCCGCGGGGTGCACAGGGCGGAGGTGGCAGGTACCTGTCTCGACGGCTGCAGCTTTAATTAGCCTCGGGGCGCCAAGCAATTAACACGATAAGCTGCAGCAGCTCCTACAACAGCAACGCATCTTCGTCTTTTTCAAACCAGCTAACTCAGCGTGAGCCCCTACCAAGGAACAAAAATGCCTTATTTTATAAACCCCATGGAGTTCAGTCATTAGAAGAAAATGCAAACTAACTTGTGAAGTAATTGCCTATTAAAATAAGCTTTTAAAAAAAAAAAAAGCACTGCTGCAGAATCTCAAAAGCAGCCTGCACACAGCACGAGAGGGGCAACCTAAGAGATAATCCAGTAAAATGCAGAGAGTCACACTAGCTGATTCAGTCTCTCCCAGCTCTGTAGTCTATGAATTTTCAGAAAATGCGCCACCATGCTTATTTTCAGCCTGACCATGAAAATTCAACACTTCTACACATTTTTTCTTCCGCCCATACAAGACCTAGTCTATTAACGAAGGAGGAAAGGCTTAGGAACGCTCTGCATACCGCATGCCCTGCATTACCTGCTCTCCTAGTGAGGGGGTGGCGGAAATTAGAACCCTGATGTTCGTAAGAAAGAAGACATATACAACCTAAAAGTAAATCACCGAGGAGGGGGAAAGGAAAGCACTAGATGTGACAACACTGCAAGAGATGAAACAAAAGAGGACATAGACAGTTGAGTGTAATATTAATTCCTACCACTCAAATTCTTACCATGTTCTTCTTTCAATAGTAAAAAGGAATACATATTCTTGCAACTGCCTTGTGTGGGAGAAAGCAGACTGAACTTACTGCTAGCTTCAAACCATTACAATTCAGGTAATGACACAAAAAACGTAGTTACTTTTTAAAGTTGAGCTAGAGGCAGTAGGAGGTATACAGTTATAGAAAGCAGATTTTTCTTCTAATGGACAAGGTAGACAAATGCCTTCCAGCCTTTTTAACGATTCCAGGCATCTAAAATTCAACCAAGTGCTTATTAGCAAAGCAGTAAGGGTTCATGTGACAGGAAGAATGAGTCATCAGGTCTCGCGTGGCCCAGCGCTGCGCCACTGCCCTCGCCCTGCGAGCTCCATCTGCCTCGTGCAGCACCGGGTACTCAGGATGAGGAAGGCTGCGCTACTCGGGTTTGCAGGCAATTCCCCCTTGGGCTGCTGCCGAGAGCCTTCAGAACCCAGAGAACCTGATTAAAGCAGCGTTTGGCTGCAGTCTGTTTTGCTGAGGCTGTGGGGTATTCTTTCTCTGAGCCACTGATGGATTTTAGCTTTTAAAGCATGACTCTTGTATTTGTGGCATTAAAAAATAGACAGCCTTTACAGCAATGCATACAGTTATTAAAACAAAACTTTGGCTGTGATTTTTTCACCGAATTGCTAATATAACAGAAAGTTGCCTGACAGAACGGGGTAAGACCCAGGGACATTTATTTTCCAAAAAACACCATCAGAAGCTTGGCTCTGAGCAAGACGTCGCCTCTGCCTGCCACTTCCCCCTGCTTGAGACCTGTCACATGTAAATATACACAGCACAAGTAGCATTAAAGTTCAAAACTTACAAAACGTTTTGAAATATTTCCGCATAAACTTTGAAGAAAGCTTTTGCAATAAATATATTTGTTAATTCTTCCGAATTTTCTAAACCTAGCACGTGGGCTGCTGACACAGTTCTGGATTTTTTTTTTAACTTCCCCTTGCCCCAAGTCCTTAGGCTACATGCAAATATTCTTTATAACTAAATCAGGATTACTACAAGCTTCACCTTAGCAATATATCATCAGTAATACATTAACTCAGCAGGGTATCATGAATGTTTACTGCATTTCAGTTCTTATTTTATGTTCTGGCACGCAAGGCAGAACTGCACAGAAATCCCAGAGGAATCCTAGAATGAAGATAACCCTAATCAGATCTTTTTTGTTGCTGCTATGGTTTCTGTGAGATTTCAGAAAGGCAGATATTTAGGCTAATGACAGAAAGAGAATCAATATTTCTTAAAAAGGTGACAGGATTGATTTTTTCAGAACAATGAAATCATAACCTTTGCAAACCAAACCAAACAAAAAAAAAAAAAAAAAGTATCACTACTAAATTTGAGAGTACTCCAGCAAGGGAACAGCCTGCCCACGAAAAGGTTACACTTCACTCCCATTGCAACACCCCTTACTTTTCTCCTTCCGTATCTTTGGCCTTCTGGAAGCAAATGAAAGTTTCTGCCAACTCTGAAGGAGAAGACAATTATTTTTATTGACTTATGCTTCACTTTAAACGTACTCCGATTTGAAATCCTGACTTTTGCCCAATGCTGTTGCAGATTCCTATAACTTAATATCAGCTTATTAATCAGCAGGAATAATGATAAGCTATTAGACAAGTCAACCCACGTGCATCAGCCCTCTCCTTGATGAGCAAATAACTGTTTTCTCCTGTAGGCACTTCCAGTTCATTTAACCGAAGGCGAGTGACAGCCCTGAACAGCGTGTCTACCCCAGCTACCTGTGCTCAGGCATGGCACGGTGTGCGCTGTGCGGCTCTTAGGTGACACGCTTGGCAGTCACGCTGTCTAAGCAAACCCTCCCTCCGGCTTCTCCCTGCACCAGGAGACGCTGATGCTCCTGCCCAAGCCTCACATTGGGGAACCAATTCTCCCCCGGGCCCTGAGCACAGCCCAGCTCTGGGGAGCGACCTCCCGAGGTCCCTGCCAACCTGAGCTTCTCCTTCATTTTAATAAAGCACTGAAAACCGTGCCTCCACTCCCCCTCCCCAAAAATGCTTTCCTTTTCCAGCCAGACCAGCTCCCTGCCGCGCCGCAAGCCCACACCTGCACCCACACAGCGGGATGCACGGAGCAAGGACCAGAAACCAGTGGGAGCGTCCGCCTGAGGGGTACGTTTGCAACCACCCTCCCAGTTACCAAGGTAAAAACACAAATCAAAACGTCTTTTATGTCCATCAAAACACAACCTGTGCTCACGAGGATGTTGTTCTTCACTGACTCACTGTGGTTAATGGCCTGACAACATGGAAATACACCTCGGTCCTGGGAAACACGCTGATCTGATTCCCTCGCCTCTGTTCAAACAAGGAATTATACTGGTCTGGCTAGACTGTAAACAAGCGCTTGGGCCAGCACAAACCTGTGCCGACAGACTGTCCTTAGGTTGGAGCGTTCAAGGTCTTAATACAGAAGAAGTAGGTTTTAATCTTAGATAGCTGTAATTAAATTTCAAACACTTAACAAAGCCTAAGGCCTTACTGTAATATTTCGGATCACACTAACCTTTTTTCTGGACATTAAGACATCACAGAAAGAATTCCAGATCTTCTAAGCATTTTAAAATGTCACCTTTTTTTCATTGTCATATGGAGAACGTTAAATATCTTCAATGAAAAAAAATCCCGTTGTGCCACCATATATCAAATTTGGCTATCTCACAAGAAGAGGCAGAGACAGGATGAACGGATACATCTTAATACTGAATTTTTCTTATCAGTCCCAATGACGAAGAATCAGAATTCATACACACACAAAACTTTTGCTACTTGCTTTCGGTATGGCTCCTTTTAAAACGCGATGCCAAGCCCACATAAAGAGCTACCATGTCTCCTGTGAGCCACTTAACAACCCGAAGGCCTGCGGGACTGTTCCTACATCTCCCTCCCAGATGGGGTTACTGAGCCCCACTGAATTTCAGTGATGAGAGAAGAGTCACCAAAGAAGCCCAAGTAAGAGTCCAACACAATCCTGACACCCAANAAAAAAAAAAAAAAAAAAAAAAAAAAAAGACACACGCAAGGCTATCTTCTGCTGTCACACAAGCTACGTGACGATACTGGACTACTGCTGTTTCACAGCATTTCCCAAGTCCTTTGAGTTTTAGAGATGGAATCTATTTTCGTTCTATAATTACTTTTTCACATAGAATCACTAAAACCTTGCAAACTCACCTGACAGGTACTGTTGCCTACCAAAGTGGGTGTTCCAGAACAAAACAGTGAGACCTCAGCCACCTGAACACCGACTGGGCTGGACGTCGGACAGCTTCAAACAAAGCGCGCGGCCCCCATCAGCTGCAGCAGAACGCAAGAGTGGCGGCTGTGCAAGAGACATGACTTTACTCTGCAACTTTTTTTAAACTCTGTACTGCTATGTCAATGGACACCTCCTATTCTACTTACAGAAAAAAGAAAAAAAATGTGAAATCAACCTACCCTGGAAATTTCCTTACCGTTCTTATCAGTTGCATGTACCTTTAGCAAGCACATCTTCTGCACGCTACCAGTACCTCACCAAGGAAACAAATAGCCACTGACACCACTAACTCTAATTGCTGACATTAAAAAATATGGTATATTCTCATCTCTCAGTTTCAATATGCGCACACATTTCAACTGAAAACTTAAATACAAGCTTAAGGTAAGCACAAGGTGACAATTGACATCTGCCTCCCTACTTCACTCCAGCTATTAAGCAAGCACTGTGGTCCTCCATGGATTTAAACTGTATTCACATTATATCTTTAGCAATATATTTCTTCTACAATTACATTGAAAGAAAACCAAACAAATGAAAAAATCTTTCTTCCTTATGTTTCCCATAGACGCCTCCCCTTACAAAATGATTCATGATCCATGTAAGCCTTCAACAAGCGGAACAGGAAGAAGTATCACTTAAAAAGGAATGTATCTTCATTATTTAACACACCCACCATTTTCTAGGTGGGTTTACATTACTCATATACATCACATGTATTTTCAAATGCCTCAAATAGAAAGCATGCCTCAGTTCGCATACAGTGTAAATAAACCTGTTAAAAGCCTGGCTATTTTTTCCAGAATGGAGGCTAGTTTCTATTCTAAGGACAAAATACAGTTCTGCCACTGAACTCGCAATCCAGGGGTTATACTCAAACGGCCTTAAGCCACCTGCTCTTAACAACACTCCTGCATAACCTTCCCAAAGGGAAGTCTAAATGACAACAGCCTCCCAGCGTTCCTTTTTGGGACACAGCACCACCCGTAATAATGATACCAGGGCGTGCTGCAGCCTTCCTTCCTCCCAAACGTCTCCCATTCCCACTTCCAACAAGCACAGCGCAGTTACCCGGTCTGCGGAGGAGGAACCGAAACCAGTGGTCTGCCCCGGTCACCCTGCCCGGCTCCTGCATGCTGCCCCAGCCCGTGCTACCAACAGAAAGGGGCTGGGGGAAGCCGAGATCCTTTTTCTGGAGTTTTAGCTTTATCCTTCATCGAGCTGCACTTCCTCAGTATATTAGATCAGACTGCCACATCATCCAAAGGCGTCACCGCAGGCTATTTTTTATCGGATTATCTAATGCCTGAACAAAGCAGAGGGGCTAGAAAGTTAGCTTTGGAAAATAAACCGTATGCCGTCGTACATCCCTTTAACACCGCACAGTGAAGGGACACAGGTTGTGAGTTTGCAGCGAAGGAGGCTGCTGGGGGTGCGTGGCCCACCCCCCCCCATCTGCAGGGCAGCGCGGGCTGAGGAACAGGGCGGAAGAAGAAACACACAGGTTTCAAACTCAGTTATCCACTTCCAGATTATCCTCATTAACTATCACCTTTTTTTCTGAAAATGCACACACTCAGGGAATCCTACAAATATTTTACACACGCAAATAGTACCCGCACCTCAACAGCGCTGCTCCTACACACCGTCGATACACCAGTAACACTTCCAGGAGCAGGGGTTACACGACCCTGGCATGCTTGGACGGTATATCACATTTAGCTGTACAGGAAAGGCCTCGTTATGTGACAAACTCCATTACCCCACCCCCCCCACCCCCCCCCAAAATTACCAAGTTTTTAAATTCTCAGTTCTCCTCCACTGCCTCATAATCCAGTAACTTACAGATTAAACAAGCTTGTTCTGAATTTCTACAGGCTACCTCTACCTACTGGATCCTGTATTCAGCTCCAGCCCTTGCGGTTATCAACTCACTACAAGCCTTTCTTCGTTAGCATGTGGTATGTTCGTTAATTGTACGTTCATACACGCAGTAAGTTTCAACGTATGGAAAAAAATTGACACGTTCGATGCTAGAGAGAGTCTCCTACCCTCTCATCTCCTCTTCATCTAAATACCAACTCCGCATCTTTAGTTCCACAGCTCGCAGGGGTTTTTGGAGCAACGCAAGCATTAGGAGCCAGTTCAGCAATAACACACTTTACAACAATGCGAATACCAGGGTTCTGGCAGAGGGCGAGGAAAAAAAAAAGCAATTTCTAAGCAGCTACAGAAAAGTAGATACAATTATACGTGAGTTTCTGATTCTGCACTCCAGTTACACCAGTCGTTTCACGGGGCCTCCATTATCTGTCTTTAGCAGTACAAATCCTTTGGGGCACAGCCTGCCTCCCTAATCTCTGCAGTACCACGCGGTTATGCTCTACAGCAACAGCGGTGTCTGCTATGTGTCTGTCAGATGTTCGCAGGATCTGGCGAAACGACAGCTTTGCACATTTCTCTTTAAGGAAGCCAGGATTGTGCTTATCAGTCAGGTACAGAGTCACTGAAGAGCAACGCAATAGCGTCCTTCAGCACATTTTGTCACCTATCTCCACGGGCTCGAGGCAATAGGACACAAAGCTAGATCCCTTGGAAACGACATTTGGGAAGGCGTCTGTCGGGGTCAATGCCATTGGCAGGACTCTGATGGGAAAGGCGATTAGCGAAGAGACCTGGTGATCTGTACCTACCCTTTCCAAGAACAACAGTAAAGAGATTTGTCTTCATAAGCGAACACATCTGTTTTGCACAGAACGAAAAAAAAGCCAGAGTTTTACTTAACTTTCACATTTCTAGGACATTAAAAAACCAGAGATCTCCAGCTGTCGTGGTGAGAGTAATATCCCATCCCAATGGGAAGGTGCATCTCGTACTCCGAAGAGAGCGAGCCTACCCATGCTGAAAATGCTACCAAGGCAAAGTCATAGCACGGCGATTTCCCGTAAGAAACTCGGTTAAGCAGAAGAGTATCGTGTACCGTCTTGAGGGATTTCTCTCCCTTACTTTAAGCGACGAAGCCTCCGCGCCTGCACGTCAGAAACAGCGGGGCCCAAGCGACCCCGAACCCTTTCTGTGGGGCCGATACTCCCGACAAAACACGTCCTCTCCTTCAGGAGGTAGGGAAGGAAGAACAACCCCAAACCTACGAGGGAGGTCTTTAAGGACAGTCCCTGGCCTACGGGGATTTCAAACGGAGCCAGAGGGGACCACATGTAAAAGACGAAATCACATCCACGCTCCTCTCAAGACAACGCAGAACAAGCTCGCTCCTCGGGAGAGTCCGCGCCAAGTTCACTGACCTGCGGGCTGGAACCGAGAGGCCACGGAGCGTCTCTGCAGCATCGCAGGCGGCCGGCGAGGACCGCGGCCGGCGGGGACGGCTGCCCGCG
>WAAD01030562.1:111804-126172 GCA_013389945.1 Fregata magnificens | reverse complement strand
CCCGGGCGCTTCTTCACGCTGGGGCTGCCCACAGGTGGGTGCCGGGGCCGGGAGCGGGGCCGGGGGCCCTTCCCGGGGCTGAGGCGGCGGCTTCCCCGCAGGCAGCACGCCGCTGGGCTGCTACAGGAAGCTGGTGGAGTACTGCCGGAACGGGGACCTCTCCTTCCAGTACGTGAAGACCTTCAACATGGACGAGTACGTGGGTGAGTGCCCCCACACGAGGAGCATTTGCCTTTCGTATCTGTTTTGCTGTATGTTATATATCCCTGTCCGTACAGCCTAAATGTCCGGTTGCCGAGGGAGGGCCGCCGGTCCCCAGCGGGGACAATTCTAAAACCTCTGTGAGAAAGATTAAAGACTATCAGGTGTTGCCTGGTGTTATACGCACTAGACGCTGCCATATTTTGCCTGAACTTCGGTGCTGATCAGCTAAGGATCCATCTGGTCATTGCAACCTGAGATAGTGTGCAATATTAACTTCCACCTTTGCTCTAGGATTATAAAGGTCACCCTAGCTCCAGGTCTCTTATAAAGACCAACGCGTTACCCGTCCGGGTGCCCTTCCACAACCGACGTGCGCGCCTGTTAAGATAGCAGAGGACCATTTCGTTTATGAAGCTGTGATGAAATAGCCTCTTCAGAAGAAAGAGTACAGAGAGATTAGTGGGCAAGCCGAAAGCTCCAAAGGTGAAAAACATACAGGCTAAATATTTGCTAACGCTAATTTTACTCTGGCCAAGAAGTTTTTCTGTGAACAATCCTAATCAAGCAGCATTAGGGAATAGGCAGTCCGGTGCGGGTCTATAGCATTCGAGGGGGAAAAAAAGTTATGCAGTAAGTTATTTCCCAGGCTTCTGCACAGTTTTTTAACCGTTCTTGCTACTACAAACTGGTAGGAATGCTGAAGAGGTAGTAACAGATGAAGCACAGTGCATGCCTGCTTTTCTGGAACATCTATTGCACGTTAGTATGAGCATGTGTCTTATAGGAGCTATTGTGATTGATGTAATTTTGCTATTTAGGGAAATAAAAACAACTTACGGAAGTTGAGGGAGTGACGGACAGAGAAGGCAGCGCTGTATTACCAAAGTCGCTGCAAGGGCGCATAGGTGGTTTATGTTATGTGTGGTATTCTTTCAGTTGGTCTTAGTCTCGTGCATGCTCTGTTACCAGGTCTCCCAAGGGATCACCCAGAAAGTTACCATTCCTTCATGTGGAATAACTTCTTTAAGCATATTGACATCTCGGCAGAAAACGTTCACATTTTGGATGGAAATGCACCTGATCTACAGGCAGAGTGTGACGCCTTTGAGGATAAAATCAAAGCAGCTGGAGGAATTGAACTCTTTGTTGGAGGTGAAAACCCAAAGGACTAGTGGTCTCTAAATACTGGCAGGAAGCACTGCCTTTCCTCCACCAGCTATCATCTCATTTATTATCAGGGGAGTTCATTTTCAATGTAGTTCAGTGGATTTGCAGTGAAAGCCAACCCATACACCATTGCCCTGGGCGCTCATGTGCTGGCAGCTTTGTCTTCCAATGTACTGCTCCCCCAGTTTTAAGTATTTCAATCCAGTGAGTGAATTATTCAGGAAACGACTAGCAGGAGAAACAGGCAGGGCTAGAATTGTACTGAATACAAAATGTATTACAACTGCCAGTGTTAACAGGAAACTACTAGGAGTAGTCAGAGTCCTCTGTGCCAACAGGAGCTCAACGCAAGCTTTTCCCATCAGTTTGCCTTAAGATTCTGCCATCTGCTTGTCTTGTTGTCCCAGCACAATTAGGGAAGAGTCTTTGTTGGCTTCAGGGGGGGCTTTTGCTATCATTCCTGCCAGAAACAAATTTGAGCTTAAGCAGAAAAATTGCAAGTGTTTTTCTCAGACCTTTATCTGTTCCTGAAGCATTGAACGTCCTTCTAATAGGAGTGCTGCTGGCTCTGCTTCCTAAATAACCATTACAGCCACTGACCTGCTTCTCAAACTGTCTCTGTCACAGGTATTGGCCCAGATGGTCACATTGCCTTCAATGAGCCTGGATCGAGTTTGGTATCCAGGACGCGAGTGAAGACCTTGGCTATGGACACTATATTGGCTAACGCCAGGTTCTTTGACGGTGACCTCTCCAAAGTCCCCACAATGGCTTTGACGGTCGGAGTAGGCACTGTCATGGATGCCAGAGAGGTTAGGAGAAAAGCAGTGACTTCATACAGCAGCTCTTGAGCAGGGCTTCCTGGAGCTAAAGATTATCCAGTCTTGGAGCAGCAACGCACCCTGGTGGCGTAGGCCAGCTTATGCCTTTCCTGCCTCAGGCAGCCGAATACCTGATCCTCGTGTTCTCTTGCATCCTGCAACACTATGAAAGGCTCTTGCTCTGTCTTCCATTTTTGCTCTGCTAACACTTAGATTTGTGTAACCCTGCAGTACACTTGTTAGCCACAGGGGAGCTAGAAAGGTTCGGGAGGATGTCTTTGGTTAAGAATCTCACCTGGGAAAATATCTGCAAGAATCACTGGTTGACTTGATGTTATACCAGCAGATCATGAAAACCATACGGGATAGCTTTTAATTGAGCCTATACCCTGATTTATACTTGTTAAGTCTCAGCGTATAGGTGCCTAAAGGGAGCGCAAAGGAACCGAATCATTAAAATGACCCACCAGGCTATGATTTAATTGACAAATAAAAATGCAGCCAGAGCAAACGGAATCGTGATACAGTGAAGTGCCTCTGCGGAGGATGACGGAGATATCCCTGTTAGGGACCTGGGCAGCACTGAACACTTAGTTCAGCAGGGTGCGGGTGTGCTCTCTCTGAACTTGTCTTCTAGACCCTAACTGCCATCCTCTGTGTCTCGGAGTCCAGGTGATGATTCTTATCACAGGAGCCCACAAAGCCTTTGCTTTGTACAAAGCCATTGAGGAAGGCGTCAACCACATGTGGACAGTATCTGCTTTCCAGCAACACCCCAACACCGTGTTTGTGTGTGATGAGGATGCCACGCTGGAACTCAAAGTTAAGACGGTGAAATACTTTAAAGGTGAGTGTTAGACCAGACCAAGCCGCTGTTGTACTTAGTTTTTAAGTGGTAAAAGCCACGCTTTTCTGTTTAATCAACTCCCAAAGGAGTACATTCCTTAAATATAACAGCTGAGCTGTACAGCCATAATAAAAGCGTAAAGGTAACGCTTAACTGTGTGGGCATGGGAGCAAAGGAACAAGGACTCTAGTAATGCCTAATTCCATTAGCATCCCGTGAATGAGAATTTTGCTTTATTATGTCTACTTAAGTCATCTTTTTACTTGCTCCATTAGGTTTAATGCTGGTTCACAACAAGCTTGTGGAACCCTTATACAGCATGAAGGATAGAGGAGCAGAAAGAAGCCAGTCTAAGAAGCCATACAGCGATTAATCTCTCGCTGTTCAGAGTAATGCTGAACCAGCTTTTCTGCTGAAAACCAGCTGTGAAGAAAGTGAATTGCTGCAGAAACTCATATTTGTTCTTAAATTAGCAAAATGATTGTGTGCTTGCTTCTCTCCATTAAAAAGACAGATGCAACACCTGCCTTAATTAACCAAATGAGGATGGGATCCAGTATACTGTGTTCCACAAACTTCCGCCACTAGCTTATTCTCTGAAGGTAAAGTCAGTGGAGAATGAGTTGTTCAGTCTATGAAGCAACTGTAATTATGCGGACTGAGGGCCCCAAAACTTAAACGTGAAGATACGTGCAAGTACAGTATTGCAGAACCCAAATGGGTGATCACTTTGGGATGTATTCCTTACAATTATGACAAGTACCTTTTTGAGTCACTCCCCCCCACAATACGCTCTTACATTACAGACATTTAAAATGGGAACTGAGCTTGTTCAGCCTGGAGAAGGGAAAGCTTCAGCATGACCTAATAGCAGCGTGCTTCACAGCTACGAGGAGGTCATCAAGAAGATGAGGCCAGGCTTTCCTGGGCAGTGTGTGTGGGGAAGATGAGAAGAGACAGCGGGGCTTGAGTTGAGATGCTCAGTCTGGATATAAGGAAAAAACCTGACCCATGAGGACAGTCAACCAGTGGGGCAAGTTCCCCAGAGAGGTTGTGCAGTCTCTGTCCTTGAGAGGTTTTCAAGACCCGACTGGATAAAGCCCTGGCTGAACCCCGCTTTGAGCCAGATGTTGGACTTGAGACCATCTTGGCAAAAGGGAGGCTGCAGACAGCATTCATCGGTGCTGTATTAATAATGCAGTACCATTAATGCAGTTAAGGCGTTAGTTTATGCATCTATATGATTTTATTTGTTGTGACACAAGAAGCCTTACATGTTCAGTTTCAGGCTTTAAGATGTACTACAGGAGGAAAGATTTGTTCAGATTACGCATAAATGACTTCTGTGCTTCTCAGCGCTCTGGTGCCATGTCAGTGCAGAGCCTGAAGCAGTAAGTTCTCTCTCCCTCCTTCCCGTGCTTTACATTGCAACAAGGAAATGCCAAACAAGTCTCAAAGGAAGCAGTCTGTTCCCTCTGGCCTCAGCCTGTGTTTAATTACGGAAGCCCCACACAGGTGGACAACAGCCTGTACTGGCAAGACCCCACCAATTCTGAAACCTGATTCCTGGGTGTCCTATCAAATGCTATCAAGTGAGGGGCAAGACAAACTGGGGAGCATTTATTTTCTTTATGCAGAAATTTTGTAAGCTGTTGATCTGTAATGTAACTTTCTACAGTAAATGTCTTAATTTTTTTCTAAATGGTCACACGGACTGTATCTGTGGCTCAGTCTCAGTGTGCTAGTGAAACGCGGAACAGGTTATGTGGCTGAACGGGACTCGTAACACCATCTTTGAACAGCAACACAACCTTCAAAGCATGAGAAACACCTGTTATTTTGCACAAGATTTCTCCATCACCTAGAACTAAAGCTGTGTTGAAAGCAGGTTGGTAGAAAGAGCTACTGCTGCTCCCTCCTTCCAGAGCTCCCTGCCTTGTCCAGCGTTTGCTGGCAGGTCTCCACCAAGCACCTGCTACGGGTCTGTCCTGCCAGGCAGCAGCCCTTTCATTAAAAAAGTGGGGATCTTTAAAGGAGAAAAGAGGAGGTCACAGCTCTCTACCTTTTACCACAGAATGTCTGCAAATAATCTAACACTCACTCTGTGCATGTACAGAAACGGAGAAAGCGAGGAGGTCTGCAAGAGGAAAGTACACACCAAGGAAGAAGCTCTGCACCACGTTACCAGAGTTACCTGCCTTGCTCTGTCGGTAAAGACAGGTTCTGGTTTTAGCTGTCCTGCCTTTGCAACACCAGCTGATTGTCCTACAAGTGCAGTCACCTGCTTGTCCTCTCCTCAGAGGGTCTGTCCCCCTCTGCCTCACTGCAGAATATGGGAGCTCCAGCCCAGGGGTCCCCAGGTGTCCAGAATTCATAGACACAGTGGGGACTACCTCCACTGTTCCTCCTCTCCCCACACAAAGTTCTTGAAAGCAGAGGTAGTTCATTACAACATCTTCAAATACTTCACTTCACATGGCACTTGGGCTGGGGTGGCTCTGGCAGACATCCCCAGCCACGGCTTTTCACCCCAACACACCCTTTGCCGTCCAGGCCCTGCCCTTAGCCCACCTCTGTCCTGGCAGAAGGGACCTGCCCAGGCTCCTGGAGGTTTACGAGATCCAACACCCATCTCCTCCATCCAGGCAGGAAAATGGGGCTTAAGCACATGCTTCTCCTTGTCACAAACATTCCCCATCTGCCCACATACGCAGCTGAGGGGAAAGCAAGCCCCCTCCAAAAGCAGGCAGCTTTTGAACTCAGCCTGTAGAGTTAAAAGTTGCGGCCAGAGCGGAAACTACTGTGGGGATTGCAGCTAAAAGCTGGCTCCATCCAATGCAGAGTTCCCACAGTAGAGTCACGATAGCCACTGTGTATCAGGGGCTTGCATCTCCCAGGGGAAACCAGGGCTCTTCAGGTCTGGGGGCACTTTGCATACATAAACCTCCACACTTCTATCAGCAGAACAGATCCCGTGCCAACTTCACGAGAGTTTTGCGCGAGCCCAGGTCTGGTCTGTGTCGTCGTACTGATGACAACGTGAGCGAGCGCCTTGGGCCCGTGGCACGCAAGCACTAGAGGCGATCACCACCCAGATGCAGAACAGAGCTCTGACTCACACACTGACCTGTGCTGCCATATACATGCCGTAATGAAGACAAACAGGGAGACAACTATGTTTACTGTCTTAAAGTGAATTTAGTGCATGTGAAAGGTGCAGGAAATACAATTTAAACCATACACAACGTAAACTTTCCATACACACTGTCCTATAGCCTAAACCAAGACAAGAGATCTGCTCTTACCATCTCATCTTTTTAATCACTGCCAATTCTAATAGTACAGACTTTCACTCTCTGCGAAAGGAACTAAATCAGCACTCATTTTGAACAGATAGCCGAGTATAAATTTATTTACTATCAGTCAAAACTGAGTGAGACGTGTTCACCTTGAGTTTCTGAAGAGTCTTCCAGCTCCTGAGCTATCCATCCAGACCCAGCTGCTACTTGTGTTGAACACAGCACATGCAGTTTTCATTTCAAAATAGATTTTTAGACCATTCTGCAAGTGGAAAAACTTCTAAAAAATTAGTGGTTCCCTCCAGTAATTACTTTCATGCTCACAAAACTACTTACTGAGTTTTTAGGGGAAACAATTTGGGTTTTGAAATTTGAAGAGCAAGAACAGTGGAAATAAGGGATCTAGTCCAGAAGTAAAACTATCAGCTAATCAAATTTCTTATGTGAAGAGTTAGTAAAAAAAAAAAAAAATACTTCATCATCTGAGAAGACAAGGTAATTTGCAGTATCTTGAAGAATTCAAGTTAATCTCAACTATGTATCCATAAAAATGTGTTTCAATAGCTGACTGATACTTTTCACCCTCTCACTGGCCACATACTCAGTTCATTGCCTTAGTGCTCACCACTGCCAAAATAAGGAGAGACAATGTGAGTGAATACAACAGCAACACTGAGATGAGTCATCAAACCAATTCAAATTTCTGGAAATGGTTCTTGGTCATTTTCTGCCAAAGCATTCAGTAATGCAAAGACCCAGGCATTACAGCCAGTAAGAAGGGGGTTAGGGATAACCAACTTTAACATCGTTAGAAAGCATCAGTGACACAGCAATGATCTGCTTTTCAGTGAAACAGGTCAGGAAATGCTATAGAAGCAACAGGCTCAGCTGCTGAATACAGAAGAAATTTTCTGTATTGTATCAGAAAACTTTCCCTGTCCAAGCAGCATCACTAAACAGCTCCAGAAAGAGCACTACAGCTATAATAAAACTGCCCTAAAACCCATAACGGATACAAGCCGAGATCCTCGAATGGTCAGTCTCCCTAAAGGAAACCCCCAAATACTTCTACGATTTGGGGCTTCGGTTTTGTTTGTTTGCTTTTGAAAAAGGGGCACCTCAGTTTGTATTTTTCCAGTAATTTTCCAACTTCTGACTGGTTGTATTTGTCTTTAACGATTGATAGGATTATTAGGGCCTTCAGTGATGATCCTGACCACAGGATGGGTAAAATGGTCTCCTTTGGTTTTGGCAACAGCCTCTGAAGTGTGAGTACCCTGCAAGGTAGTTATCATTCTTCTATCACATAATGGAAGTGAAAAGCAAACAAACTTGACACAAAAAAGGAAAGCGTCTGTCTCTGGTTTGTTTAGCTTTTGTTGCTAGAGAACGCTACTAGTCTTCATCTTCAGCTTCCCAGAACTCACCATCGATATGCATGGCTTGAAACAATCTGCAAGACAGCCAAGAATTTAATTCAGGATGCAAAAAAAGTAAAATATGTACCAAAAAAAAAAAAGATCAATCTAAATGTGACCAAAGATACAAAAGCAGCAAGTTTCACAGTTTTTGTCAGTATCATAGAACACTCATACTGCAACCATCAAAGTCAATTAAAATCAGCTACTCTGCGCACTTCTACAGCACATTATACCAGAAGGTTGTACAGCACCTTACAAACGTGATGTCTCAAGAAATCCCTGAAAATATCAGTAATCCAAACCGTACTAAAAGCCACCTAGCATGCTGCCATTCCTAGCTGGTCTTTAGGCAGTATATAATCAGCAGCCAAGCCTGCCTGCTCCAAACAGCTTACAATCTAACCGGACAATCCAGAGCTGGGCAAATAACTAAAGCATAGTTGTTGGGGGGGAGGGCAAAAGGGAAGAAAATGGGGTTTTTTATAAACTAGATGAGCTTAGTCAAGATAGGCAGAGGTTAAGCTAAACTAAAAGAAAAAAGAACACCAGAAGAAAAATAGAAAGGAAAACAGGGTAGGAAGTGAAAGAAATTACTGTTGGGAAAAGAGGGAATGCTGAAAAAGAAGGGCTAAGAACAAGAAAAAAAATAAATCCTGTCAGCCACATCTATTCCAGCAGAATAGATGCTGGAGGATTGAGTAAACTATTGGTATTCTGACTTTTGTATCCAGGCACTATATATCACAGCGGTGGGCACATAACCCAACGGAATAGACACAAGCTTAGAGGCTGCCATTATTACACAGCTCTGACCTGCCTGCCCTTTCATTTTTGTCCACATAGCAGCGGCATCCTTTGTCTCTTGATACATCCCTAATAGTGATGATGTAAGCCAAGTTTGCAGCTTTTCAGAAGCAGCTTTTTTACCCAAAACCTTGCATTGTGCTATCATATACCTGAGCATCTGCAAGAAAACATTTCACTACAGGCTGTCTCTCAGTCAGAGGCAGCAAGTAGAGCGTCAGGAATAGGCCCAGAAGACTTCTCCAGAATTTTAAAACAAAAGTTCTTAAAAAGCAAAACCATATCCCAAATCACTCCTGATTTTTTTATTGTTAGTGTCGGGTCCTTGTAAGTGTAAATATTTGAGAAAAGAAATTGTGTCTTAAACTGTACACCTACAAATTTCAAGGTAAGAATAACCTGGGGGAGACTGTAAGAAAAAGTAGAAAAGTACGGCACTGGGAGAAATAGATGTAAATACATACCTATTAAAGCATGGGGAAGATGGATCATTGAAGTGCCTGTATGGGTTCACTCTTGACAGAGAACCCATACAAAGCCAGCAGAAATACCGCATGCAGCCAGTACACGTCATTTTGTTACAACCATCTAGTTTCTGAGGGGAAGAAAACAAGGAATAGCGATAACAAAATCTTACCATCTCAGTCCTCAGGCCTGTCTCTGTATGAAACAGTCCCCGAAAGTCCTCGAAACCCCATCAACTAATGAATACCTTTGACCCTGACTCTATCATAACACTAATATTTTTTCACTGTTCAAAAGAACTAGGAACTAGAACCACAGAATTGTAAATTGGCTATAATACTAATAATCCTGGAAAATTAATATTTTTCTGAAGCTAGTTTTATTTCCTGGCTGTAGTCGGGAACAGCAGTAGCCTGAAACACATGGAAAACAAAGGGGTTCACACGGATCCATAGTCAACCTGGATCTTTTTAGTACTGGACTCTGAACAATACCAGTTGCTGTACTTCCTCAAGTCCCTGACCTCCAGAAACATCCCCTCCTTTTCTACGTAACACAGACAGAAATGGAAAGTTCTCTTATCATTTCCTAGAAATTCACCTTCCCTGGTGAACTTGGAGGCTACAAGTAAATCTCTGTTCCAGCCTAAATATAGGACTGACTGCATTTATGTTAGTTTCTGTTAAGAGTTGCTAAGATTCTTCAGCCTTTCCCCTCCATGCTTACCTCTATGTGAGTACCACAGCAAGGACAAGCCTTTGAGTTCTTTTCTAGCCATTCTTTACTCTCCATCTCCTCAAGGGCTTTCTGAATCACTCGTTTGCCATAGCGTTGTTCCAAAAATCTTTTAGTTGCCTCATCTGCTTCTAAATATTCGTTTCGCAAATCCATTAATTTCTCTGTGGAATAAAACAGAACAAAACCAACCAAACAAAACAAAACAGCTTTTGTAGTATATTATATAAAGAAGTCCAGCTAATAACAGCGTAAAGTATTCTCAAAGGAAACTAACATCGTTAATTAAAAAGCAAGTAAAACAATAGAATACATAAGAAAAAGATGAGAATATTAAAACCCCTCTACCTCAAAACGGTTTTACACTGTTTCATTGTAAGAGACCAGTCGATGGAATTAGAACGAGTCTACAATGTAAAAAAACTGAAAAACTGAAATATTTTTTTCTGAACATACGTTTAATGAAACTTTGTCACAGGATTTTGAGGCCAGACAGACAGAGAAGCATCTACCCGATTCCCATATCAACTCTGACAACAGAAAGTAGTGGATTCACAGGAAAGGGTAAAAAAAGGCACATATAAAATTACTCTTCCCCTGCTATGGCCTCTCGGCGTTTGGCAATCGGCACTTTAGGGACCTCCCGAGCTGTGGAGTGTCATCAACGGAATAACTTTTAATTGCCAGCAACAGACCTACTCCAAATGAATCTGTCTGATCTTTTAGAAAGAAAGCTCGTGCGGCAATGAGTTTCCTTGCTTAATTTCTGACTTTCAGTCTTTTTCACACAAGACTTAATTGTTTCTTGATCCATTTCTGAAATACTATGACTCACCCGCAGTAACTTTGCATGGAGAGACCCCATGGTAAGTCATTTTACAGAGAGTACAAAAGGCATAGTTGCAACGGGAACATATGCCCATGGTGCAACCTGGTTCTTGCATGACTGGTGTCTGACAGCCCGGGCGAGGGCAATACACTACATCCGCCATCAGGTCCAAGCTAGACTGCAGAAGCAGGCGGTCATAACGTGCAAACAGCTGCTCTCCAACCAACTCTTTAACCTAAACAAAGATCAAATAAAGATTACACGCATCTGAAATTCTGAGCCTGCTAGCTTCAGCAGAGACCAGTAAGTCAATGAAAAAGTACCCACAGCTGGGATGAATCCACTTTATATTCTCTAACAGGTCATGAAAATACTCCTAGAAATGCTATTTTAATAATAATTAATCAAATGAAAAGCATGCAGTGTCAAATGCAATGGGACATTAATTCAGGCCTCTGACCAATGCCAGTACTGATAGAGCAGGCAAAATATGTGCCATGTGATCCAGTTTTAACTCTGATGCCTCTGTGTGGCTCAGAGCATGAAAAAAAAATTTCCCCGGGTATATTCACAATGCTCACCATGAAAAGCCACACCTTGTCTTCTGTAATTATTGGTAAGCTAGCAGAACTCTACCATCACTGCTTGCACACTTCTATTACCTGGCCAGGAGTAGCAACAGAAGAACACTTCGGTTCTGGACAGTTGAGACAGTGGACCTGACCATCCCTGATCTGTATTTCAAAGTAGTCCTTCAGGCATGCTTTGCAGTATACATGGCTGCACTCGGTGAAGTACATACATTCACTGCCCAGCTTCTCACAGAAGCAGATATTGCACAAGTACATCTTACTGTTAAAGCACTTCCTCCGCTGAGCCTGATCAAAATCCAAGATTTCTCTAATCAGACTCGACAACGATTCCACATCCTGCACAGCTCTTGCATCGATGATTTCTTCTTCGGCTGCTGCGGAGCCTGCTGCACCACCACAATCCTTCTCAGCGTCCAGAGGGACCAAAGGTGTCCTACCCTGCCCATTCCCTTGATGGCACATTTTTAGCTCGTATGGGGAGGAAATATTCAGGTAATTCAGTGTTTCTTCCTTCAGAAACTGCATCCAGGCAAATAAGACCACACAGCCTCGATTCTCTTCCCATACGTTGTCTAAGTGTTTGCAAAGGGCGCTGAGCTAGAAAAGAAAAAAACAATTCCAGATTTCAGTAAGTTCTGACAACTCCTTACTGTTTTCCTCTCCCATGGTCCCCCTTAGTGCATACTTTGATTTCAGATTCTGGAGTTTTTATATACACACAAAATACATATAAAAATAATGCTCCTAGATGCAGGCTTTCATTCCTCAGAATGGCGACAAAATAAAAACAAGTAGGAAACAAAAGAAGAGCCAACTGAAAGAGCAATGTAATCGTTCATGTCTGACTTTTACTTTCATCTACTACATTAACACCCCAGAGCACTGTTAATTATGAACTTCCTCATGATCACAAAAGCTCTGTTAAAATGTTAAAACTATTTTGCAAACCTGGGCTTGGGAGAGCCATTTTCCACTGAGGGTAAACACCGGTGGGGAGGTTGACGGGTAGTCTGGTGGGAGTTCAAAATTCAGCACAAGGGGAGGCAGAAAGCAAACCGTGTATTCAAACCCGTTGTTCTGGAGGCCTTCTGTGGAATTGCCTGAACCAAAGAGAATTGAGACAGTTTAAGAAGTAACGAGAAAATGAAAACTAATGATCTGTAACTGTTTATGACAGATATCTCTTTTCATTTTATACATGTCTGGGTTTAAAATGATTTATTCCACCCCAAATAACAAAACTCAGTGCAGTAAAATTTCGTGGGGTTGTATGTATACGGTTAAGTCAGTAAACACCAGTACTGTGAAATATCAGATCCTGCACAAACCAAGAACCTGGAAAGACACATCCTCAAGGAAAAAAAAAAATAACAAATGAACTTAATTATTCCAAAGAAATACTATTACTCATATCTAATTCTGAAGTTCACTAAAGAGGTTATATGTATGAGGATGAAATCACCTACTCAGATATAAACCCCAACAATACCACAAGCACAGCACAGGGTCAGTCATGGCTTTCTCTGGTCAGTCTTCCTACGGGTCGCTACAGCAGCAGCCATCTAAGCACGTACCAGAAAATTAGCTCGGTAAAATCTAATTTCGGGATAACACAAAACATCTCAACTCACCACTCACAAAAATTTTGAAGTTTTGGGGCAACTCCAGACAAATTCTTGTTTCTCCTCCTTGGGCAGACTTGGCTCTCTTAAACTCATCTTCATCATAAATGCTAGCCAAAGCCAGCAGCTCATCCTCCTGAGCTTCTTTGTCTTCTGAAGACATTTAAATTTTCTGTGGAGTTAACACCACTCTACAAGATCAACTGAGTTAACACATCCCTATTCAAATTATTAATTTGGGATATCTATTTTATACTACTATAATAAGATTTAGAAACCCGAGTAACTGATATAAACCAAAGTAAAATATGATTAAGCTTTTTTACAGGTTGAGAAAACATTGGTAGCTTTATAGAATTAAAAAAACAGCTTAACAGAGCATTGAAGAGTCAAAAAGCAAAGCGTTAGTGGCTAAAGACAGCTGTAAGGGGGAAAAATAGTGAAATACACTGATGGCAAGGCACAGAGGGACATTTTGTTGACGTTTGAAAGGGAAAATAGACTGCAAAACAAGAAAAGGGAATTAGTAACAGTATCTCTCGTCCACTGTTCTAAACCAACCAAACAAAAAGACCCATTTATGATTAAAGTTATTGAAGAGATCAATAAGAAGCTTCAAATCCTACACAGGCAGCTTGCAGTTGCACTCCCATTCCGTTCCAGTTCTAGATTTGGGGAAATAAAGCCACGTGTAATGGATTACCTTTTTATTCACAACTGCGCAGTGGCAAAGTTGTAGGTACCGGTTACTGACGGAGGACAGCCACGTTAGCAGGGCTGGAGCAGAGCCCCTGATCATTCCTCTGGGAGAACTGCAGGTCATAAACTTTTTCTCATGTAAGGCATGAAAAACGTCGACTTTGTCGTCAAAGCGCACATGGTTACGCCACCGCTGCTTCCGAGCTGCCTGTAGCCAAACAAACAAACACTCGGAGGGATTAAAGTCCCCTCAGCGTTTTCATTACGAACGCTAACAAACGTTTCATTTGAGCAGACACTCAGAAATTCAGAATAATCTATTTACAGCTCTGATAGCAGTAACTCGCTTGTATCCGTAAGCTGCCATCACTGCAATTCCGACTGCTACCTGGACTAACCCAGCAGCCTGATGAGGGCCCCGCTGAAGTCACCAGAAATGCTTCCCCCCACACCGCTCAGGGAGATTATTCACTGCCAAATAGCAAAGAAGAGGTGGCCCTTCCAAACAAGCAGCACGGGGAAGGAAAAAAACGCAACCAAAAAACGTACGGGGAGCAGCGGAAAGAATGAAAGAAAGAGCCAAATTTCAGGCAAATTTCCCCCCACGCAAGCAGCTGTACGATTGTTATTTCAGTTTCAGCCATCCCCATCTTTTCGTGCTGGCACACCCGCCGAACGCACCACCTCAGGCGTGCCGGCAGCTCTGTTCAGGGGACGGGGAGCAGCAGGAGCAGCAGCAGCAGCAAGAGCAGCAGCAGGAGCGGCAGCAGCAGCAGCAGGAGCAGCAGGAGCAGCACCCCGCGCCCCGCTCCCCGCTCCCCGCCCGGAGCTCTCGGGCCTGCCGGGCCGAGGCCGCGCAGGA
>WAAD01030562.1:77088-91736 GCA_013389945.1 Fregata magnificens | reverse complement strand
GGGGAGATCTCGCGAGACTACCGCCGGGCGCTACCGCGCAGGCGCGGGAAGCATCCCCGGGGGGCGGGGCGAGCGGTGGCCACGCCCCCGCCGGCGGCAGGTCGCCTCTTTTCCTTCGCAAAAAGTCGTTTTTGTGGCGTAAATTTGTGAGGGCTGGAGGGGAGTGCTGTAAAGGCAGAACCTGGCAGCGCTGCTGCGGAGGTCTTTGTGTTGTCATTTCCTTTGGGGTTTGAGGCTTTAAGGCGGCGTTCGTGGCGTTCAGTGCAAATAAAAAGGCCGTTCTAGTTAATTTTTTCCCCGGTGATGTCATGGCGTGGTCATAACGACAGGGCTGGAACGGAAACAGCGTGCCGTGGGATTTTAAAAAAAAAAACCAATTTCTGGAAACACAGGTTTTGCAGAAAAGGACCTAAAGGCCTCCTGAGCAATGGCCCTTTGCTGTCGGCGTGTTGGTTTGTGTCCTGTCAATTGGGGAGGACAGCGGTGATCCGCCCTGACGCTCCCAAAGTTATAATGAAATCTCTTTCCATCGTTTTCTATTTTAACAACCTCGAGGACTAAAAAAATTTAATGGAATCACAGAATCCCAGCGTGGTTGGGGCTGGAAGGGACCTCTGGAGATCATCTGGTCCAACCCCCCGCTTGAGCAGGCTCACCCAGAGCAGGGGGCACAGGACCGCGTCCAGGCAGGTTTCGAATATTTCCAGAGAAGGAGACTCCACAACCTCTCTGGGCAGCCTGTTCCAGTGCTCTGTCACCCTCACAGTAAAGTTTTTCGTCATGTTCAGGTGGAACTTCCCATGTTCCAATTTGTGCCCGTTGCCCCTTGTCCTGTCGTTGGGCACCGCTGAGAAGAGTCTGGCCCCATCCTCTTGGCACCCACCCTTCAGGTACTTGTAAGCAGTAACAAGATCCCCCTCAGTCTTCTCTTCTCCAGGCTGAACAGACCCGGGTCTCTCAGCCTTTCCTCATAAGAGAGGTGCTCCAGTCCCCTGGTCATCTTTGTGGCTCTCCGCTGGACTTGCTCCAGCAGTTCCCTCTCCTTCTTGACCTGGGGGGCCCAGAACTGGACACAGCACTCCAGATGTGGCCTCACTAGGGTGGAGTAGAGGGGGAGGATAACCTCCCTCGTCCTGCTGGCCACGCTCCTTTTGATGCACGCCAGGATCCCGCTGGCCTTCTTGGCCCCAAGGGCACAGTGCTGGCTCATGATCAGCCTGCTGTCCACCAGCACTCCCAGGTCCTTCTCAGCAGAGCTACTTTCCAGCAGGTCAACCCCCAGCCTGTACCGGTGCGTGGGGTTGTTCCTCCCCCGGTGCAGGACCTTACACTTGCTCTTGTTGAGTTTCATTCGGTTCCCCTCGGCCCAGCTCTCCAGCCTGTCCAGGTCTCGCTGGATGGCAGCGCAGCCTTCTGGTGTGTCCGCCACTCCTCCCAGTTTGGTATTGTCGGCAAACTTGCTGAGGGTGCACTCTATCCCTTCGTCCAGGTCATTGATGAATATGTTGAACTGGACCGGACCCAGTACAGACCCCTGGGGAACACCGCTAGTGTTCCAACCAGACTCTGCGCCATTGATCACAACCCTCCGAGCTCTGCCGCTCAGCCAGTTCTCCATCCACCTCACTGTCCCCTCATCTAGCCTGCAATTCCTAAGCAGTGTCAAAGCCTTGTTGATGATGTTTCGTAGCTAGCTCACGTGTATATTGATGGCATCCGTGTGTCACATCCTTTACACACCTGCCGACTTCTACAGCAATAAGGAGGTAAAGTGTCATTTGCTGTTTTTTCCCAGACCTCCTCTGCCACACCAAGCAGAAGGTGCAGGGATAAAACCACCACATCTAAAACCCTACGCATGCACACGCAGAAGTATTTAGTACTCCCTAAACCTCTCTCCGTGGAGGAATTCTTAGGTGAAGCGTGGGAGACCTCCACAAGTCAAACATGACCCAACCCGTGTTCTGGTTGTTTCTGGATCACAGAAGAAAAGCTGAGGCTGGGTTCATAGTTTCATAGTTTGAGAATGTGATTAAAAGACAGTTTGGTTCCAACTATGCTACCAATAACATTTAGCATGTGATTGCTTTATAGCCAGTAGGGTTTGCAGAACAGTCGCTCTCTAATCAACACGTAAAATTTTAATATCTGTATATCTGTCTTCAGGGCTTGGGCCGCTGTCACGGTAGTGTGTATTTGTATAGCTACATCATATTTTCCAGGGAAGCGTTTGGCCACCAAATGCTTTGTGAGTGTGCTGGAGAAAAGTCCAATAAATAAATGAAAAATCCCTAAAAGCTCCAGCATGTTCCATAGTGCCAGTGGTGGCGGGAGCGGGTTGAGGGTGGACGGAGCGGTGGAACGACTGCTCTGCTGGGACCCCGACAGCGGTGCTGCTCCCCCCAGCAATGAGGAGGTAAGGGAGAGTTCTGCCGAGGGGAACGTTTTGGGAAGAAAGCACAAGGGATTGGCTGATTCATCCTAACACAAGCATAGTTCTGATACTTACCTCACATTCATGGATCTTGTGAAACTTAAGGTTTGGGAATGCTTTTAATTCTGAGATAAAACGTGCCTAAAATACGGCACTGTAATGTGTTATAAACAGTACGTTTCCAAATTCCCAGCCCGATATTTACATCACTGCTCCTTGTTTTAATGATACAGAAAACACATGGCAGAGAAATTCAATATTTAAAGCAGGAAGGACTCTTGCCCCAAAGGCTGTTGAGTCGCCTCAGCCCCGCGTGTTTGCGATTCCTGGCAGCGTGCTGAGTGACGCCGCTCTGGCAGCTGTCGGTGGGCTGGGAATTGCATCACGGTGCTAATGACAGAATAATAATGAAGCGTTTCACCTCGGACGTCCTTGAGTGTAGAGCGAGGTGCTAAGGAACGAAAGCAGCCCGCTGCTCCGCATGGAGAATATCGTACAACACGTACCCGCGGCACAATGAACAGCGAGAAAGAACATCACCCAGTTTCCTCTTTTTTTTTTTCCCCACTTTCATTTTCAAAAGGAGAGACCCTGCCAGCAGAGGGGCCGGGGAGCAGAGAGCCTGGCGTCAGAGGGGATCTGTCCCGGAGTGCCTGGAGCCCGGGAGCCCGGATGGGCTCCCACCAGCTGTCTGCCACGTGTGACTGCTGACCCTGGGCTAGGACACGGTCCTGGGACCTCGCCAGGGATGCTGCCCGTGGGGATGGGAGAGAGGTGGGAGAGAGGGGCCCCGCCAACCCAAATGGACTGGTCCGATCAGCACATGCTGACAAATAAATAAATAAATCCATGCAAAACCTGGGGTGTCGTTATGTAGTCATCTGAAGTGGAACAGATTCCGTGGTTCTCCCCACTCTTTTCTGAACGTTTTTCTTGTAAAAAGTGAGACTTCTGGTGTACAAAACATGGAAAGACTGTAATAAATATTTCTAAGAAATAAGTAGGATTTTGTGGCAGCTGAAAGACACATAGCTTATCCTGAACTCTTGTGATATATATTCTTTCATAAGGCTTTATCATTTCTTCCCTGGTGAAGACTGATTTGCAGTAGAGAGTGCGACGGTAAAATGAAACAGCAAAGTGCCAGTTGGGGTGACTCAACGTACTGGATTTTACCTACGAGTTTGACAGCGCTTGACTTTTGAAGGCATGATACGTAGCTGATTCTATATGTACTTTTTTTTATTCTATGTATGCTTTTTTGTTATTTTTTTCCCCTCCTATAACTTCCGATGAATCCTGTTTGAATCCAGACTGACTGTTCCTTTTGCCACAGATTTTTCACTTTCATCATGTTATAAAAACAGAGCCATTGCTACGGGCACTGAGAATCTTACAGAAAACTGCGCATGTCACCCAGTACCAAGGCATTTATACTTAATTTGGTGAGTGTCCCCTTCTTGGGGTGTCAGTACGGTGAAGCAGGTTCCCACCCTGAGCTTGAAAGAAGCCGTGCATGGGGCTGGTTTCGGGAACGGTGCTGTGAGCCAGCTCACCAGCTCAGCTCCGTGCCTTGCAGCCTGGGGAGCACTGCGGGCAACGTTCGCTCTTCTGCTCCCATATGGTTCACCTTCCCCATGGGGGATCAGGGTTGTGTGTCCAACCAGCTATACATAGGTGACAAGCTTTGCATTTGGAAAGGAATTGGAATAACGGAAGCATCTTTGTCTTATCTGAACCCAATTTCCAGTATGGATGTGCCCACTGAGATCAGAGCTTGGTCGACATTTCTAGCCTTCAGTGTGGCAATGATCCTTCCAGATGGGAGTTCAGAATAAACCAATGTTTGTTGTCTGCTAAATTTGTAACAGCCTGAAACAATTGCTATTAGAGAGTGACAGTTACTCTCGGAGGAGCAATCTAAAGACAAACGATACTCAAAAGGTAGGTCTTAATTTCTTTATTGCTTACATTAGCATGGAAAATAAACTGGGAAATGAAGCCAATGTGGTGAGTAAAATGCGTAGAGAAGGAAGGAGGCGCGAAAAGTGAGAGGAAAAAAAAGGAGAAACAAGGAGTGGGAGGAAAAAATGTCTGGAGTAACGGGCAGCCTGATCTGAAAGCGCATTCTTCGACTGCATTTCTGTCCATTCCCCAGTACAATGGTAAGCCACTAAAGAAAGAATAGACACAAGTTTAGTTACCTTTTATATCCTCTGTGGTATGGGTTTGATGCCCTCCACCCACAGTACTGTAGTGTTCGGTCGGGGGTAAGTTTGACCTGATCCCTGGGAGGACATGGATGCGCGTGTCTGTCCTGCTGTAGCTCCGTCCAACGCCCCAGTGACTCTGCTGCTCCACCTTCCCTCGCCTGCCAAACAAATACAAACTCTCAGATCCAACGCAGAGGCAGAAAACTTTGCTGCGATTCTCTGCGGATGCTGAGGAAGCGTGCCTAGGGCATGCAGATTTGTTTCAATTAACTTCAAAGATGGGGTTTGTTTCGTGGTGTCCCATAGATACGTCCTCTGCTCGGGTGTGCACTGAAGTCATTACATTGTTTAAGCCTTTCTGTGATAAACCGTCCGTTAGCTTTTGACATTAAGTTACCGCTGGTCTGGAATTGCCAAGAACTCGTGAATTTTAAGTTCAGTGGTTTTCAGCTTTTAATTAATAGAGGTATTTGTTATGTTATATTTTTAGAACTCTGTCACAGGATCTAACTATTCCAGAAGACCTGGACCATGAAAATGAAGAATAAATAAACCTGACATGCTGGAAATTATGGGGAGAAATCTGCACGTTTATCGTTGCTTGCACAAGCTTTCTAGCACATTTTGAAATTGGGTTTACAGCACTGGTACATTTGCTTTTAACGGAGATGTATGACTAGAAGAAACGTCTCAGTACATTAAGAAATATCAAGGCAAAATTCGACTTTGAGGTAGCATAGCCCCTTGCCACATTAATTTAAGGAAGTAATTTCGTTTCTTACATCAAGGCAGATTTTGTCTTCTTCCGAGCAAGTAACTCGTCTTTTTCTTACGCACTTAAATGCATAATCTGTGAATCCCTATCAGACATAAATATCCCTCATTTGAACATACTGTGTTTGTCATTTGGAAGGTATTGTGTATGTTGCTAATTAGTTGCTAAATAGCTGAATACTTTTTGTTCTCTTTTGCTATCACAATAATCAGTAATTTTATTTTAAGTTAAGGAGAAAAACCCAGAAGAAGAATCATCAAAAAAGGGCTGCTGAAGATGCAGCTTGTCTCTTTTAAAATAGATGGCAACTATTCTAAGAACAAAATGTCTCAGAAATTCTCAGACTTTTGAAGATAATGTAAACAAAACAGCAAAAGCATTACAGTTTCGTAATCACATCATCTGCTCAAGACTTTCAGAATTCAGTTATATATTTTATCAACTGCTGCTATATATAAGAAAACATGAGTCAGAGAATGTATTCAAAATGTAATGACAACATGGCCTAAAACTCATGGCTATTTTTTAAAGAAGGAATAATTTGCTGTTGATATACTTGATGCCATTTCACCACTCTGAGCTGCAAACGGGTCTTCTGTAGCGTGGCAGGCATTGCAAATATCTAATCCTCAAAAATCATAGGTCTGAAAAAAATGGGAAAAAGACTGATGCATCGCTGTTAATTTGTATGCTATGGGTGATTTTGTCTGTTCTTCAAAGCATCCTCATCGTGCTTTCAGGCAGTGGTTTACTTGATCTGTGCCTTAGTCAGTCCTGATCTCAGTCTGCAGCCTCCAGACTTTCCCAAAACGTACTCCTCTGGGGAGCTTCGTAGATAAATCCTTGCCTGGCACATTAAGCACCCTCCTTTTTCTATTATCTGTATGCAAAATAGATGTATGATTTCAGTGAAGGTGCTTACATACTGCAAATCTGCCACTCCGGTGTATCGCAGTGTACGCCCGGTATCTTCAGACTCTGTTTACAGTGGCATGTCTTGCAATTCATGAATGCTGGCCAAACATGAAAATGAATATGGGCTTAAAATAAGTCCTAGCTGATATCTGTCACAGGCTATTCTTTGGGCTGCTGTAAATAGTCATTGCATGTCATCTAATGTGTGGTTCATAGTGCTATTCTGGGATATTCAAATACAAATGGGCTTTGCAACCTCCTCAGCTGAGGGTATCTGGAGTATCGTGTTGCCCCGAACTCTGATATGAATCATACCCCATATAACACAGTTCTCAGAAAATCCTGCCTCTCTGTGCTACGGAAGGTTACTCGGGAGCCGTTTTCACCAGTGCAGTTACCTCAAGCATTTGCAGTGAAATACATGTTGAAAAGATAAATTTCCCTCTTATTCTGGTCTCCATAGTTTTCCATCAAGCTTGAAAGATAATTAGATTTCATGTGTTTACAAATTAAGCCACCACAGCTACTGAAGTATCAGAGCTGGATAATTGCCCACCAAACAAAACCTAAAACAACCAACTGAAAATTTCCCAAAGAAACATAACAAAAGTGAATAGAAAAAAGGAGGAAAAATGGCTACAAGAAAAACACTGTTGGAAAGTGATGGGCACTACAGCAACAAATGTGTAAGTCTAAAGAATATACAAATGTTTCCCGGAACAATTATTTGCTCCTGGATGTTGTGTATTACGCATACATCATAATTGTATAATTAAGGCTAGTTCATAGTTTTGCATGTGCTTCCTAACACTGGAAATCAGTGCCTCGGAGCAGCCTGCCCACGTGAATGGATTTGAAACATGGAAGATACATGTTGGTCCATGAAACGCAGCAGCAAAATGCGAGAGGCTTTATTCGGACAGGTTGTAATTAGGGTGTCAGCCTCCCCATCAAATTTTGGGGCACTGAACTGAGCTGCAAGTCCAGCAGACAGAATTTTTAACCTATTGATAAAGTAAGGATGGTTCATATGATTTCAAAATATGAAACAGTGGCTATGTTAAAGGAAAAAATATGATCAGTGCTACATGCAACTGTACATCCCTTCACAGAATGCAAGGCTTTGGGAGAGAAATTTAAAAATTGTGATGAAGTTTTTTGATGTGACATAAAATTAGGAGGCATTATCAATGAAAAACTGCATGATCCCGATGACTGGAGTAGTAAGACTGGCATGAAATTCAATGGTACAAAGATTAAGGTCATGTACGCATGAACTAAGAGCAAAAAAATCTGTTAGAAACTGGAAGCTCATCACTAGGAAATAATGGCAGGGGACTTGCACGTAACCTGGCCGATCAGAGGATGGCTGTGGGTGGAAAGTATCATGCAAACATGAAGAAAAAAGTGTCTTAAGATGCATGAGGTATCTCCAGCTGAGACAGGAAAGTGTTAGTGCCATTTGTATGTGGAATAATACTACGCTTAATTCTTGTCACGCACATTCAAAAGCATTGAGGACACCCCGCCAAAGGGACACTGTGATGGTCTGGGGAATAGACAGTCGCTATTACGGATGGATAATGCCCTCGTATGAGTGAAATGAATACAAGAAGGGATACAATCACTGTCTGTAAATACGGTGGGGATGGGAATAAGTACTTAAACCGAAGAACAGCTGACATGAACAAATGGTTAAACTGATCACTAATAAATTAATTCCAAAATTAGAAGGATCCTGGAGCAATTGGAGCAATCAAGCTTTGGAAAGCCTGCTAAAGAGAGCTGGGAGGATGCAAACAGACAGCTTTAAAGACGAATCAGCGTAAGTGTATAGATGGGATTCTGTGAAATGGTTCCCACGATAACTGGAAGCGGCAGCGGTACCCAGTGGGTAACTTTGAACTCCATAATCCCAAATCATACAAGTCCTAAAAGACTGAGGATTGAGGCTACAGTCACTCCTTGTCACGCCCTTCCCCATGGCACCTGTACTCGTACTGTTTACGGATCCAGGAGTTCGGCCCATGAGCCCACCTCGGAAGGGCAAAGGGCTGTGGCCGGGCACTGGATGGAAGCTCAGCCCTATTTTCTCCATCCAGGCTATCCACAAACCTCCTAAAAGTTCCAGCAGTTTGTGTGACATGCACACACGGCTGGTGCAGGTGCGGGTGACAGCCTTCCGCTCTCGTGCCGTTTGGGTGCAGACTGCAAGCCAGGCACCACGGCTGCACCGTCCCGCACCCGGCCGTCAGCCCCGAGCCCCTCTGCCTGCCGCTGAGGCTCCTTTGTACACTGCGGTCTGCTGGCTGGCTGCCCAGGAAAGAAAAACATCTGAATTAGTTCTAAATCAATTTAATACATTCCAGTGACATATTTAATGATGTAAGCTTCTACAAACTGCTTACAGAGATGACGTCCCCAGTACGTCGACATGCTTTACACTCCATCGGGAGACATTCGGGATCTGTTGACACACAGAGATACTTAGCGTTCGCTGAAATGTGAGCTGAGGATCTAAAAATAGGGCAGAGTTTTCGAGGCCGGAGCGGGGAACGGTCACCCAGCAGGCACTCGCCGAGGGTACAGTCAGAATAACACCACCACAGTCCCATAGCAACGCTACACCAATGCTATCCCCCCCGGAAAAGGGGTGTTCGTCTCAACTTTGCAGATCATGAATTAAGTTCACTTAAATGCATTCTAATAATAAAGCCTATTTTTTACTTTTTCTTTCAATGGAAACTGTGGTTGGGCATCCATACAGATTACAAATTTTTGGGGTGCATTATGCCTTTCAATGTAGTTTTACAACAGCTGACCTAATGAAGACTAATCTGAACCAAGGCCCAAGAAGCTTCCTTCACGTGAATGTCAAGTAACGGTTCAAACTGGCATTTCTATCTTTTTTCTTTCAGCTTTCTGTACTATTCTCTAATTGTCTGTTTATATGGAGGATACCAAAGGAGTCTGATATTATGCAAGCCTGGAATTCTAATACATAGAGCCAGCGTCTGCTCTTAGTTACTGATACAAATATTGAGTATCTACATCCATTTTACTAGAACAGACCTACAGCCATACTGGTGTTAAATGTATATATATTCTAAATACTTGTATTTTGCCAGATCTTTCATTGCCTGTTAAGTAGTTGAAACAAATACTTTTTGTGACTCTGCTAGAAGAGGAGAGCCTTTTCACCATGCAAATACATCTCATAATACATTCAGTAACTTATACTGCAAGGAAAATACAGAAGAGGGAATGAGGGAACCCATCTTGCTGGGGAAGTTATGAGACAGAGAAACATAACTGAGAGATTTTGAGGTTTGCTTTACTTTTTATGGCTAGGAAGGGATTCCCATATTTCTGCTTCTCACAAGCAAGTTGTCTGAAATATCAGGAGAGATGGGATCTCACCTGGAGTCCCCTACCCCGATGTGCTCAAACACGCTGTGATGAGGCCGGTTCACTGAAATCCACCAGACGGCACAACGAGAGAAAAACAGCATACAAATGCAGTGTACAGGCAACACTCTGGCGGGAAATAGGAGTTTTGCTCCTTATACCACGTGTAAGGGACTAGCAGGGTCCATTGTTCGTGCTCGGGGTTCACTGAGGCGAGTCCTTGTTTCACTTGGCTGTTCTGGTTTTGCTTTTGTGATGAAAAGAAACGTTGGGATTTTATTCATTTTAGGTTGGCTGGTTTTTTAAGGAAGTCTCTGTAGGTACAGACAGTATCTTCCATTAGGCCAACCAGTGTTTGGATATAGTAGGAAAGCTTTGAGAAAACCCCTCCTTTGCGTTTTTTAAGTATTTGATTCAGTAACCCCAGGTGGATTCAGACCCAGCTGAAATGCACAGCAGCCTAGCACCGATCCAGACTTTCTGGTAAACCACTTTCTATCAGGTCCTGATGTAAAGCTCCGCCGCCCCAGGCACCCTGCCCGGCTCTTGGATTTCAGTCTGGAGCTGTACTACAGGTGTGGCATTGTTTCTTGGGAAGAATTAGGTTATTATCTGGAAATTCAAACTCTGGCTGCCCTGGCAAAAGAATCACATCAGGAAAAGCTTTAATTAGAGAAATAAAACATGTTTTGGTAAGATCGCTTCATTTCTTTCAGACATTTTATTTCATAGGCAGTGGCAAAGTTTTTACTTTTTGTTCTGAATTAGGAAATGCAGAAAACAGAACAAAAGACTTTCCGGTATCTTCGGTTGTGTCCACATTGTGACCGTAGTGCTACTTAGAAATACCTGAGCCAAATTTAAAGGAATTCATTTGGGTACCCAAAAGTAGTAACACGGCGTTTCATGGGAGCTTGTTTCCTCTGCAGAGAAGCAAAGCAACCTGGCCAACTATCTTACCTCGATGTATTACCGTGTGTAAACTTGCCGTTATTGAAGGTGCAACTGGGTGGAGGCAGGAAATTCTAGGCAGGGAGTGATTCAAATCTATCGACTGTATCCCTTGTCACTGAGATTTTTTCCAGCCTACAGTTTTGCCTAAATAAGGACCTTCTGTGTTTCTGTCTCTCACTTTTCGTTTTCTCTGATGCTGAAAAATGCTAACAGCTCTACATACAGGAGTTCAGTAGCCAGTGTGGGTTGTTTGTTTTGGGTGTGGGTTTTTATCTTTTGGTTTTTATTATTATTATTTCTATGACCAATTTGAATTGTGTTTTAATTTGTAATTTTTTTCAGTATGGAATACATGATGTGACTGATTTCTCCTTGGATATGTTCTGCAAGAAAGCTAGGGGAAAAAAATAAAATGTAGATTTAAAAAATGCCAGCTGACACCATCTCTAGTGCTCCCAGTTTATCATTATTATTGCCCAGCATTGGCACTGTCAGCTACGTAATTGCTTGTCATTTTGGAAGACTGATCAGGGTTTTGAGTAACTGGGACTAGTAGCCAGCAGTCTTGGCAATGAAGTTTTAACCCTTTATTCATGGACTCAGTTCTTCCTAAGCCATGGAAAGAAAGCTCTGACAACATTTTTCCAGTTTCACGTACAGACCCATAACAAAGTGTGACACCTTCGTTTCGTAAGCAATATGTTTGCACAGAAAAGTGCTGTGGGGTGGATGCATAGCGAGAAAGGTCTCTGAGGAGGTGACACAAGGCACCTCAGTGTTGGTGCCACTGAACCTTCAGTACTTTCCCAATTTTTCTCTCCTGTGTTGTCTGCGTATCTCCTCCCTTTCCTGCCTGGAGAGGGGCACATTTTGGAAAGCAATTTCCCTGCCCAGCATATTTAGAAATAGGTTAATGACACTGCAACTTTAGATAGCAACCTAATGTGCAAAGGCAGGATTTATGGGCACAGTCAGTTCATTGAGCAGCAGCAGCAGCTCTCTGGAACCGTCCCCCCGACAGCAAAGCCAGCGCTGTGCAATGACTCTGCACATTTAGTCTGGAGAGTCTCAGTCGCATCCTCCGGTGCGCACATCAGCCCCATGGTGAATTACCTCTGAATGAAACAATGGCTGTGAAACAGAGATTTCAGGCTGTAGGAACCTGCGGACTTTGAACTCACAAGAACACTTTCAAACCCCTCAGGTAGAAGGATTTTAAGTGGATTGTTCTAATAAAAGGTACATCTTTAAAGCCTCTGTGTAAGGAAAAGCCCATACGCTCCATGGAGTAACCTGACACATATCAGAAAACTTGCTATATGGCTCAATTTAGGAAACTTGTCATTCTGCTGCATTAACGGTAGGAGAGCTGCATAGGTGGTAGAAGCATCAAATGGTGTGAAGTAGAGTGCAGATATTGCCATCAGTGTGTAATTTACTCCAAGATTTTAAGTGATAATGAGGTAAAAAAGGGATCAGCAGACAGGAATTTATTATAAAGCATGGATTATTATAAATAGCTGTTCTTACCTATTTTGTATTTTTAAGAAAATTTCTTAGTCAATCCTAAAAGAGGAAATTCATCTGTCTGACTTTTTCCATTAAAAGTGAGAAGCCAGACATCAAAATTCAAATATTGAGGCCAAACTCTGCTGCGTTTGTAACATACCAGGCATCACGCGTCAGAAGTTAGCTAAGGTGCCAGACATGACTAACCACAGGTTATCGCGGAGCATCATCCAAAACAGGGCAATAATTTAGATAAACCCAAGAAGTGCCAGATAGAGAAGAAAACATGACGCATACAGGAACAGCCACTAGCCTTAGACGTTACAATTACAGAGTTTGGAGACAGGGACTACCAGAATATTCAACAATTAGTCACATGGCAATTAATCCTGATGAGTTGGAGTTGGTTATGTCTAACAGAATCCCTCACTGTCTTACCTTCCCAGTGTGATATTTAATTGGTGCCATTGTACCCAGCAGATGTTGTTACCATCCCTGCTATTATAAATATTATGTGACACACAGCAGGCAGTGCTGGCTCTGGTATCTCCTGGCTGTGACTTGATCATGCATGATTAGAGGTGAAACACCTCTGTGCCACACATCTGCTAATTCAAGACCTGGGATACTCATCGCCTGAAAGCATCAGATTTTTATTGCTGTATTATGTGTGACATTTATTTTTATACATCTATGACTTGCTTAAAATATAAACGTGTATAGCCATCTGTTCTCACTACTGCTACGTTCCTATTTTTTCTCCCCACAAATTCTGTTGTACCGTGTTCCCACCTCGTACCTTGTCTTGAGGTAAGTGTGAGCTTTTCTCAGCAAGGGCTGCTTTTTACCCTATTTCTACAGTTCCTCACACAGTAATGATCCAGCTGGTACAGTTGGACTCTACTGAACTTAAGAAAATACAAAATGTATTTTTATTTTACATAATAAATGAATACCACCAACTCACAAGAAGCATATTTTAAAGAGCTACATAGCTGATACTAAACTACTACAAATCCGTAACAGTTCACCTCTTTCACTAAATGTAAATGTCCAGTGGAATGCCCATTTATTGCCTATCAATTGTCCCTGTGACAGGATAGTTCTGAATTAATACTGAAAATGGTTGGATATAAAGTACTTCCAGGATACTAATAGCAGGAGTAATCACAACTCAGCATTAAAAAATGTTTTCTTGAGGATTTTTGTCACGAAATTTAAGATATTGTTTTAAAACTGATTGCATGAGATAACAATGAGTTTTGATAAAGCCAATATATGAAGCCACATTCCTTGCTTCCCTGAATCCAGGATATCGGCTGCTCTACTTGTGCCAGCTGGCAAAGATTCCCAAGAGGCTGCCTGCCAGGTATGTGTCGTCAGAAAGCTCCAGCCGCCGCTACTCTTCTTTTCTGTGCCTAGACCTCTCCTGCCATGCCAGAGACTATAAGGAGATGATGTAGGAGCCAAAAATACTAGCTGCTGTTGGCATAGCTGGGGGACTACACTCTCTTGGGCTGAATGGAGTGGAAGAAAAAATTTGCCTTACGATTCCTAGATATATCTGAACTGTATGTCCTTACAATTAAGTATAGAACACATTGGGTCAACACAAACATGACTTACCAGTATCCTCAGGCCCTGAGATTCATGTTTAATGGATTATTGAGCCATGGTTATGCACCCATACCAGTAGCAGAATTAATCTTCTCAATTATACTGAGATTTCTTTTTCTGTCAGTGTGGGGTATAAAAATCTGACCTGCTAAAAATTGATGTGTTAGTAAATGCTTGCCACTTTTTAGGAGTGATGATGAGTTAAATTATTCCTTTCTGAAATCTAGCTCTTTGTAACATTTTTTTGGAGCCTTCATGTTATCACCAGAGAGCTATTACACCTTCCAACTTGTTGCATAGCTAAAAGCTCTCGAGAAGCCCTAGCAGGCTACCTGCAGCTATGTTAAATTATTCATGTGGATTAATGTCGCGGTTTAACCCCAACGTCACCCTGCGGTCAGGCCTGCTCGCTGGTTGAAGCAGCTCGGAGCTGGTGGTGCCCTGTGGCAGGACAGAGTTGGATGGATAACCCCCCTCTTCGTCACCTCTCCCGCTCCCTTCTGCTGGCTGACACGAGCCATAAAGCCTTCAACAGTCAGCTTCCCCCAGCCACACACAGAGTCAGAGATGGGTTGTCTCAGTTACAGTCCGTTCTGCCGCCGGTTTCAGGTATTTAAAAGATACCCCTTCTGAGAAAAATGACGAGTTTTTAAGTGAGAGGCAGGTTGTTGTAAGGGAGAGAGAAGCAGCGGCTGGGCACCGATAGCCTGGGAGCTGAGGCTGAGGCAGGGGCCCCGGCGGGGCTGCGAGGCCCGGGCCGCCGAGGGCCGAACACCCTGAGGAGACACTGAGCGCCGCGCCATGGCGGCCGAGCGCCGCGGGG
>WAAD01030562.1:0-60808 GCA_013389945.1 Fregata magnificens | reverse complement strand
CGGTTCGCGGTCCCGGGCGGGTGGGAGCGCCCGTTTCCTGGCGCATCTCTCCCGCTCCAAACCGCGGGACCGCGGTGTCTCCCCTCAGCCGTACCGGGCGAGTGACACGCCGAGAGGAGTTACGCAGCCGGCGGGAGCGGGGGTGGGTGTCCGCGCCGGGCACCGCTCCCCCGCCGGCCTGTCCCGGGGTGCCCCCCTCCCTGGGGAGCAAAACCGGGGCGGCCCCCGTTAAACTGGAGACTGGGGATGGTTCTTGGTGCCAGCGGGGCCGGTGCGTTCCCCTCTCGTAGCTGTTGGGTTTAATCCTGTTCCAGTAATTGACGTCAGGGCTTTGTTCCTTCCCCTTTGCTCTCTGCCTTTTAGGCTCTGAGCCGCTCTGGGGATGGAGCGGGCAGGGCTGGGTGCTGCTGGGTGCTGCTGGGTGCTGCTGCGGTCGTAGGAAATGGCTTCACGTAGGTGCTGCCGAAGGTCAGGAGAAGGGAGGCTCTCGGGGTTATTGACACGCCATCGCATCCTCCTTGTGAGTGACCGGGAGGCTGTTATGTAAAGCATCATCCCTGACAGGGATCGTGTTATACTTTGTAATCAAAAGAGCGATCGCTTAACGCTTCTGGAACCGGGGCTGACAAGTGCTTTTTTTTTTTTTTTTTTATTCTTTTTTTTCCAATGGACAAAACAAAGCAAGAAAGTGTAGAGACGTGTAACGCAAATACTAGCGGTTTCGGTTGCTGCGTCTTTCATTCACTTCTTGAAATGAGAAAGTGGTTAACTTCATTTTGGGGGAAAACTGAGAGTGCTTACGTCCATCTCAAATGTGGCCTGAAAAGGCGGTGTTCTAATGAAAAGAGAGCTCCGCTTAGCAGGTGTGGGTCCCTCTATTTCAGAAGCCCGTCTCCTCGGCTTATTATGGTCTTGTTTGATCATTTACTTATGAAGACTCTGACGGTTTTAAATGTTCACATGTTTCCACTGATGTCAGTCAGCCCTCCCACTTGCCTCTGTGTGAGCTCAACAGGCACTTACTCAGCATCACTAGTCTTTGAAATTAACTTGCTCTGCTTAAGTCTGTGCTTTTATTTGTCACCTTATTGCCAGCTCCCTTTCAGCTACTGAACTTCTCCTCATGGGTATATTTCTAGTTCCTTATGTTTCTTTAAAACTCCTGAATACTTCTCTTAAGTGGCTGGAACACAGTGCTTTGCAGCCCGGGGGTGTTATTGCGACATAGGGTCTAGTCAAGTGCTTTGGAGGAGTGGTTGTAGACTTGATTTGTCATTTTGTTATCTCCTCTAATGAGAGAAACATCATTAAACTCACAGCGCTCCTGTTGTGTCGTCTGCCTCAGCAAGGTGTGATATATACAGTCTTAGTCACGTAGGTACTGTATGTGGGTATTATACTGGGGTTGTACAACGGCTCGTAATGGTAATCGTGCAGTTCTTGTTGGTCAGTAACAAGAAAGAAAGTTTTACCCTTTGGCATTATTAATATCTTGGCTTTATTAACGTATCAGTATTAATTTTTATGATTTCTTGACTGCTATACAATGTCTTTGCAACTTTGTGCAAGAGCAAGCTCTCCTCTGTTGAACAGTTTTAACAATCATGAACGAAAAGAGTAAATTTCAACTCTAGGCTCAAAAATGGTTTCAGGTCCCTGATATTTCCTTTAAACATCTCTGCACTTCTCATTTTATGACTTTTCTCCTATGTCTCAAACATTGAGAGAGCAAGCCTGAGCCCCTGGGGTAGGTTTTTGTGCAAGAAGGCACACGGCGACCAAAAAAAGAAAAAAAGTAGTTCGTATCTGTGTGTTTTGCATTCTTCCCAGTTGTAATGATCTGAACTTGATAAAGCGTGATAAAACTTCAGTGAAACATTACTTGGATTTCTAGGTTGTCTTTTTAGTAAGCTGGAATGTACAAACGCTTTTGCATGGTTACGACCCAACTATTTAATGAGAAGATGCAGCATATTTTTATCTGCAAATGCCATACACTTTGCGTTGTTCAGGTTTGGTAGATAAATAGTTGCAGCAGAAATCTGTCCTGACATTACAGTTGGTAGATAATAAGTTGGCACGTACGCAGTAGTTCCTTCTTCCTTTTCTAGCTCACAGCTGCTGGCAAGGATGTTCTGCTGCACTTTGTTTTCCACCATGGTTGCTCCTGGATGTCAGATGTGACTAAAGACATAGATGACTTGTGCGGTACTGACTGAGAGAGCAGTTCACAGCATCTTTTGAAGCAGGCAGGGACTCTGTGACCAAGTGGGGGCGAAACTGCTGTGTCCCCCCAAGGTATTTTCAGCGCTTATGAGAGTTGCCATAGCTGCTTATACCTGCTTTGGATGCCTCCCTTCCTTTCCTTCCTGCTCATCCTCTTGTTTTTTGAGGTTTTTTAAAACCATTACTATTCCTACTCTTTGCTCCAGATCAATAGAAATCTACAGTGGTGAGGGTAGAAATATTCACCAGTGATATCCGTGTCTGAGGCTGAATCTTGAGAGTTGAGATGTGAAATCAGCACCTGTCCTTTAAGCAGATTTTGCCCTCGTTGGGCACATGGAAAGAGTACGAGCATCTTTCAAGAGGCCGCCTCTACGAGCACCCATGTGCATGTAGAGCTGGGAGGAAAGTTGGTTGCACAGTGTCGTATTCAGGATCTACCTGTTTGAGGATGTAAGAATAGTCTTGAGATTTTTGTGAGTTTGAGGTTTCTTTGCTGCTGCAGTAATTGTTCTCGGCCACATAATTTCAGATTGTTACTCACATGTGGTTTGTTCTACAGGCATGTTTCCTTTCTCTCATGTTACTGTAGTCTCACGGTTACCTTCAACAGAGGCTAAGAAATAACTAAACTTGAGTCCACCTGTTTTGTCGTTCCATTTTAACGTCTGTCTTGGAGTCTGTATCGAGCAAGAAGCAAAGTTGATGTCGCTTTTGCTAAGCAGTGAGAAAAGAACGCCCCAAATTGCGGGGAGATGGAGAGGCCATAGGATGAAGAGGGACTGTCTGGAAATGAGTTGGGAAGCTTTAACAGATTGCATTTAGATAGAGGAGGGTTAGATGTATGTAAAATATATTGCTAACTGTGTTAAAATAAGAAAATAAGAAAGCAGGTTCATAGAATTGCAAAACTAAAGATGAAAGGACTTATCTGGCAATTATTCTTCTCTTGCAGGATTGTTCCTTCTCTGCAGTTACTAATGACTAACAAGATGCTCTCCAGCTTGTGAAATGGTAGGGGTTCTCTCACTGCTTAGGAAGTATAACTGCACAGGCTCCTTCCTGTCATAAAGCTTTTTCTCCTAAGTTTAGTCAGCCTGAATGTTTAAAGTAGTACCGTTCTCTTACTGTGTGTTTTTTTTCTCTTATGGGAATCCAGATTTATTCTCTTTTTAGATACTTGAACTAGATGTACATATTCCTGTTGAATTAAGGTTTCCCATTTCGAATAATTGTATCGGTGCTCTCTGAAGTGAAAACCTGGTGTTGTCTATGACTTTGGTGGAGGTGCCTAGCACAGCACATAGCTGCAGCGTAGCACGGCTTGCTTCCTTGTCTGGTTCTGTGCCAGCTTCATACGTGCCATCCAAAAATTCCATTTTCCCCGTAGCCGTGAAATTGTTTGCCTCATGCACTCGTGTCTAATTTGGTGTCTGCCATCTCCCCAGGCTCTCAAATTCTTACTACTTTCCAAGTTTCTTTCTCCAGCTTTGCGTTTCAAACCTAGTGTAGTGAACTATATTTTCTCCCCAAGTGCATTAGTTCTTCAAGTTGTCATGTCTCCTGTTCTTACCTGATTCATTAATTCTTGCTGATGAATGTAAAACCTGGTTTATTAACTGGCGGTAGTGCTAGATAACAACAGGAAAAAAAGAAAAAAAAAAATCTCCTTGTGCTCAGTACTGTACAAGCATTGAATAAGAGAAGTTCTTGCCCTGAAGTCTTGAAATAATTTTCTTCTGTTAACAGCTCATTAAGAAAAGTTTTCCTGCACTTCTTTCTGTTGAGCTGTGGTGCCCAGTCCCAACAATACCTCACTAGACAGCTCATAGCCCCCTGTAATTGATCTCTCTTTATTGCAGTTCATCTTAGTTTTTATTCGTGTCCTAACATTTATTGATAATTTACTTGAATGTGTTGCTTTCTGTGTTTTAGAACTAAACAAATGTAGAGTGTACTTTTACTAATATTGTAATCCTGTAATGATTGTGTTTTTCAGCACAGACTGTTTTACCATTCCAAATCTCTCCCTGGGGATAGGTGATGTACTCTGCAGCCTCACAGCAGTCTCTTGCTATTTATTCCCGGTACTACGTTGGGGGCATAAAGACTAGACGTAGGAGACAACAGGCCAGAATAATGGTGCGATTCTCATCAGTGTTAGCACTGTGTTTATTTTCCTGCAAGGGATTGATGTTTTCCCCATTATCTGCAGTTTCCAAGAGCAGCTTTAAGATGCATGTCTTCTGGACTGGACTCGAAACTCCTCAGCTTTTAAGTTTAGTGGCTTATTCGTGGAGGGGCAGAAGGGAGCCCTGAAAATGCGTGTGCCCCTCCTGAAGCTCCTGAGAGTAGCTCTCCTGGGAGTGGGAACAGTGTTGGAGAATGTGTGAAACACAAGTGGATCCCTGAACTTAGTGCTTTTAAAACTCTGCAACTTCTACTGTATATGGTGTTAAAATGAGAAGGCATCCAGGTTTTGGTATGCTGTAACTTTATAGTCTCCTGAAAATGGAGGTGAGCGCTTGGTATTTCACTGTAGTTGTATCATAGATCATTTTATTTACATACGTTCTCTAATTTTAAGGAAAAAAGTACTAGTATGTTTAATTTTTAGAACCAAACATTGGGAAAATAGTGTTTCTCACCAGTGACCAGTTAAAAAGTACTCTTCAGACAGGAAAAATTGTTTAAACTTGCCCTTAGCTCAGATTCTAAGATTTCACCAAGGTAAACTGCTCCCTGTTACATACTTTCCTCAACAGCTTTGGTTCCTGCTGAAATTCCCCCCCTTTGAACAGTCTCTCTTTCCTACTTTTTCACTGAAGTGTAGCAGGTACACGTGAATCTTTGAGAGTTGAATCGCGATCTGTGACCGGGCAGTGATGTGAGGAAGTGTGGTTCAAATACAGAAACCAAATAAATGTGAGGAGAACGGAGCAGATGTTTTGTTGCTCTTCTAGCTGCATGTAGTGTGTAGATACCGAGGTAGCAGGCACCTACCCATAGATAGACACGTACTCATAGATAAATGTACAACCACCCTGAAGCCATTTAAGGCAATGTTAGTGTAACTGGTCCTCCAGCATCAGAAAATCTGGAAACAAGTTGATAGCTTTATTTACCCTAGCAGGCAGTTACATTCGGTGCTCTTTTCCTCTTGTGCTTTAGGGCTGTGTAGAAGAGTCAGAAACACAGAATGCGCTTTCCTTAGTGTGATCCTGTTGCAAGTGTCTGTTTTTAAATGAATATTTAATATTTATATTGGTTGTCTGCAATATTTTCATATAAATTATGCTTCAGAATACTAAACGTGTACTTCCATAGATGTCACCATCTATGCTAGCATTACTATAAAAGCTCAATAGCTGATCATAATTGTACACCTTTGTACATCCACATGGTGGTTTTTTTTTGTTTCTGCATTTAATTTAATTTCCAAAAGACGTTAAAGAGATTTCAGTGATGGAAGTGCTTAAATGGTTTTAATTAGGCTTTGATGTGCACAAATCATTAAAGCGAGTAGGATGAGGAGGTAAGAGTCCGCAATTCTCTTTGTATAGTTTGGCTGCAGAGCAACTAGGGGAGTATTTTTCCTATACGGGAGGGTAAAATCAAACCAAAGAAAGCCACATCAAAATGGGAACTTAGTTTTTGTGTGATGCTATGTATTTTGTGGGCAGAGGAGTAACCAGAGTTTCTGGGGAAAAAAAAAAAATAAGAAATGTGCCAATCTCATTTTCCAGTGTTCCTTTACTATTAGCATAAGCATTTCCTTTTTTAAAGATAATTAAAAAAATTGCTTGTTCAAAGTCCAAATCTGAAAAATTGAGCCATTAAGGTGAAAATTTCAGAAAAATTGAATATGGAGAAATGGGTTAAAGGACTTAAGGGAGGAACATGTTGGAAATTTACTTTAGCAAGTTGTGCTGTGTTTTGGCATAAATAAGAATAGTAACCTAATGGAAGTTGCTGTGATTGAAAAATTCTTGATTTTTACGAAAGTCTCGTAAAGTTACTTTATTCTTGTAACTTTGAGGGCCTTGAAGCATAAAGATTAGCCAAGGTGAGGTAAAATGGACTGATACTTTTCCTATCTTCTGTCTTTTTTTGATGTGCTGGGTGGTCCTGTATGGAGAAGAGCTTACTTACTGACGGTTTTGTTTGTGTGTTTTGAGTAGGTTTTTGTATATTTGGGGGGGGGCTGGGGGTGGTGGGGGTTTCTGTTTGTTTGTTTGAGATTTACCATTAAACCCTCCAGTTCGCATGTGGTTTGTATGTCAGTGACTCGTGCTGGTATGTACCTGCTGCGATCCACACTGGCTGTAGGTGGAAAGCAGTCTGTATGTGCTTGATATGTTGTTTTAAATTGACTGGCGAAGTTTTGGAACCACTATATTGTTTTGTCCTTATGATGCTGGTAGATCGATGTTTTAATATGATGCTAATTTATCCTAACACGGTGAAAGCTATGGTGTAGATAGCCTTTAGAAGGCAAAGGGTGACAAGGTTTTTCCTGGAGCAATGATGATTTCTGCTGAAAGATCTGCACCAATTATATTTAATGAGGAAAAAATACAAGAAAGAAGTTTGTACTGTGTCACCTTCTTAGCCAATAATTACTAGAAATATGTTTTACTAGGAGAGAGTTTTAACAAGTCTTCAGCTTAAATTTGTTAATCACTAATAACCTCCTAAAAAAGGACTTTTTTTTTCTTTCTTTCTTTTTTCTCCAATTTCCTCTTTTTTAAGAAAAAAGTTGCATTCTTCTATGGCCACGTGAAGCAAGATCCATGCCAAATTAACATTTAAAGATGTTTTCACAGTGTCCTCTTCACGTACGCAGTAGGCCCAAATAGCTTGTGTTGATTTTTTTTTTGCTTGTTTGGGTGTTTTGTTTTTTTTTTTTTTTTTTTTTTTTTAAAATAAATCCAATTGCCGTTTGCTCTGCCGACACAGAGGAGCAGTGCGGTGTGCGTGGGGGGGCACGGGCACGGAGGGGGGAGCACCGGTGACCGCAGGGACTTGCGTGTGCTGCGTGGCACTCCGCCTGCTCTCTGTACACGGCATGCTCCAGCATGTATTTATTCAGAGGAATGTTAAGATACATTCAGTCATGATTTACTGACAGACTCGAAAACTAAAGATGGTCAAAAATGGGTGTGGTTTGATCTTGGTTTCTATTTAAGAGGAGTACGAAATTTGGATCTCATTGGCTGGTATAATGGGGTGATTTCTTGCTAGCAGGAGTGTGCTTTGTATTTATACAATTTATTTTAATCCATTATACAGCTTAATATTTTTAAAATTATTATGTGTAAGTAAATAGTGAATCATACCTTTAAAAAATTAATCTTAGCTTGTGCTTAATAGAATTCAGTTAATTCAGCCGACAATGAGGACTTGCCATCCGTGCCAGGTGCCCAAGAAAGGCAACAAGACTGTTTAATTGAAGCTAATCTGTCCACTGTATCCCTGGAAGCTTTAGCAATGAGAAGCATTGCTTGCCGTGTAATTTCTGTAGCATTTGAAAGCAGGTTTATCTGTTAACAGAGGCGTTATCAGGTTTAAGCTTTGTAACAAACTGACGCGCTGAAAGTCTCTGTATGAACTGAACTGGCCTCTTGCATTAAGTGTTTTGAAATTCAACTGAATTTTGACAAGACTTTTGCAAGGTTGCTTGTGTTTTTCTTAAGCTTTTTCTCGTACGAAGTTAAACTTCTTTCTCTAGTGGCAAGATTCATTGAGTCTCACTGACTAAATTATGTATGTTGTTATGATTCTGTGTTGTGCAGTTTCATGTCTGTCAAGTCTTTTAGCTTATAGTTAAAAATACATTAGTTCAAGACCCGCTTGCACAATGCCTTTACTAGTTTATCAAATGCAGAAGTTAAGTTTTTGGTCTGGGTAGACCAAAAACGGTTTACATATCTTCTGCGGTAGATACTTCATAATTGTTATTGTTCATAGTTATCACATCTCTGGTGTAACTGCGCAGTCCTCGGCTGGCAGCGGGTTGCACACGAGCGGTGCCGGTGCTCTGCAGGGACGACCATGAAGGCACCGTTTGATTCCTGGCTGCCCTCTCTGGGATGTGGATCCCTGTAAACAGGGAGCAGCGCAAGGCATGTTCTGTCCGGGGTATCTTTGGTGGCTCAGTGTCTGTTTGGTGCTTAAATCTGATAGACCTGTGAACAGCATGACTTTTTGTTTTAAGGCCATGTCCAGAAAAGTGAGAAAAAGCTGTAAGAACTTTGGGGGGGGGAACAACCCAACTTAACGCCATTAGGGGGAAAAAAGGTAATGTTATTTTATTAAAAGGGTTTGTATAGCTAAATTAATGTTTATTAACTGTTTTCCTGAAGTAATTGATACTATGCTAACTGTCTTGATACTCAGTGGCTGCTGAAATTTTTGTTTTTCTCAATCTGCTTGCAGGGATTATAAAATACAGGTGGTATTTAATAGGTAGGATGAAAGGTTAAAACTTTCCAACTTTTTTAACTAGTGTTTGTTTGGAAGCACTGCACATCAAAGCTGTGCCTTTCCTGCTGAATTTCAGCTTACCTCTGTAGATAGTTCTGGTCCCTTCCTCTCGCTTCAAATTTTTTTCGCTTTGTCTGCAAATCTTAAATACTTCTCTAGTGGGTTTTTCCAAGGTTTAACTAATATGCGCTCTCATCATCTTAGTGTACCTAAAAAGAAAGTTTTAAGTTATCAGAAAGTGCCCCAGGTCTCTGAGCTGTCATGTCATTCACCTATTAATAGCAGTTTTTAGACAGGTAGCAAATGGTGATGAATTTGGTAAACGTTTTGCAAACCAGTTAGGGTTGAAAACTGGGAATCGGACTTAAAGTTCTGAGTCTCTCTTTTCTGGTACTCAAAATTGTGGATTTTAAGAAGTCTGTGAACCCCTCCAGTTTTCAAAATGCAAAGCAATCCTGGAAATACCGTAACTGCTGACAGGGACCATTGGTGCTATGTGAGTTCAGGCCGTCACTTTTGAGAAGATATTTACATGCCGACATGCATGAACTCAGTTGGCTTTTTGATGCTTCCCCTCTACTCCCTTCAGTTGTTCTGGTAACAGTCTGGAAACATAATTCACTCTGTTGTGCTACTCAGTCTTTCTGTAGCATACATCAAGTGTTTTCCCATGTTTCTGAAGAGCGTTAAATCACAAAATGGCGGAGTTCCTTAACACTGGCTAGCCTGCCGGCACGCTCTCCGGCATCCTTCTGCTCTTGTTTCATCAGTCATAACCATGCTGTTTGTCAGCTGTTGCAGACAAAGTCCACCTATGACACTGATGCAGAAAACATAGGCAGTAATTTAATGAGATTTTTGTGGATTTTGGGGGGTGGTTTTGTTTGTTAGGGGTTTTTTTTGTTGTTTTGTTTTAAACGGGTTGCTTATTCCTGCTCTCTGGTGCTGATATGACTGTTTTGGGGGCCGTGGAGCGTTCAAACTTACCTTTGTTTAAAAATAACCCTGTCCCCAAAATACCTGTTTTGAACCTGCACAGGTTTCCCTAATTCAGCTTAACCAGCTCCAATAAATGGCTGTGTCAGCACAACCGGGAGAGTGGTGCAGGGCAGGAGCACGGCGCGGGGTGGGAGCTGCTTTGGGCGTCTGCCCTGGACCAGCGGCTTGGAACCGCACCCAGGCTGCACTCTCAAATTTTATAAATTGCCTTTTGCTTTAAGTACCAAATAGAACTGGGCACAGGATGTATTGACAGCCCCAAAATACTTTATTACTGATACTTGTGTTGTGAAGGTGTGTCAGATAAAAGTTGTGTTTAGAAAATAAGCTGTGCTTGAAAGAGCAAGGGGAAGAGGCAGAGGTGCTCTCAGTAGTCATACAGCGTTGTCATGTGGAAGAGACCTTACTCCTGCGAGCAGTTACAAAAGACCTAAGTGGTTTAGACCATGGCAGAATTTATTATCTCAAACCCTGATGTTCATTTTAGTATGTTATGCAGCAGAGTGCATGAGCCTTGGTTACGATAGGAAGTCCAAGATAAATGTCTTGTGAGACAGTGCAGGCAGATGATCTTTCAATAAGGCTGGAGGACATGGCAGTTAAACCTGGGTAATGTGTGTGTGAAACTTTTTCTCTCCTTTTTCTGTAGTTCTGTTAAGATGGGAGAAGGATGTGAACCTCGAAATGAATGTGATTTTTCCCTTTTGCCTTTTCCCTCTTTCAGTTTAGATGGCATCTCATTAAAACGTTGTCTGCTGTTGCAAATCCTATACAGAGCGTATTTATCAGAGAATTTCTGTGAACTGAATCCTTTCTTAATGCTAATGCCGTAGAGTTCATAACACTCAAATGTAATGATGCCTTTTATGAAAGTGAATTAATGTGAGGAAGTCAGAACTGTAACAGCCAGATTAATGTTGGATGTCTGAATAACTATTGCTTAATAAAATTTAAACACCAATTGTCTTGGCTTCAAAGTTTAAGCAGAAGAACATGTAGGCACAGGAATTCGGTTATTAAGTTTCTGCCCAATTAAACTGCAGAATATTGTTGGGAAACAGTATTAGAATATGCTTTGGTTAGCCTGTGTGGACATGAAAAGATTGCATGTAAAAATTTTGCGTTCATGATGCTCCATCTTTGCATTTCATATAATTCTTGAATTATAGAATCTACCAGCGATGGAGAATTGAAAGGATGAGGAGAATGTTGTCATTTGAGGGTGAGGTTGAACTGGGTTGAAGTTTGCCGAGTTGAGATTTGTGTGAGAAACAAATTTGTGTTCCCAGTGGATGGCGGAGCTCCATTGAGTTCCATCTGCACTGTAGTGCTTTTGGTTTTGTTATCTTCTGAACTGGAGGAGGTCAGGGCTCGAGCTTCAGATGATGTTAAAAACAGTATCGTTGCCTTGGTTAAGAAAGCCTCGTATCCCTGGAAGTAGTTTCGGTATTGCAAGATGAAGCAAATAGAAATGCAAAAACTGGGGAAGGCAATGTTGAAATTCTGCTTCGCTAACAGCAGAGATGAGCTTTACTTCCTCTTCTGGCTCAGGCTTGGTTATTGATAACAAGAGTACGTCGAGGCTCCTCTGCTTGACCTGACTTGGCATTGTGGTAGGTGCAGAAAATGACAATTTTAGTAGATTATGGCTTTGTTGTATCACAGCGTTCCATCTTGGAGATATTCTTTTCCTTTGAGAGTCAGTAACGCCACCGTTGGGTCATTCCTCTGTGAGATCTGTGCCATCTGCGTGTACCTTTGCTTTGTGGCGGATCAAGGGACAGTTGATGGAGGAATGAACCTTCCTCTGCTGTGTGTATGCACGGAGAGAGCAGGGAGCTGTGCTGTCGCTTCCCAGACTTCCCTATTTCTCTACGATTTCTGAAGAGACAGGGCAAAAAGGAGGGACTGAAGTTGATGTCCTGTGAGCAGCTCTGCTCTCGACGAGGAAAAAGAGCTGGGAACTTTGTTTCTGAGAGCCAGGCAGCTGTTGCCTCTTCCTCTCTGTAAATGGGACAGAAAAAAGAAAAATAGGCAGAGCCGGTAGCCTCAGGTCTGCTTATTTTCAGAGGAGATAGGGACTGTTTCCTTGGAACAGCTCTTTGGGTGGGAGCTACCAGCCTTGCAGAAGGGTCTGGGTGGTGCAGAGTGGTCCATTCATGGTTTTCTGTGCTGAACCAAGAATGATCCGCAATCGTGGCTGTATCGTTAGAGCTTGTCCTTGATAGCGACACAAAATAAAACTGGCGCCTGTGTAAGGTTAATGAGGGAGAAGGGGGGACCAGATGTTTTCACTACCCTGTAATACTTTTGCACAAAAATATGACATTTTAAAGAACGGGTAGTTTTGGATCTCTTAAGATCCCTTAAGTAGATGACATCAAACCAGTCTTGCAAATTCCTCCTGGATGTAAACAATTTTAAGCTATTTTAGTAGTATGTTTTAGAAGCGGACTTAAAACGTGGTTTTAAATGAGCTGTATTGCAGCTAAGTTAGAAGTTTCCTCCTTAATTTGGCTTCTAAAATCCAGTTGCTGGCTGTTAACTTTTACCTTAGTCAAAATGCAGTCCTTGCTTCTATGTGCTGGATCTCGTGTGTGACGAATAATATACCCATTTCTCATCTGAACTTGTTTAATGAGACGTTACACTTATAGAGCCTCTTTAGTTCTGAAGGATCCCCAAGTCCTTTGTCAGTAGTTAGTGTGAAGTTACAAATCATCACTATAATTCTTAAATCCATCGTTGCGGTGTGGTGGCATCTCAAGCAGAAGATGCCGGCTGGCTGATACTTGGGTATCCCGATACAGCTGTGGGGAACAAAGGGGGGAATCTGGCAGATAAGACTGAAGAGCAGGGTGCAGTTACTTGCATTGTCACTTGACTGAGACACTGGAATTAACAACATGCTCTCACAAAAAGTACTGTGAAATTTTTCTCGACTAACGGTGGTGAGGGATTTGTGCTCATTTGTCTGAGAAGCAGCGGCAAGTCCAGGCGTGTAGTGCTTTCTTGGGGATTTCTGCGGTGTTTCGGAGCTCAGCAGGAAGGAGAAGTGCCCATGGCAAACTGCGAGCTCTGCCCTCCCTGGTAGTTCTCATCAAACATTAACCTGACCTAGGCCAACTTGGGGGTTTTATTATTTGTTCTTTTTAGCGCTCTCCCACCCTCACAGTAGGTACCAAGGTGTTCATGTCCAGCTCTGACAGAACTTTATGATCGCGTTGTTGAATGTTCCCTGACGTGAAGGGTGGGATAGACACATTTATGTTTATATTACAGAAATGAGAAACATTTGTTTGTTAATGGTGAATCACTGGTCTGTATTTGTAAAAAAAATATTTTGTTAAAAAGTGGAATACTTTGTCCTTTTGAAACGTTTTTTTCCTGTTTCTTGACACACATGAATATTATTTGAATTCTCTGTAAACTCATGTTCTTAGTTTTGTTCCTTATTTCAGTGTTATAAAACTCTATGAAGACGGCTTTGATGATTGTAGTGCTCCTGTGTTTGCGACACTGTCGTCCTTTAAGCTGCACCGGGAGAAGCACACTCTTTTGTGTAAAACTGTGTCATTTTAGTAAGAAATGTTTTTATTTTTTTCCTGCAGGTTTTTTTTCTTTACCATAACATAGAAAGCTGGAAGTTAAGACTACACATTCACTTTTATGTGATAAGTATTAAACAGTTCTTGGTGACACCAGAGCATGTTCCTGTTTTGTGTGTCAGTGGGTTTTTGTTCATTTTGTTGTTGCGGGGCAGTTATTTTTTAAATTCTCCCTTTTTTAACAACTCTTATGTGCGTGCATTTGTATTAAAAGGTGACAGAGTAGCATTTTAAGACTGTGTACGTGATTTTAGTGACAGGATTAGTAGCAATGCCGTACTCGATGCACAAGATGGGAGAAGCATGCCATGCCAGCTCCTTAGATGCTCCTTGCTAATCATGGTACAAGTAAGAAAAATATTTGAAATAAGTAACAGGTATCTTTGGGAGGCAGTTGGATGCAGCATTAAGACAGTTTCTGGTATTTTTAAATGCCTTCTGAAAACATATCATTCCTTCTTACAAGCAGGATTTCCAGCTTTTTTTTCCTCCTTTTTAAAAAAAAAAAAGAAAAAAAATCATTTTGAGTTGTCCGTGCTTCGCGCAGCTGGGTGTGCCCTGCGCGAAGCACAAGATATTGTGTGTTCTCTCTGAAGACTGTTTATCGTTCGTGGCCAAATGTTGTCAAACAAAATTTGTGTTTCATCACAGCCAATTAACCGGCACTGAATAAATGAACTGTTTGATTTTTTTTTTCTTGCTTATGAAACCAATTCAGATAGAAAAAGCCCTTGAGTTAAATGAGGATGTCTCGAAGGAAGTCAAGGTGTTGTAAACATGCTTTGAAGATCCACTAATGCCTGGTTGAAAAGTGGTGGTTTTGGATCACTTTTTGACGGGCTGCGTGTGGAGGGTTCCTTGGGCGGACCTTCACCTTTGATGGTTTTGCCTTACGGTGTCTGGGAAGACGGAGCGATGCTGCTGCCGGTGAGGGTGCTGGTGAACTTGTGCAAGGACAGGCTCTTGGATGCCTGATGTGGTTCAAGAGGGGTGAGAAGTAGGCTGTTAGCCCTACGCCTGTACCGAGGGGTTGGCCAAGGTCCTCTTTCCTTTAGCAGCGTTGCCAGTAAAACTTTGGCAATGTGGGTGTGTTGATTTTTTTTTTTAAACTGAAAGTGTGGTCCAAAAGTCCCATACCAGGGATCTGTCCCCCTGCCCCAGAGCTGAGGGTGTGGGAGGTGGGAAACAGGAGAAGGCTGCAGCAGGCGGGCAGGGCAGCAGCAACGCTGCGATTTCATAACACAAGTTGTAAAGTCCAAGATGATGATTGCTTGAGTGAACTCTAGCCAAAGCCATGCCCTTTTTGGATTAAGGACGAACAGAAATACCAAATGGGATTTAGTAAGATGTTGGAACGAGAAATGAAAATTGTGTTTCTGGTACGGATGATTGGAATGACTAGTTCATTTGCTCAGTACATCTAGATCAGCAGCTGACAGTGGTTAAAGAATATGCACAAGTGAATTTTGTGTCAGAAGTTTCCGTGAACTTCCTGCTGAATTTCCTTCTTTCTTTCAACTCTTCGTATTGAGCTGGAGGAAAGGCATGAGATTTGAACAGAGTTGTGTAGCGAAGCCACGTACTAAATGGACTGTGCAGAGTACAGCGTGGCTAACTGCAAAAATAATGACTCCAACCATATAGAATTAGACTTTCTGAAAATGGAAATACTATGCTGTGCTTTAGAACTGTTTTCTAATTTCTTTTAATTTTTGAACTTTTCTTTCTCCAGATGTGGAAATTAAGGTGACTTTGGTCCTTGCTGCGGGGGCATTAGTTTTGGAGCTCTGCTCCTCCTAGGAGTTTACACTTTCGCTCAGGCCTCCCGGGAAGAGGGAAAGGGAAATTATAGCAGGATCCTCTTGATAGCAGCAGGTACAAGTCAACAAGTTCTTAATCTTCCACTTCCAGGCCTGGTGTGCAGGGAGGGAGGAGCAGAGATGCTGTCCTCTTGCCCAGAGGGTGGGGTAGGGGTGGCAGGAGCTCGGCTGCACCAAGCTGCTCCAGGCTCTTTTATCTTGTGGGAAAAGGTTTAAATCTCGGGAGCGGGTGTGGATGTGGGAGAGGGAAAAGCAGTTCTGCCTCCGTGCCGCTCTGACTGCGTCTGCAGCGGTGGTGGGAGTGGCGATGGGGCAGAGCTCCTTCCCACCAGTCAACGATGAAACTGGGAGAGAACGGAGCTTCTCATGCCAGCGTGAGATGGGGCTGGTGTCTGCTCTGACCTGGGGTGAAAAAACCTGAGGACCAGCAAATAGGACATAACTTTGATCACAGTAGTAGAATTTTGGATAGTGGATTTTAAAAGTTCGTTATAATTACAAGCGGTCTGCAAACTTAGTTTTGCAACTTCCGTTACGCTGAATTTAATTGCTAGCAACGTTGATTTGGTAGGCATGCCTTAGTCTTCTGCTTTTCAAAGCACCTCTACTGCTTGCTTTTCCTGAACAGAGGCAAATTTATCTTCTGTTACATTGCGTGGCTGTAGAAGATACAAATTTGACTGGGAAGTTGTCTGAAGTACAGAGTTAAGAAGGCCCCACTAACTTCATTTATTTACACATTTGATGCTAGTGTGATTGTAATAGCTTAGTACACATTGCAGGCACTTAAAATATCTCTGTGTAGAGATTTAGAAGATTAGAAAGGAACGAGTCTAACTTGGATCACAATCAAATTGTTGAGTCTAATAAAAAGTTTAAAAAACCCTAAACCCAGACCTCATACAGTCAAAATGACTACCCATTAAGATACTTATCATTTACTATACTACAAAAGACTGGGGAGAAGTGGTAAAAAGTGTGATTAGCTGGTATATTTCTGATGAATAATTTTGTGTTGACCTGGCAGGTATATCTGGATCAACTCTGGTTTTGCTCCAGCTCTGATCTCAAGTGGATCTTTGCTATAATGTTCCTTTCATGTGACAGTGTTGGTACAAATGTTGTTTTTTTTCCTCAGTCCCAAGAGTTATAGTAAATGTTGATAGAATTTTGAAAGATGATGTTTGTCTCTGTAAAAAATAGTAAAGGTCTTGGCTAATTTTTAACCCTCTATTTGTAAAATATAGATGTAAAATTTTTAGTTAAGATTACAATCTTCTAAATGTGTAGCTGTATATAATTCACAATCATAGGATCATAGAACCATTAAGGTTGGAAAAGACCTCTAAGATCATCAAGTCCAACCATTAACTAACACCACCATGACTCCTAAACCAGGCCCTGGAGTGCCACGTCTACACCTTTTTTGAACGCCTCCAGGGTTGACGCCTCCACCACCTCTCTGGGCAGCCTGTTCCAATGCCTGACCACTGTTTCGGTAAAGAAATTCTTCCTGATGTCCAGTCTAAACCTCCCCTGACGCAACTTGAGGCCATTCCCTCTCGCCCTATCGCTAGTTTCTTGGGAGAAGAGTCCAACACCCGCTTCACTACAACCTCCCTTCAGGTAGTTGTAGAGAGCGAGAAGGTCTCCCCCTCAGCCTCCTCTTCTCCAAGCTAAACAGCCCCAGTTCTCTCAGCTGCTCCTCATAAGACTTGTTTTCTAGACCCTTCACCAGCTTCGTTGCCCTTCTAACACAATCTTAGTGTATTGATGTGAGTGAACTACTGAAGGACGGGGTACTCCTATTCCTTGCCTCACATTTTGCCTTTAATAGTAAAATGGCATAGATTCAACCTGTTCCAGTTGGCTTTAACTGATCAGTATCTATAATTAAATCTGATATTTGTCTCTGTTTAAATCCTACGTGTATAAGGAATTGGGCTGCAGTCTGAAGAATAAGCTTTTTAAGCCTCAAACTTTTAAAACAAGTTTGCCATTAATGTCAAAACGATCCAGGTAGTTTGCTTCCACATCCCAGCGTACACGTCCCTCTCTCAGTAGGCAGGCTTGATGTTCACTTGCAGTTACATGAGTTCAGCTGATTACAGGATAACTGGAGAAAAAGGTGGTTTTTCACATATAATTTAAGTTATCGTATTCATTGGCTTGGTATCAGCATCCAGTTGGATTATGCTAATGCTTTTACCTTCTTTACAATGCAAATGGTTACAACACAGCGAAATACAACAAACCCGTCGCCTTAAAAAGCGTCAAAGATTTAAACTTACACTCTGGGTTTATTCTGTTTTTGGCATCCTCTTAGATTTCACTGTATTCAGAGTAGTAGACAAAACGTAGCCAAATGAGTAAGACATTACAGTAAGAGGCTAAAGTGTTAGTAAGGTGAAAAGCCTAATATTTTAAAAACTGAGCGATAGGTTGAAGTCTTCCTGTTTAGATTGGGATAGTTGGTTTTGCATAGCTTTCAAAGTAACGCTGTAGCAGGTTTGTTGGTTTTTTGNTTTTTTTTTTTTTTTTTTTTTTAAATAATCAGGCAGCTGTCTAAAAACATGAAATAATGATTTTCTAAGGAGACGACATTTTCATTTCAGACTGCAAATTATGTGGAAGAACATCTATTTCTTTCCTGGAAGCACCTACCATACTTTTTGCAGATCAGTAAGGCACATTTATAAATCTCTTGATGTGAAGTATAGCACATGTTAAAAGAGTTAGTACCACCTTATTTATCACCTTATTTTGTTTACTCCTTTAAGTCCCAATGCTTTATCAAGCTCAGAGGGAATCTTTTCCAACTTTTTTTTTTTGGTGTTGCAACAATTTGACGTATTGCTGTTAACTGAAGCAACAAGACCAAACTGCAAAGTAAAATTTGTAAGAGGGGAGATTGGCAGTTTTTTAATCTGCATTTTTGCAGTAGGAGAACACTGGATGGTCTAAGGCAAAATATGCAATATTGCCAGAACTTCACTGAAATTACTGCTTTGAGTAGAAATGTCTTTTGGGAGTCAGGGAGGAAGAGAGACCTGGAAATAATATCAAAGCTTGAGGTTAGAATATGTTGGAGAATGGATGCCAATAAGGGTATGTCAGCAGCAAAAATAAACCCAAATCTACAGTAGAAGTCAGGCACTGAATGGGTGAGGGGATAAGAGAGTAAAATTGCAGAACATTTGGGGGATGTGGAGGGAGTGTTTTAGAAATGAATGGGAGATGTACAGCGTGGGTTGAAATAGCTAGATGATTCAAGCAGGTGAAGTGGTTTGAAATAGTTACTTGCCTGAGGACTTTGTGGATTTTTTTTCATTTTTTTTATTACTGCATAAACTTTCCCTGTTAAAAGCTGGCTGTAGATTGTGGGTTGTAGCTCTTCTAGGCGCGAGGTGTCTTAAATTGGACAAACTTCTTTTCAGTTTTGAGGAGTTACAGTCAGCAGGGGGTTCGTAGCTGAGATGATTCTTTCGGCAAAACAGGTACAGGTGCTAACTGTGTGCACTTGCATCCCTCCTTGTTTCCTTCTGTGTTCAGAAATTATTTTTTTTATTCGTAGCAACATGAACCGTGAAGACCGGAATGTGCTGCGTATGAAAGAAAGGGAAAGGCGAAATCAAGAAATTCAACAGGGTGAAGAAGCCTTTCCACCTAACTCTCCTCTCTTTGCTGAACCATACAAAGTTGTGAGTTTATGCAGTTCTTACAAATGCAGTTTTTATAGCAGAAGTTGTATGCAAATTAGTATTTAAAATTTGTTTTTATCCGCATTCTTTTTAGATTCACAGCTGTTAATGTCAACCAAGTATTTAAGCAGGGCTTGAAAGTAAGGGTGGACAGTTACTAACCAGCTCTGCTGGCAGACTTATACTAATGCTTACGAAGGAGGGGCTGCTTTGTAGGGAGTGAGAAAAGGGATGATAAAACCATAAAATTTTTTGGCTTTCTTCTGCTTTTGCTACAGTGACTCAAAACAATTAAACTGTCCATTGTGTCATGCCAAATGGCTTTTTTTGGGTGCTTTAGCCTGTTGCTAAACTTTCCAACCTTCAATCAATGTAATCCAGACCTGGGTAAGTTCAGAAAGAGTATGTTTAAATAGGAGGTTAATTTTAAATGCTGAAATGCCTAATATGATAGAATTATCAGCTTTAACTAGTATGCCAGTTTTTTGTATCTGATTTTTTAGTTTGTTTCGAAGGAGTTTACTCTGTTTATGATCTCATACAGCTTCAAACCTGTGCTAGGTTTCCTTCCGGGTTTGATTTGCTGAACAGAACTGGAAAAAATAACCTAATTCTGGGATAGCTAAAAAAGTGCTATTTAAGATTTTCATTATGTAGCTCAAAACTCACTTTGAAAGCAAACCTGTGCCCTTATCACAATTTCAGCTGGTTTGCAAGAAGTAAAACATTGTGTCTGAAAACTGTCTTCCTGCAGGAGGAAAGTTGAGAAATGTTTTGGTTGTTTTTTGGGTTTTTTTGTTTTTTTTTTTTTAATTTTTTTTTTATTTTTATTCCTGTCCTCCCATGACTTTACTGTGCTCAGTAACCAAATCCCACATGTATGAAGTTAACTAAAGCTGGTTGGGATATACGAGTAATGATACAGTATACCTGATTTGGAAAACAAACTGGTTATATAAGAAAGAGCCCTTATACCTGTTGGCAACAAGAATGATGCCAGTATAAATACCAACTAAAAGTTACATATAGTGGTGAGGTTAAGCTGATTTTATTTTAGCGTTAACTAAAGTGTTTTAGGACTTATGCATTCTGTATTAGAGAAATAGTCTTTAAGGTGACGGTAGGTATCTACAATTTTTGAACTTGCATCCAGCTCACCAATGCATTATTTGAAGCACGGATTAGTGCTGTTTCAACTGTTCCTGCTGCTGAAGTACATCTTTTCTATATGCTTTAGGGGGTTAAATCACTGCTTTAAGAACTAAAATTGGGAATCGGAAGCAATGGCAAAAAAGACATGGATCCTAGTCATGATCGTAGGCCTGAAATTTAGATTAACTGCAGTAGTTGTCAAGTCAGTTCACGGAAGGTGAAGTTGTGATTTTTTTTTAAAGCATTATTTTTTAAAATTATTTTCACAGACCAGCAAAGAAGACAAATTGTCTAGTCGTATTCAGAGCATGCTTGGTAATTATGATGAAATGAAGGATCTTATAGGAGATAGATCGCTACAAAAGCTTGTTGGAATTCCCAAACCAACTGTACCATCAACACCTGATGAAAAATCAAACCAAAGTTTCTTTGGTGATCAGAGACACAATACTAGCTCACATCAGAGCAGCAAATGGACTCCTGTAGGACCAGCACCTAGCACTTCCTCACAATCTCAGAAACGGTCCTCGGGTTTACAGAGCGGACATAGTAGTCAGCGTGGCAGTGGCAATAACACTAGCAGTAGTGGCCAGAGGCATGACCGTGACTCGTACAGTAGCAGCAGCAGCCGCAAAAAAAGCCAGCATGGGTCCGAACACTCCAAACCCCGTTCTTCCAGCCCTGGAAAACCATCTGCTGTTTCTTCATTGAGCTCCAGCCATTCAAGATCTCATGGAAATGATCACCACAGCAAAGAACATCAACGTTCAAAATCTCCCCGGGATCCTGATGCCAACTGGGACTCTCCCTCCCGTGTACCCTCATTTTCAAGTGGACAACACTCTAATCAGTCTTTTCCACCTTCACTAATGTCCAAGTCCAGTTCAATGTTACAGAAACCCACTGCATATGTAAGGCCAATGGATGGACAGGAATCCATGGAACCAAAGTTATCCTCTGAACACTACAGTAGTCAGACTCACAGCAGCAGCGTGAATGAGCTGAAGCCTAGCAGCAAAGCACATCTAACCAAGCTGAAAATACCTTCTCAACCACTAGATGTAAGTTGCTGTCTGATTCCTGGCTTCTTAAATGTAAGTCCCTTTGGGCTGGGATTTTCCAGCTTCTTTAAAATCCCAATCTACATAACCGAAATTTAGTTTTTAGTAAACACTGTTTGTTTTTTTTTTTTTGTTACACGAAGCATCTTAAACTTATGCAGTGAAGACCTGTATTTTAAATGGGGAATGTACAAAAGTAATTATTTTTTCCTTCTGCTGCTTCCATGTGGATACTGTGAGTTTTATTAAATAAAGGCTATGAGACATTCAGAAAGGCTAACTTAACCCAGACACGCTAATTTTCTTAGAGTATTTCTCTAGTCAGAAGTTAGTGAAATAGTAGGATATTCACAAGTATTTTGACAAGCTAGATACATATATTGTCATTACTGGGAGCCATGTTGTCTTAGACTAGTGATACTATCTGCATATATCAGATTTTCTTTTGAAGTGTGTAGCAATTACTAGATGTGATTTATTATACCTTCACGTAGGGAAAATAAGCTAACCAAATTGAACAGGGTTCAGAACTTTTATCACGTATGCTGGGTACAAAATACTAGTGGGTTAACAACTTTTAGTAGTTTGGTAATTCCTGAATCGTTAAGGCACAGACTCTGACTACAGCTCAGTTACAAGGAGAGTGCCTTTCCCAACAATAAAATGTCATTGCATCTCCTATTTAACTGCTTGAATTGTGGTAGCTAGAGAAAGCATTTGTTCCTGGGATTTCAGCAAATAGCAAAGTAAGATCCAGGACACAGGTAAGGAAACCTGAAAATAAATTATTTTCTTATTCGTGAAGACTTGATGTGCTAATGCTGATGCAGTGAATTGTATAGTAGCTTTGCTTCCTTTCTGCTTGTAGCAGTCAGGGATGCAGAAGATTCATAGTTTCATAATTATTGCTGTTTCTAGATTCATGCTGTAATGTATGTTTTACTTCATAATGCAGTTTGTCATTACTGTATATTCACAGTCATGCATTTGAATTCAGATATTACCCAATGGCTTCTTCCAGGAAATGATTGAAAGCTACGATTTTCTTCCCTCTCTCTCTAGAAGTTTTTAATATCACTGACTGCCTATGATCACTTTAACTGTCAAGTGAAAAGTAGGAGATTATTGTGGCAGTTTTATGCATCTCATGTATTTGCTTTTCATAACTGGATGTGACTCATACTGTAAAAGTATGGATCTATGATATTAAAATTAATGCTGCTGAAAAGAATTAGCAAGGTCTTTTTGTATCTATATAGAGTCCATATGAAACATGATGAGGATTGAGGTTTATTTTTAACTGTTTCTAGCTCCTGGAATCTTCTAAGGAAAATTTGGTTTAGGAGACGTTAATCTTGAGTTTTGATTTGTAGGCATCAGCATCTGGTGATGTGAGCTGCGTGGATGAAATTCTAAAAGTAAGTTCTGTGTGCTTTCGTTCATAACTTATTTGTTGAAAATACAAACAGTGCTAAGGAGGTGGAAGGTGCTCTGCAGTTGATTAGTGCCCTTTAAATTGACTTGGCTGCAAGTTGTTACAGGAGGGCTCTTCAATTACTTCTCTAGCGCAGGTAGACCGGGGAAAACTGGAAGCAGAGCTGTGTGCGAGCTGGGCACTGGGCGTTGCTGGGTGTGCACATCATCTGCTGGATATCCTCACTACATTCCTGTTCTTCTAGGCCACCTCCCTGTTAACCTAAGCAGAATTACCCATTTCGTCCACCAAAATACAGTCCTTACATTCTGATATCTTTTTAGATTATAGTAATTTTTTTGCTACCCCACTGCAGAACTTTCCCTTCTCTTCTACCTAGGTTATTTTCTCAAGTCTTTTTACCCCTCATGTGATCTCCTGGTCGTACGTCTGCTATCACAAAAGAATCATCAGCTTCCCCTTGAGCATTTCCATGGCTTACCATTTGCTCTGACCGTCAGTACTCCATGGTCCTTGGAGATGCTCTGAGAGAATACAAGGCACTTTCTTTCCAGCTTCAGGCATTTGATTTTCCCCCTCTTCCTCAAACTTTATAGGCTTCCCTTTCCTAGGATTCTTCTCTCTACCCCTGTATCCTACATGTGCTCTTCACAGTCCGAAATGATCAGACTCTGACTTCTACTGCAGTTTATGTTCAGGCCAACCACTTTTATTGATTTATGCCTTTCTGCTTGTTATTATGTCTTAACTATCTGTTCTCATGGGTAACAATTTAAGATTTAGGTTTATGTGTAAAACCTTTGTTACACATTTGGGAAATTAAGTTTTGAATATAAAGCTTAGTGAAGTGTGGACAATGAACTGAAAATTGAGAGACAGGTTTACCATTTGAATCAAGATTGTAACTTGAAATCTTTGCTTTAATTTTGTTAATAGCTTTTCTGTTTTGTTCGGGTTATAGGAGATGACCCATTCTTGGCCTCCTCCACTGACTGCTATTCATACGCCGTGCAAAACTGAACCATCAAAATTTCCTTTTCCAACAAAGGTCAGTCCTGTAACAGTACTGAATGCTGTTGAAAGAGTAACTCCTAGTAAAGATCAGGATTTTGGAACTCTTTTAAATTCAATTCTGTATAGTTCTGGGTTTGTTTCAGTGCTTTGTATCTCTTTCTCTTGCTTCACAACATCATTTGTCAGCAGTAGCCTTATGAAGAATGTCATTGTTTTTCCTCTGGTTTACACACACAGAGCAGTCTGCAAAAATGTCTATAATATAGCTTTCCTTTTACTTTTTAATTTTTGTTTCATAAATTCAAACCTTCTTCAGGATACTTCTGAAGCTTGAAAATGCCATTGAGCCTTTTTCTCTATTGGGGAAACACTTTGTACCATTTTGTGTAGAAGCAAGCATTGCATTTACCTTCATCTAGCAAAGCAATGGAGACTGGCTGGTAAATGCTAAGAAATTTAAATGTAATTTTCTGCATAAACTGAATTTTCCTTGTAATTTGAGGTCCATTAATAGTTCTAGTAGATCTTACATTTTCAATTACAAAAAAATTTAAAGTTTTAAAATCAGATGTTTTGCTAAAGAAATTTTCAGATCACGTTTTCCGAAAGATCTCTTCCTAACCTCCCATGTACTCAATAACTACTGAAGTGTTTAAGCTGTTAATTCTAAAGAGAAATCGGTTGCTCTTTGCTGCTGTTGACAGCACAGGGCACGTTTCCAGGAGACCTGCTTGAGCTGACACCTCTGAGGAAGGAGTTCTCTTGCTCTCAGCTGCTCGCTCCCTCCCCTGAGGCTGGATCTGGCAGCCCCAGCTGCAGGGTTTCGAGGCAGACTGGCACTGGTGATTGTTTGCCTTGACATACAGCTCTGCAATCTGCAGTATCTTGGAAGCTGATGGGTAGGCAGGGTAGATAGCTGTGGGTAGCAACTTTAGCAAGTACAGTTCAGCTTGCGATAGCTGACTCATTCAAGAATTCATATTTTATTTCCTGTATCTACTGACTACCGGTAAAAGATTTAACTCGACAATATAATTTTTCTCCAGACTCAACATATCTCTGAAATGGATTGGGGTACTCCACCCCTAATTTGACATAACTTCAGAGTGAAGAAATTATGCAGTTCATCTTTTAAAAGTTACCTTCATAATAGTTAAGACTGCACTTTTTCTGACCAGACTGCTGTTCTAGAGCACCGCTTGCTGCTATCAGTTTCCTGTTTGATCCAAATTGCTCCCAGAAACAGAACAATTCAGTGAAGTATTTTAAGAAGATTTTTGCACTGAGGTCTCTAATGTAATCTGTCTAAACAGATTGTCTTATGTGAATGCTTTGACATCACCTTCTTTTGGCCAAGGGTTCCAGGTCTCGTGTTCTAAGTGCACATCCACAAAACTCCCGCAGACTGGTGCGAAGTTGAGCGGTTCAGGTTCTTGTACTGGGTAAATATCCCAGAGCTGTGGGCAGTCCTGTTGTCGTGCCCTCTGTGTTGCATGTTCCTGTCTCACTGCGTCTTGCTTGCTTCTCACCAGTGAGCTGAAAATGCAGAACATACTATACAGTTCTCAGCTTTACTGTTGAAGGCATCTAGAAATAAATCTTGTCATCTATTTTCTTAATATTAGATGAATATTAATCTTGCATATATTAGTTTTAGGCAGGGTTTATTTGCTGTGTTATATAAAACCGTGAACTTGGAAATAATTCTTACCTTTTATTGTAAAGAAAGAAGTTCCACACCTTTCCTCATCAACAAAGGTACTTATTCCACTGCTTTGAATACTTATTCCTGGACCTTTGGGGAGATGTTTTCCCTTCACACGCTTTTGAGCACACTTGATTTTGGGGTTGCTAGAACTGCTTGTTTCTGCGTTTCTCTGGTATTTGACTCGGTTTGGGAAGAAAGGTGTGCAGAAATATATGTGTCTTTGTGACGCAGAGAGAAACTACGTAAGATTGCACAGTCTTGTTGATGTTTGAACAGAAAAGGTAGGTTGTGGTTTTCTGAACCTATCAACCTGGATTGTGTTTCTTCAACCAGTTTGCAAAAAATTCCATTTATGGCTGCTCTGAGTCTTTTGACTTTTTGCCAGCTTTTTTATTTTGTGGCTGCACATCCTAGCCATGGAACTTTGTCAAATTCTCTCTCCGCATCCAAAGCCTATCATTTCCTCTGCCTTCTCCCCTCTGTCATTCTTGGCAGCAGGATCTTCGCAGAATTCCAGCGAGTTAGCGAGCCATAGGCTTGTGCAGTCTGGACCCAGAGCAGAAGTCAGAAAACAAAACAAAACAGTGGTTTACTTTAATCAAGCGGTACTGTTCGAGGAAAGCTCATTCTCTTTAATAGTGTGCTCAATTTATTTACGAGTAATATGCTGCAGTGTTTCACAACATTCCTCTTGTGTGCAGGAGTTTGGTACGTTTTGCCTGCGCACATAAAATTAAGCTCCCTTTGGTGGACCAGTGAATTTTATTTGTAAGACTGTTGGGATAAGATGATTTTCCCTACGTGTAGATAGTGAGTAGCTTGAAGGGGCACAAACTCCTGACCGGGGCCTCTCTGCATTACTATAAATATATCTAATAATTATCAGGAAGTCTTTGAATCAGATGATAAAACTTCATGAAAATAGGTCAGGGAAAGTTTTATGGGTGCTATGAAAAAAAATGTAGATTCCTGAGTCTTGATAAAAAATGTTATCCAATGACCTAACACTCTATAATTTTATCCTATATAACATTTTTAAGCCATGGACTCGCAGTCAAAAACTCCAAAAATACTGGCATGTTTGTAAAATACATTAAAAAACCCAGCTGCTTCTTAGAGGGTGGAAGTTTTTCCTTTTGAAGCAACATGAGAGCATTGGCAGTTTTTGTAGCTGCATACCTGTGCAGTGACCTCGAGGCATCTCTGAAGAGGTGGATTCTGTCTCCGGGTTTGTTCAGCGCCTGCCCTGTACTGGAATTACCGAGGAGGCCAGCAGTCAGGTCCCTTGATCCACTGTAACACAGAAACTTTCTTCTGAGAAATAAAAATGAGATCTGACCTGAGATTTCAACATTAAATGGAAATGGGTCCCATTCACCACAACCGGGACTACAGCCAAGCTGGTAACCTACAAACGAGAATTCAGTACCCGACTGCCGTTCTATCCAGCTGGCGAGTGTTTTTCTCTCCACAGTTTTTGTGTTTGAGTACAAGCTGCGATTTCGTTTCCTGCTTAAGTGTCTTCACTATCTAACCTCAGCAGTCTATTATACCTCGATTAAAAGGGTTTCCTTCCTTTAAGTTGTTTTTAATTTCTTCTTTCCGAAGTAGACCTTTAGAAGATACTGCTATAAATAACTTCGGAGTTGAAAATATAGCGCTTTTTTTTTTTAAGTCTCTGAGTTTCTTAAAGAAATATGTGTTCAAAGACAAAATAGATGGCAAGATACTTGGAAAAAGTTGCACATTTAAACGTAACACCTCGTTAAAGTGCACTTAACTGAAAGACTGCCTTGTGCCTTCGAAATAGGAAGTTGACTAAAGTGAGAAATTAGGCAGGTGCTTTCTGCAGAATTTGTGATACGTGTCTTGGTAAGAACGAGTACCAGTTCCTCATCCTGTGCTCACCCCAGTGCCGTTGCTCTGTAGATGTGGTGTTTGATTACTGTGTGGTCTTTACACTTGTCAACTTATGTAAGCTGACAGCGGAAAAAGGCCGTCAGGGAATCGCACTTGCACTTCTCATACCTATGTAAAAGATAGAAATAAGTTTTTATTTTGAAGGAAGTGTAGCTGTTGCTTTTGTTGAAGTCACAAGGCTTCTCTCCAACTTCATCTTCACTTTGCACTTTAAACATAGGTTAATTTTATTTTTATTGTCCCTTCCTTTCTTTCAATTAGTGAAGATTAGACGCATTTGAAACACCTTACAAGGAAAGTTCCCTATCAACAAAATACTTGTTCAATGCATTGTTGCAACTGCTTTCACTTTTGAAATAAAAAGTTAAGGGAAATTAGAAATACCTAGGTGTGCTTTGCTGTGTAAAGCTTTTGTGTGTTTAAAAAATGAAATTTTGTAAATTGTGCCTATAACTGCTGCAGGTCACTGACTTTTGGGAAGTTTGGGAAGACTGGTTCACAGGTATACCAAAAAACCTGGAATTCATTGTTGAATTGTAATTCTGGTTTGCCATTGCCAGAGCATTTAAGTAAAATGTGTTTATATAACTTTATGATTTGAGTCAAACATTTTCAGTTTTTATTTATGGGGCCAGCATTTGTCCTCATTTTAAAATGAGGTCAGGAAGGTCCTATTTTAAGATGGCACTCTAGCCTAGAAGTAGGTTTTTTTAGTAACTCGGTAGCCTCTGCGTATTTGTTTGTTAAAACAATATTTTAGGGTTTCAGAAAAAATCTATAATCTACTATGTCTTGGGAGTCAGAATTGGGTTTTCTGGAATGGGAATACTGGAGATCATACAGGTGCTAAAATTTGCAAGGCTTCATCTTTCACGGATAGATTTATAGGTAACAGGTTCATTATATATCAAAGGAAGTTACATATCATTGTTTATTGGCTTTTGTACAAGTGAATTGTCTGATTACGTGAAGATCTGGCCTTTGGCGGGGAGGAATGATGTGTTGGCTAGCTGTGCCTGGTTGCATTTACCAGGGACTCGCCTGGAGCCACTGCGAGAAGGGGGTTTTGGGCAGAGTGTGCAGAGCTGTTCAGATTTTAAGTTTCATTGTCTCTTGGGCTGCTTTATAGCTGAGATTTTTTTTTGTTGCTAGGTTGTTACTATACTCATTGCTTGTCCACCACGATGCTGTATGTGTCTGAAAAAGAAAAATGCAGAGAAAAGAATTTGAATGAAAATATGTAAAACTAGCAGCAAAGCTTTTCCGTGTATAAGGAAGATAAAGAAGAACATACTGAACGGTTCCTTCCCATGCTAAACATACACGAAGATGGGGTTTGTGGAAGTTACATTGGGATTTGGAGTTTCAGCTATCACATAGTACAACTGCACGTGGCCGGTCTTAAAACCGAGCAAGTGGGAGAGCTGAGCTAAGGAAGGGGGGTGTGAAGCACTCCTTCCCTGTGCTGGCTGTGCCGCTGTGGCTGGCGAGGGGAGTTGGGGCCCAGATAAAGAATCACTCTTTCTGTTTTGTTCTTAGGTTTTTTCCTTTTTTTAGAGGTTAGGTGCCATCCTTTAAGTAGAAATAATATCTTGCTTACAGCATGGTTTTTGATATGTTAAAATTCCTGGTGAAAAAACCACTTGTGATCTTTCATTCCCTTAGGAGTCTCAACAGTCCAGTTTTGGCACTGGAGAGCAGAGTAAGTATATTAAACTTCCTGTAATATGTTTTAATGTTTTTGTTGTGATTCAGTATTCTTAGTATCTCTTAATAAGTCATGCTTTTTAGAGAATGAGATTTTCCAGACTGACCATAGGATGGAGTCTGAATTAAGATTTTCTGTACTTTCTCAAGTTTTAACGTATAAAACAATTGCTTGGTTTTCTTTCACATTTCTTGTTGAGATCTAAAAAGTTATGACGGAGTTGCAAGGTTGTTCCTGTCTTCTAGAAAAAAAAAATACATATTTTTAATATGTCACGTTTTCTAATTTTTGAAAAAATGCCTCCGTGGTTGATCTAATTGAAAATAGCTGAGTACTAAAACAAAGCACCCTTTAAAAAAAACCAAGTCCCTGCTTGGGGACATACTTGAAACCAAAATAGTGCTTATGCTTATATTTTTATAGAAAAAGCACATTGCAGTTTCATTGTTTGTTTTCACTTTGTCATTTTAAAATCAAGAGAGAGAACTGGTCAAGAACTCATATAGTAATATGCTTAGTAATACCCTTGAATTTCTTGTCCCAGAATGCATTTTCAGATTTTAGACAAAAGCAGCTTTTATTTCTCTTTAATTGTATCAATGTTTTGAATATTACTGAAATTAAGAATTTAACACAGGTAACGTACCAGGTAAAATTGAATTAGATTTGTGCTGTTACCTTCCAAAAGTCTGTCCGCTCCCTCTTGAAGTGATTAAACAGATTAAATGGTAAAAGAAGAATGGTTTATTCTTAGATATTAACAAGCAGCTTAATTTAAACACCTGATACAGTGGGGAATTAAGGAAACAAATTAAAACTTAATTCCATAATGCTAAACCATAGACTTACGTTATAGGAGCAACTGATCTTTAGGTGTGTAAATGAAGAGGGAAGGTTAGTCAAAACACAGAACCAGTTTTCAACTCCTTTTTGAATTTTCTGGGCAACTTTTAACAGCCTCAGTTCTTGTTTCTGTTGAAGTACACTTAGCTATTTGCCAGAATTAAAGAAGGAAGGAAAAAAACCCCAAACTGAAAAGCAGATTATATCAGTATGTATTCCTATTGTAAGAATTGGCTTCTGAGTTTGATTTCGGGATCTACAGATTGCTCATCTGCTAAAAAACTACATAGGCATGCTGAAACAAGTCAGAGCGTGACAGCCTGATCTATATCCTGCGCATAGAAGGCAATAGATTAATCTTGATAGAAGCAAAACAGTTTTTCACACCATTAATAACAAATTAAGCGTTTATTGGTTTAGACAGTGATAATTTAATTAATTTTCTGGATTTTCTTGGTTAAATTATTTGCTGTATTTAGTATTTAGTCTCTGCATCCACTCAGTCTGTGGGAGATTGTACCTCGCATCAGCTAGTTATTACTTTCTCCTGTCTACTCAGCCGTTCTTGGTTTATCTAAGACTGTGTACTTGTGGCAACTTTGGAGTGACTTATCTTGCTGGCTGAGTTTTCAACTGCACATTTCTTTTTTTCTTCTTCTAGAACGATATAATCCTTCATCAAAAACATCCAATGGTCATCAATCCAAATCGTAAGTGGCTCTTGAGAAAACAATTCACAAACAATAGTTGAATTTTAAGAGATTTGGAAAATAGCTGTTTCTTCTACTAGAATGTGTTGGTTCTTGCACAGACACTTTAGCATACTTCTTGACTGGCAGAAAAAGGGGATCGTCTTTAAGCAGCCTTTTTCTGGGACAGCAGACCAAATATTGGGCGCTGGAGTGAATAACAAATACCCTGGGCTGCCTTTCCGTTCCCCTGTTTTCTTGTCAGTTGTCAGGATAGGTGTGCAAGAGTTTGGACCTTGGAATCAGCTTGTGAACCAGAAAGGTATTAGTATATAAGAATGGGCAGGATGGGATGGGACTTATCAAACGTGTGCATTGCAGAGCTGTCAGCTGGAAGCAGCTTGTAGTGGTTGCACAAATAGACGGGACAGGGAACTGTTTTGTATTGGAGGAGACAGTAAACTATGCTTGGGATCTGTCTTCTGCTCAGTCTCTTAACGGACTGACAAACATTTCTATTAGTTATGCACGCAGACCCAATATTTTACTTTGTCAATCATGCAACTGGAAGAAAAAATAAGAAGCAACTGGAATATGCTAGATGGCTGTAGTCCACCTTTCTCATACCTGAAAATCAATTATATGCTGTTAAAGGATTGTTTACAAACAAATATGTCCATGAAAATAAAGATTTGCCAGCTGATTGTATGTTCAATGGAAGTGGTTGTAGATTCTGAAGACTTGTTAGTCTAAGTTAATGTTTGTTGTGATGCAATCACAAAATGAAGTCCAGTTCTTCTGCTTGTCTGTGCGCGTGTTACAGTATTAGCAAGATTAAAAAGCACATGACCTATGGGAAGGGAATAGAACAAGAAGAAAACCCCCTCAATTATTATAGACTTACAGTCAGTTTCCCAAAAACATGTAGTTTAAGATGATGTTCATATGCAGCCAGTTCAACAAGTGGTAGAAATGGAAGTTCACCATTTGGCTTTGCTTTTGTCATAGCAGTATAGACCGCTGAGAAGGAACTGTGCTATTTCCAAAGCTGGGGAATGTGAGAACATCTAAGAACAAGAGGTAGCATTGGACATGCATTGAACTGGGATGCATAGGAAGAAAGTTGAGATGATGTTTACTGTGACAATACAGTTTTAAGTAACTAAAAAAAAAAAAGTAGTTGTGATCTGGTCAAAAAACTTAAAAAAGGAGATAAATGCATCTTTTGTAAAAGGATAGCAATGAAAAATATTGGAGGGACTAGATCCTAGAGGCTGGTGTTTCTTTTCAGCTCATCAGTAGAACAGCTATACTGTGAAACTCAGAAGTATTAGACTTCTAATCCTGTCTCGTTTTCTTTCTCCAGATGTGAATCGAACCAGACAGAGTAAGATGTTTCATTTTTGTAATCAAAGGTGGTTTTCAATAAGAACAAAGGCCCTGTACCCTGCTATATGTTTTCAGTGTGTTCACATATTTTCAGTATTGTGAAATAGTGTGTGTATGTGTGACTACCATAAATAATTATGGCTTTGAATAATAGTAATAAAATAATTATGGCTTAGAACAGTTGCACTGTTGCCACGAGACAGGAAACAGCCACTAGTGTTAGCTTTCTTGATTCTGTTTAAAACAGTATTCTTCGCCTTTGTGTGTAAGAAGTTGAACATACACAAGTTAGCTCCTCCCACATTAGTAAATTGTGTCAAATTTCCTTTCTAAATTTAACAGAATGGACTAAGGAGTCGAAGCACTAGAATCCTTTTTCTTCTCTAAACAATGACTTAACTCGCCATTCTTAAACATTAAATGTTAGAATGGTATCTTGTGGATTTCACCCACGCAGCCCACTTCATAGTGTAAACAACAGCGTGTTGAAATAGAAGAATGCTTTGAAAGTAATTGAAGTACATGGAAAAACTTGTCTCACTTTCTCCCTTTTACTTAGTATGTTGAAAGATGACTTAAAACTTAGCAGTAGTGAAGACAGCGATGGAGAGCAGGTATGTTCATCAAATCAGAGTTTCAGAAAAACATAGCAAATGCATTCATGGTTCAGTACTTCAGCAGTGTTCAATATTCCAACAGCAAACTGAGCAGCTTAAGAGGAGATTTATGATTAAGAAACAAAAATCAAATGGAATGTTTTTAGACAAGCCTCAGGTATTCCTAAATGTAAACTTGGGGAAAATTATCTGTTTGTGAAAACAGTACGCTTTTATCTAGAAAGTCTTGTTTTACTGATTTCAGATGGGCTTTCTCTGAACATAAAATAGCAATAGTGTACTTTAAACCATGTGTAATGGCCCGCCATTTAAAGATAGAACCCTTCATGTTCTGCCACTCCGGCTAAAGAGTACATGGTATGAGCATCTCTGCGCATTAGTACCTTGGGACTGTGTTTGGGATGATAAGGGATACTGTATCTGTAACTGGGAGTATAGCAGCACCTTTATTTTTATCAAAAAGTCTCTTTTTTCCTTTTTGTCAATATTAACTTTGTACAGCTTCTGCCAGAAATGGCATTTAGCATGCTAAATTAAAAATACCTGTAGGGTCTGTGCTACCCAGCAGTAGTCCACACTCCTCTTTTGTTTCTTTTCTTCCTGTTCTCAGTTCTCATGCTTGGTTTTCTTCACATGGAAAACTTTGAGATAGTACATTTAGTTGGTTAACTCCCAGTAATCTGGGCATCTCAGGAAGCGCGTTGTAAAACGTTGAATCATCTGATTCAAAAAGATGGAAACATGGTGTTAGTGAGTGGTGGAAACAGGAACTCTTGGAACTGTAGTCAGAACATAGAGGACTCTGAGATAATAGATTTGTGTTGAAAACTTGGAGAAAATAACTCTGTTTTTCTTTCTGTGTAAGGAAAATGCAGACAAATTTAAACTGCTGCAAGTACTGAATTAAGATGCTGTTCAGGCTAAATAATTTTAAAAATTTAAATGCTCTAAATTAATGCTTTGCAATTTAATTGTATATACAATCCTAAAGTAACTTCTAGAAGCTTCATACTCTTTTTCTTAATTGCAGGACTGCGATAAGACAGTGCCAAGGAGCACACCTGGAAGGTAGGCATTCCTGGTAGATTGCGGCATAGAAAGTAGAGTGGTGCTATCCAGCCCAGTCAGCATTCTTGACTTGATCTCATTTCTAAGATTCATGTTTGGCTTTTGTCTCATCTTAAAGCAAAAGGTGATTTGAATTTAATCAGTGATTAAACAGCGTATATCCTGCAAATTACACTAACCACTTTGGGAAGGGGGAAAAAACAAAGGCTGCTGTTTCTTTCCAGGGTGAACTGTGTTCAGTTATGTCGAATTTTCTAGTAAATGTTAATTAAAATACTACTTTTTATTCTTTCTAATGAAAGGACTTCTAGGATATATTTGTGCCTTGGGTAGTGTTTGTTTATTTTTCCTCATTTTTGTTTTCAGTAATTCTGAACCTTCACAGCATAACAGCGAAGGAGCAGATAATTCAAGGGATGACTCGAGCAGCCATAGTGGGTCTGAGAGCAGTTCAGGGTCTGACTCTGAAAGTGAAAGCAGTTCCAGTGATAGTGAAGCTAATGAACCATCACAGAGTGCATCCCCCGAGGTAGGATTTGTCATGTGTTTGGGCTGTCTTCGTTAGCTTGGCATTGATCTTGAGTTTTAAAAGCAGGAAAAAAAAAAACTCAAACTGTTTAAAAAAAAAAAAATTAGACTTGCAAACATGGGATCACTTTCAAGATGGAATATTCTTTTGCTGAAGTACCTGTAATTGGATATGGTAACAATTCTTTATATAAGCACACATTTGATGTGTGATTTTGAGGTGATTTCTACCACCAGTTACTTATTGGACTGCAGAAATTAGATATAGTAACAGTAGCTTAAAAAACTGTGGGCTTTTATTCTGGAAAGCTATGGCAGCAAGTATTGCCTGTTGATAGCAGCTGCTCCAGATGAAGGAAAAGAGAGCTGTTATTTGTTACCTATAGTCATCAACCTGTATTTCATTCGTTATTTATCTCAGGTTTTTTGGTGTACCTCTTGCTTTGGCATGCAGCATAGTACAGCTGTCCCATGGAAAAGATGGAAGAAATGTGAAATATTTTATCTAACGCTGGTTTTTATTTGTTTTTAGCCAGAGCCACCACCAACAAACAAGTGGCAACTGGATAACTGGTTGAACAAAGTTAATTCACATAAAGTGTCACCAGCTTCTTCCGTGGACAGCAATATCCCATCCTCCCAAGGCTACAAAAAAGAGGGACGGGATCAGGGGACGGGGAGCGGGTACACTGATCAAAGCGGATCCAAGGATTCGATATCTTCTACACCAGGGCGAGATTCCAAACCCACCCAAAAGGGCTCGGAGAGCAGTCGCGGCAGGCAGAAATCACCTGCCCAGAGTGACAGCTCAACACAGAGGAGGACTGTAGGTAAAAAGCAGCCCAAGAAAGCAGAAAAGACATCTGTTGAAGAGCCTAGAGGAGGTCTTAAAATAGAAAGTGAAACCCCAGTAGACATGGCAACAAATATACCTTCAAACAGGCATAAGGCAGCCACAAAAGGCTCCAGAAAACCCAATATAAAGAAAGAGCCCAAATCTTCCCCTCGGCCAACCACAGAGAAGAAGAAATACAAGGCTTCAAGCAAATCTGCCCAGAAATCCAGGGAATTCATAGAAACAGATACCTCATCCTCTGATTCAGATGAAAATGAGAGCCTGCCTCCTTCATCACAAACACCCAAATACACTGAGAGCAATAGGACTCCTGTTAAATCTTCCATGGAGGAGGATGACAGCTTTTTTCGGCAAAGAATGTTCTCTCCTATGGAAGAGAAAGAGCTTCTTTCGCCACTCAGTGATCCTGATGAAAGGTACCCCCTTATTGTGAAGATTGACCTGAGCCTCTTATCAAGAATACCAGGGAAGCCTTACAAGGATGCTGACGCACCCAAAGTGGAAAAGAAAAACGTGCCAGAGAAGCACGGGAGAGAATCCCAGAAGCAGCCATCTGACAAAAGTTCTACAAAAGGCAAAAGGAAACATAAGCAGGTGATAATTTTGTAGAGAGAGATTTACCTGTTGTCTCAGCCCCTAAGTGGATTGCTACTGGTGTCAAGCATGTAGCCCAGCAATCCGGATCATACCTCAGTGTATTGACTCTGAGCAATTTAGGAGGTTACTTCGGCTAGCTATTTTGTGTAGAACACATTGATCATCCCTGTGCTGTTACAGTAGAGACTACGGGGATTTTTTTTTTGAGTGAAGAGGGGAAGGGAGAAGGTTGCACCTGTAGGAGTGTTAGCACTGTAGCCGGAGCTCCCGGCGGTAGCACAGCTTCTGTACCTCTGAGCACTGCATCCTGCCCTCACATGCCTCCACTTGATCTGGCACCAGCCCCTCTTGCACTGCAGGCCAGCTCAGGCAGCTGATCCAATGGAAAATTCNGAACCCCAAGAAAAAAAAAAAAAAAAAAAAAAAAAAAGAAAGGCAGTTTTCAGCTGGATCAGCTCCTTGAACCAGTGAATCATGCAGTTGCATATTGCCAGGACGAGGGATGGGGCAGAAATGGGCCTGGGGCATGGCAGCAGCAGAAACCTCAGGGGTGCTGCTTTACTGGGAGCAGAGGTATCTCTCCATAATGATATTTAATCTTTTCCAAAACAGCACTTAATCATTTCAACTATAAATAAAAGGCAGGGATGCCTGGGGGCAATAAAATGGACAGGAATCAATGGGGGAGCTGAATAGAAATAATACTCTTGGAGAGGGGAATGGTAAGAAGCAGTTGGTGGTGTAAGTTTAAACTGCCTTTAGAAACCTCGGAACATAGACAGTCTCTGTAAAGAGCAAACCTGTGACTGTCAGATGGACTCAGTGATCCAGTGAGTTTTTATAAATTTCTGGTTTCCATGAAGTCAGGACTGTGAAGCCCTGGTTCAGGGATTCAAAAATTGCCATGCTACTCTGCATTTCATTCTGAAAATTTCATTTTGACAGGGATTTGGCGGTGGTTCGTAAGACTTTGTGGACATGTGGAATCAAAGGATTATATGATATCATTCAGGGAGTCATTTGACTCTCCAGAGGAGATAGATAATTTCAGTTAAACTAGTTTTCCTACTGAGCAACCTAAGATAACTTGATCACTTACTGAAATTAGTGTCATCTAGGAGACTTGACATGTAACTGCAAACAGAGGTTTCTCCTGTACCGTTCCTAAGATTCCTATTTTCTCTGGATAAGGAAATGAAGTGAGAAAGTATGAGATTTTTTTGTAAACTGGGAATAACCTTGACCAATACAGTGATTAATTATTTTTTGCAAGTGTTACTGTATAATTCCCAATGTTCATGGGAATGCACTCACATGCTCCAATGGCTCTGAATACACTGACTTCTATTTCTTTGACCGGTTATGCCTTTCAGTACACATTTGGAGTTACAGCATTAAAGATCTGTGCTCTTACATCTAAACCAGAAAGCTTTGGTAAGACCAAGTAAATTTAGGCTTTATCCCAGCAAATAGTCTGCTTGTTAATTGTTTTGAATCCTCAGATTACTCTGGTGCTTACTGGTGCATACCAGAGAAGATGCAAGCCTGTTTGCGGTGACTAAAGAAAAAACCACACCACCCTTTCCCCACACCCCTCCAGTTTTTAGGTTTGTGAGTGCTCTGTACGCAACTGCCTCCACTTGACTTCTACACGTTATTTGCTCATGTGTTTCTGTGATCATAAGGCTGAAGGTTACAGCATCGGTGTAAGAAAAATGAAACCTTTTGGGTTTGAATCTGGGTTATGTTACCAGATGACTTATTCTGTGAGGCCCTATTTTCCTTTTTATTCACTGTATTGATACTTGGAGTGCTTGCTGAAGACAGCTTAGAAATTTACCTTCAAGACCCTTTAACTTTAGGATTAAAGGTATATAAAAATCTACTCTTCAACATCTCTGAGCTCACTTTAATAGACTGCAAGACTTTTACCTTTTTTTGGCATTCATAAGACACCTCTGTTAGGCTCCACAACATAAAATCTGTCTCCTGATCTCTTATTGAAGCCTTTGGCAGATTTTTCTGGTATTTCATGGTGATAGTATGTTTGTGCTAAAATGAACAACTTAGCTGCTACTTCTTTTATGCAGGTTGGTAATTTAGAAGCCAGACTTTGTTTTTCATTATGTTCCAATATCAGGGTCTGGTCAAATACTTGATGCGGACTAGATGCTGTAGGGCATGTTTTTGTGGTCTGTACATATCTCATTCTGTACACTGCAAAACGCCTGCTGAATTCAGTCCCTTAATGTGAAACATTGCCACTCTCAGTGAAGCTGTAAATGTGGACGTTTGCCTGGATGTATTTCTTGTTTGCTTTATTCAGAATGAGGATGAAAACAGAGCCAGTGAAAGCAAGAAAACGAAACTGGAAGAAAAAGCTCCATCAGGACACAAGACTTCTAGCAGTAGGGAGTGAGTATCTTGGCTATGTTTTCAACATTGAAGGCCCAGGGTGATCAAGGAGAAAATGGGTGCCTNTTAATCAGTGGGTAAAATTTCATTGCTGCTTACCCTGCAGACAGGTTTACTTCAGAGTTCCTACTAATAGTTGGTGGAAATTAATTTCCGTAACCAAAAACATTGGCCAAGGACAATTGCTTTACATAACAGAAGTAAGGTAACCCCTCATGTGGAGGGTTGGTGTATTATGGAGTATGTGCTTCCTGGTTTTTCTCTAATATACAGCGGGGTTTGGTTTTGTGTTAGAAATCAGCTGTGTATCTAGCTTTTTGATCTTGCAAAATCCGTGCTTTTAAATTAACCCAATCTGGTAATTCTCCATTTAGTAAGTTTGTAAACTGAGAATAAATTACTTAACTGGCATTGTCTGGGAAGCTGGTGGCATTAGGATTTGGATCCTTGGATTTAGGCTCACATTTGCTTGATAGATTAGCTAAAGAAGAGTGAATGACACAAAAGCAAAGTAGTACAGAATTAGCAAATCAATAACATTGTTTGATACTCTTTTACTTGTATGTTATTTCTGTAATTTTCCGTGCTTTTTGTAATAGCTATTATGCTTTTGTTTGATTTATTTCTTGGTCGGTGTTAGTCCACAGGAAAGAGTAAGGTTTTTTTTCCACTGCCTTTTAAAACTCCGCTATTTCACATCAAGGAACCGAAAACTGGTATAATTATGTCATGGAAAATATTTCTGTATAGTGAGTAATTGCCAAATTACAAATATGTGAGAAGCAGCAGCACATCAGATGCTAGAAGTCTTGTTTGCTCATTCCGAATTAAACAGTGTCTTCCTATTTGTTAGGAAACAGATGTAGAATGAACGGATGCATTTCTGTCTTGATTATGCTTTTTTACCTATTATTTCTGATATTTGCCTGATTGCTGGTGCAGTTCTCTGAAGGACATTTAATTAAATGAAACTACATGATTTTATAAAAAAAATGTGTAGAAATGATTATTATAGGAAGCCAAGAACAGTCAACAGTAGCTTTCAGCAGCCAAGGTAAGAGTGTACTGAAAGGCTATGCTGAGAAAGCTTTCCCGTTTCCTGGGTTCCAGAGAACATTTATCTGGACCATCTTTTTTCTGAGCTGTTAGGCTGACTAGGCTGCAACAGACAGGCTGGCGCTAACGTTGGCATTCATTTCTTACATTGTAAGTGTTTAGGGTGTTTTTTTAAGAACAGTTGTAGGGATGTGGTTTTATGGTTAGAACTTGTCTACTGTGTTTTCAGGTCAGAACAAATAAAATGGTGAAAACGAGTTCAATCTGGCTTCATAGAAACCTAGTCACCAAGATGATTATTCTCGTTCCTTTCCTCCATAACTGGTTTGCTAGGTCTAACAACAAAAATCTTGTTTGTTTAAAAAAAAAAAAACAAAACACAAGTTGGGGTTTAAAAATTTTGTGATGTTGGGGTTTGGGGGGTTTTTTGTTTGGTTGGTTTTGTTTTTTAAGGGGGAAAAAAAAACCAAAACCAAAACCTGAATTCATTCATTTTGTCCAGGTCTTCAAAGCCAAGTGCTGTTAAAGAGAAGGATTTACTGCCGTCTCCTGCTGCCCCAGTCCTGCAGAAAGATTCTAAGCAAGAACATGGGTCCCGGAAGAGGACGGTCAGTCAGTCGTCATCCTTAAAGTCCAGCAGCAATCTTAGCAAGGAAAGCAGCGGTGGCAGTAAAAGCAGTTCATCTTCTAAACAAAAGAAAACAGAGGGAAAGGGTTCTAGCAGTGCTAAAGAAACCAAGGTAAAGGGCTTATTCTGTAAATGCCTTAAGCCTGTTTCTTTGCTTTGCAGTTTGACATGCTCAGTGTGATCTAAACAATAATTTGCAGTTCAAGTTAAAATGTAATCAGTTTTAGACATGCATTGTTTCATGTCATAGAGCTTAAGTACCTCGGAAGTCTGTAAGTTAGAAAATAACTTGGGAGAGATCATGGAATACTAATGCTTATTCCTACCAAATTCTTATGTTAATTAGTGAAATGTGTTTAGTCATCTTCTGATTACTGATGCTGCTTATTTATTGTTTAATTTACTAATAAGAAATATCACTAGAAAACTGTTTACACAACAGTAAATGGAACAGTGAGGTTACTCTTGTCTCATTGGAGCAGATGCAGATCTTGCCCTGATTTTTTAAGGAGATCAGGAGCTCGGTCCATGCTCAGTGCTAGCATGCGAAGCTATAGCTCTTGTTTTGTGACATTGTGGGACCCCAGAAAGATTACTTTAACTCCAGCTCACAAATTCACAGTGCTCTCCATGGTTGGAATGGAGAAAACATGGTTATAAAGATGTTGCAGAAAATGTTTTTTGAGAGATTTAGGTTGGGAAGATATTTAGATGGTGGAATTTAAAAATAATATAAGATGATGATACTTTTGGGTGACTAAATTGTAATGTGCTTTTTAATCAGTATATAAATATGTATTACTAGACAGAACTTAGGCTGTGAGGACATCTGAGAGTGGATTGTTGAATACCTGCGATGAGCAGTTTCTATTGTATAGCCAGTTGTGGAGCATAGGATGATTAAGTGGGAGGGATTTCACCGTTGTCTTTGCGATTCCAACGTGTGCTGCAGGTGCTGGTGCGTCTGTCTCCAAGCGCTCTGCAGCAATGCCCCAAAGCCTCTGACAGGCTGTGGAAACTCCGCTAGTTTAAGCAACTGCTAAGCCTCAGTAGTTGGATTTGCAGTCTCTGAAAAGCTTAGAAGCAAAGTCTAAAAGTGTGCAGGAAGGATGATTGATTTGGGGAGGAGTAAAGCAGCAAATAGACATTAGAAATGGCAGAAAGTAACTTAGTCATCAGGGTGGAGTTAATGAATATCTGAACTGGGAGACATGCTGTATTACTTCAGATGCCAATACCATGAGATTTTAGAAGCCTGGCAGGGTTGCGTATGTCGGTGGCTGCATAAGACATTTCCAGGAACTGTAGCCAGTGAATTTACCTTACAGGCTAAGGCTCTGCCCTTGCTTTATTTGTCAGCGTAGAAATGTCCCTAAGCCAGTTGTTAATTTGGGAGATGTTTATCATTTTGTAATTCAGATATGCTTAGTCATGCCTTTGTTATAGTATATACTCTTCCTGCATTGCACTGCATGTTTTGTTATTGTTTCTACATTACAATGGTAGACAGTACCTTGCAAATCTGGTGCATTGCAACTCCAGGATCCTTCTGTTGAGCAATAATCTGATAAATGTAGGTTATGAAATACATCTGTATAGATGGCCTTTGGTCATGATAAGTTAAGAGAGCGGAAAACACATATGAAGCTGGAGAGTTGTTTTATACTGTTTAGGTACTAAAAATGGATTCACTTACGGTTCACAGAATGTTTCTAGTGTCCGGTCTTTAGCCTGAAGTGTCATGTTGAGCCATGTATAATTTAGGGGAGCAAGGACAGCGTGTTGTGAAGACAGCTAACTTTTCTCCCTGAAGATGATGCTTATTCTTCCGAAATATATTTTTCTTTCAAGGCAAAGACATTCAGCAGAGTGTATTGTTGGTAGAAATGAGAAATCATAAAAATATTTATCATCTCTTTGTCAGAGTGGAAAAACAGGACTTGGAAACAGTGGAATGGGAGATTCAGGGAGGGATTTCCTGGACCCAGGTGTGTCTAGAAAGCCTCGGCTGCATTCTTTCTTCTAATGGAGATCTCCTGGTGTATTAGAGGGAGGAGCTTGATTATAGCCTCTGTGTCTACCTCTGGGCCAGTGTTAGGTGAAAGCCTCATGGAAGCTGTGTTACTGTCTATGGTGAATGGCAGCTAAAGCAGCTGCAAAACTTGACTTTATTACATATAATGCGTGAAGTCATGGGAGAAATTTATACAACAAATGCTTTTCTTGAAGGCAGAGAAGATTTAACTGTTCTTTGAATCTATTAATTGGCAACAATTTTCCTTTCAGGAAAAGGTTCTGAACAATTCGTCAAACTGCCCTCCTGCCTCTTCTCAGTCTACGGAAAGTTCAAAGTCAAGAAGAGCAAAACTTGTTTTTGATGATAGGTAAGAACAGCAAAAGGTGCCTTTCCCTTTGTGGGGGTGTGAATCTCAGAGCATAGCCAGCTCCCAGTGGAGAAGAGTCCTCGGTTTGCTTCACAAAAGATGTTAAGTCAAGCTCACGCTCTGGAGAGCTGCGCATATTGTTCCTGCAGCGATGTGCTTGTCTGACTGCTCCCTGTGCCGTTTACTTGGCAGACAGCGCAGTCCTTGAGAAGGAACCGTAGCCTGCCCTGTACGGTCCTACCAAGCATAAAAGGACCACGCGGTAGACTTAAAGAGCTCAGGGTTGTTCTGTTTTTAAATGCTGATGGGTCCTTTTCAACTTACCAGGGCACTGCTGCTACCTGTCTACCTGTTGTCTTCTCAGCAGAGCCCGCTTCCTGTAAAGTCAGGAGTTGTGGGCATTGATAGTAGAAAGGAGCCTTTGTTTTTGAAATTCCAGATCCACAAGAGCGGGATTGGGATTTAATCCTGTGGGGTCAAAGAAAATATCTTGTAGAGAAAATAAAACGAATATTTTCCTGTCTTGTGCAGACTTTAGGTTTCACTTGTACCAATTCAAATCTCAGCACAATGCTTGCTCTTAAAGCATTTCTCTTTGCTGTTCTTTAAATTCACTCTACAGATAAAATTATGTTTATAGCAAATGTAAAAGTAACTTCCTGGTTAAGAACTCCTTGGAAGTGGGCAAGCTAGATGGTTGGTGGTTTTTTTCCTGATAGTTATTCCTTAAAGAAAAAAAAAAAGAAAAAATTAAAAAATTTAAGTGAATTTGATCATTAGAGTACACTATCAATCATTTAATAAATGATAAAATAGTTTACAGGGACTTCGTAATTATTCTAAGACAAAACAGGCCCAAGAAATTGAGGTAAGATTAAGCTTTTAAAAAAAATAAAATCTGAATGTGTGTTGAAGTATAGGAAGACACAATGAGAGCACCATCCAAGGAACAGTAATTGCGTTTTGGAACGGCGTCACGTTATAACCTTATGGTTATGATGGAGACATTTTAGAATTTCTTAGGCCTAGAACTGATTGACCTAATTTTGTAGGTATATAATCTTTTTAATATTAACTGTTGCTTTGTAATGACATCAGTTTCCTGTAAGTGGACTGTTAAAAATGCTGATTTCAAATATCTTTAATTCTTGGGCAAGTAAGAGAGGATGGATGGGAGAATTTATTTCAAACTTTAATCAACTCATAGGTAATACGCTAATCTATTGAAATGTATAATTACACTTTTATGACTTCGTTCTGCTAATGAAGTCATGAAAGTCATTTAACATTGATTGGCTTGGGTGGCTAAGCAAAAGCAATTAACACCTGAATGCATCTTGATTCTTTTGTATTATTAACATAATTTTTAAATATTTCACACCCTCAGTAATGCCAGTCCTGGAGGCACTGGATTAATTTGTCCTCAAATTTTGCGACTTTTTTACTTCCCTTGCCGCTGTTGTCAGTCAAGTGTTTGGTTTGCTTGACTATCAAATGCAATAAATTTAACCAAATCGTGTGTACTTACTAACTGGCTTGAAATACGGTTTTGAATTACCTGAAACTAGAGAACTAACTTTAAACTATTTTTAGCAATTTTATCATACTGTAACTAATCATACTAGTTAACTCTTTTAACAACTTTTTTAACAGTTTTATCATAGTGTACCTCCTGTAACTTGAGTTAGACAGAAAAAATGTGAAATTTGGCAACATTAAGAAACTTCTGTCATAAAAGGAAATGCAGTATGGGTGGGGCCGAGTCCATAAATGTGTGTCCTCTGTTGCAGGACTTACTCAGCTGATCATTATTTACAAGAAGCAAAGAAGTTAAAACATAATGCAGATGCATTGGTGAGTAAATCTTGAATACTTACCCAATGTTTGCACATTACACTGGGGTTTGTTTACTGCTTTTGCTATTTTGCTGCCCTTCTGTACTAGAGCTTTCTTGTACTTCCTCTCTGGTTTTTGTCCTTAAAAGTTTTTTCCAATCTCCTCAGTCTGACAGGTTTGAGAAGGCTGTGTACTACCTAGATGCTGTAGTGTCATTCATTGAGTGTGGGAATGCATTGGAGAAAAATGCTCAGGAATCCAAGTCCCCGTTCCCTATGTATTCAGAAACTGTGGAATTAATCAAGTAAGCATTGCAAAGCATATACAGAGGTCAAGTGGGTGGGAAGGAGGTCTGGAAATCAGAGCTGCTGGGTTTACTAAAGTTTTGCCACCAACTTCTAGATCTCTTATCATTCTCCAATAAAACTGGATCACTTACTAGTTCGCTCCACTTGCTGAGGCTTAAAGTGTTTTCCTGAAGGTTGAGATGCTTTCTGCTAAGGCTCTTGAAGTCTCTCTACAACGCGTAACACATGAGAAGCAAAAGTATTCCAATTACTCCCTGGTCAGCTTTTTGTTTAGGGTCTGAGAGAGGTTCCTGAAATGGTGAATACAGTTGAAACTAGACATTCATAAGAACGTCAGTGTTTTGTGATTGATAGATGATACTGTAATCTTTACTTTGCTGTTTACTGCATGTCTTTGTTTGTAGATACACTATGAAACTGAAGAATTACTTGGCACCGGATGCTACAGCTGCAGATAAAAGGCTAGCAGTGCTTTGGTATGTGTATTCTGAACTTAATACAATGCACTGATTAATTTCAAATGTTTTATCTGCATGAAATGCTGTATTACACTGAGTTGTCAGGTGTTTCTGAACCAAATACATGAGCTTTCCACTCGGCTGTACATAAAGATTAATGCTGTGTATCTGATTACCGTAAATTGGGGCAGAGGGGATGTTGCCAACGAGGGCCAAGTCTTTGAAATATTAAGGAAATCACTAGATTTCTACAGAGTAACAGCCGAAAGGATGGGGGTCCTTCCTATGTACTCATCCAGTGATAAGTCAAAACTTGGACTGGCTGTAAAGAATTGTCACTAGCCTCCTAGATCAATGAAATGGCTGCAGCAGCTGTAGAGGACCAGAACCAGTTGGTGTCAGGTGGAAAAGAAACGGGAGGCCGTGGCAGAATGCATTAGAGTCAGTATGTCCTGACACAAGCGAAAAATAAATGAAACCCTTCTCTAGGAAGTAACTTAGTGTTGTCTTCTAAGCTGAGAACTGGAAACTGATTATATCAGCAAGATCACTGAAAAATTATAGTTTCAGCTTAAGGCACACAGAGGTGTTTCCATTTCCTTGAGAATTTAAAGTGCTTATGGATTGTTTGGTAGACGTACAACTTGAGAGTTGGCATAGAAAGCTTTAAAAACACAGCTACTAGATTTTTGAACTTCGCTCGGTTGTGGTGAACTTGACTTTAACTGTAAACATTTTGTTATTCTGTCTTTGGTCAGCCTTCGGTGTCAATCTCTACTATACCTAAGGCTTTTCAAGCTGAAAAAGGAAAGTGCATTGAAATATTCTAAAACTCTGACTGAACATCTGAAGGTAATTGCATATGTATTTTCTTAAAATAGTAAAACCTAATCAAATTAAAGCTCTACATCACTTAAAATTCCCGAATCCAATTTTCAGATTGCTGAACTTGGAATATACCCGATTTAGAACTGGACCTTGAAGATATATTAAAGTTGAGTACTTTAAAGCAGGGAAGAGGCAGCATGGCTGTCATAACCCTCCTGGTCCTAGCATGATAGCTCTCTATTAATAATTTGATCTAGCTTTTGTCTTTTTCAATAAGTGTAGTAGGCTTCCAGGAGAATTTAAGAATGTTTTTCTTGCTGCAGATATAACAAGCTGAAACTTCACTTTCGTGTTTAAGCTTAAGGGAATTCACAGTCTAGGGGTGTATTACATGGACTGCAGCTAGTCAGCCTTCGCAAAAGCTGGCACCAGAGCTAACTTCTAATTCAAAACCAAATTGGTCTGTCTTAGTTTTTGTTGTTTGCAGTGAGATGTTTGATTCTGCACCCTGCCCTGTGAATTTATCTAAATTGCTCTGCAGCTGATTTGAAAGTGCTGTCAGGGAAAGGAGACCAAGAGGCACATCCTTTGAATTAATTTATTTGAATCAAGATGTTGCAGATGAGAAAACCAGTTATGATACTTCCGTAATGTTACTCAGTCCTTAATCTAGACTGAGATTTTCAAAGGAACACTTGGGAATAGGTAACTAATGTCATTGGCTTTCTCTGAAACTTCCAGCTATCAGTACTGAGAGAAAACAGGCTTGCCACATGCCTGACTTCTCAGAGGTTTTGAGACACCTTTAATTGTTCAGTGCTAGTAATAACAGAGATTTCTTCCTGTTAATGGGCTGAAAAACCAAAATGTTATCATAAGAGGCAGTGGGATCTAATGATTAGAACAAACGACTACTCCAATCCTATATATATTTAGTGGCCTTCTTTGTGTTGCTAGAGTAATCCTTTAATTTGTGTCTTAGTCGTCGGTAAAAAAGGATATTTTCCCAAATTTGAATTTACTTTTATGTCATTCAGAACTTTGGTTATTGCTTAAAAGAAAAACTGAAAAAATAAATTTGGTCAAAAATAACCGATTAAATAACCAGGTAAAGTATAACTAGTCAAAGTATAAACATAAATCGGGTGACGGATTTATTTTTCTCCAAACAGAATTCCTATAATAATTCTCAAGCACCATCACCTGGTATGGGAAGGTAAGTAGTAAAGGTGTTACCTGTATTTCTCAACTTCTAGCTAGTTTTCTACATAAACTGTGTGCCTGGGGTGCTCAAAGAGTAGCTTTTCACTCTTTAAAGTGTTGGGTTGATTGTTCTAAGGGTGTAGATTCTGATTCAGTTGTTTGCATAGTTACTCTGATTAAAGGTTTGGAAGAATTCTGCTTGTGATAGTGCTCTTCTGTCTTCTATTCTTTAAAACTTAACAGTCGACCTCTGATTGATTACTTTGTGAGTTTTAGGAGGGCACTTCAGTCTGCATCGTGTTATTGGAAAGTGTAATATGGCAGTATAGTTACCATGTAGCTGTAATGTTTCCATTATTATTCTTTAAGGTTCAATTTATTTAAGCAATGAATTTAAGATTTTATTGAATTAAAAGATGATGAGGTTTGGTGAATAGGTTTTGGCTGTAAGCTAAAACATGAGAGTTGGAGGATCCTCAGCAGTTGTTACCAGCTCGTGTATTTCATTTGTTGTAGGGCGAATCCTGACTTCTTAATGTGTAAAGTGGGGGTGCTTTAGCATCTCACACCCTGAGATGTGGGAAGAGAGGTCTTAGAGAGTATTAATCTTACAGCATGGTATGACTGAAGTGCATATATTTGCATTTTACAATTTAATATTTTTCTTTGGATAAGCAGCAAGCCTGTCGGTATGCCGTCTCCAGTCTCTCCAAAGCTGTCTCCAGGGAATTCAGGAAATTACTCTTCCGGGGCAGCCAACCCTTCAGGGAGCGGGTCTTCGGTGACGATCCCCCAGAGGATCCATCAGATGGCAGCCAGCTACGTCCAAGTTACGTCCAACTTCCTCTATGCCACTGAAATTTGGGACCAAGCCGAACAGCTGTCTAAAGAACAGAAAGGTAAGGGCTGGCACAGGTGGATTATAACATCAGATGTACCAGAGTGTGCTGAAATGCTTACGGGCTTTGAATTTTGGAGTTGCAGTTAATGGTGCACAGGATGCTTAACCAGGTCCTCTGCAGAAGTAAGGTGGAAAGTTAGACCTTCGATTACAGTGATATCCTGGGCCGGTTGTCTTGGTTGTCAAGGTGGTGTTGGAGATGTAACGTTTCCTACCATCTATGTGTTTTTTAAAAAAAAAAAGAATAAAAATCTTTGTTGCATTTCCTGTAAAATGTTAGGTGTAGGAAGAGGAACTTGGTTCATTTCCATTTCTGAAATTCTTAACTGAAATACACGTTTGAGGGCAAAGGCTGAGGAGGTTTTACAATAGTTTAACCATACTCTAATTATTCTTATCAACCAGTCTTCTGCAAGAGAGTAAAGAAATAGATTAGAAAGACGTTTTTTTCCTGTATTTTTATTCTTCCCTCAGTCAGCCATCTTTCTTTCCTTCTGTCCATCCTATTCTAAAAGATGCATGCTGAAAAGATGAGGAGTTTGGGTGTAATATTTCCCGTGTAAAAATACGTGCATAGTTTAACTTGTGTTTCTGTTGTTTTAGAGTTCTTTGCTGAACTGGATAAAGTTATGGGCCCTCTGATCTTTAATTCAAGCATCATGACAGACCTAGTGCGCTACACCCGTCAGGGATTGCATTGGTTGCGCCTGGATGCCAAGTGATATTTTGTACTGAAGGAATGGAAAATGGAACACATTTTTCTCGCTGCCTCTGATCTATCTCCACAACACTGTGTCATGTCAATAAGGAAGACTGCCATAACACATTGCTTAGTTGACACTAAGAGCAAGGAATGCTTTCACATGTCTCCCATCCTCATTTGTGTTTTGTGTTTTAACCCCAAATCATCTGGTTAATGGACTTCTTCAGTATTCCCGTTTTAAGTTATTTAAATATTTTAAAATTTGCTACATATAAGGGTGTAGTTTTGCTGATCTATCATGGATAGATCATTGGAATTCCAGTCATAATACATAAATAGTCCGTTTAAATCCTATTTATTTTAATTTTTTTAATTTTAATTTTGAAAAGCCCAGTTTGGGGCAGTTTTTAGCTGTTTCTTCCCTAAATTTACCCTTTCAAGTACTTAGCAGAAATTAAACATAGACACTTTATTTAAGTACTTTGTGAGCTTTGTTACTCTGTAATGTCTTGTGGTGGTAGAGCCTGTAAAAGGAACTAGGGTTGGTAGGTTCTAACGTGTAGGGACACCATACTCTTCATGCCTAATGCCTATGAGTCAACTAATAAATGACAACTACAGATTTATTATTGCAGAATTTGTACTAAATAGAAAAGTTCCAGATATTCTTCTATGTATTAAGATACTTCATTTAAATGAATTATAAAGAAATTTATATGGAAAAGTATTTAGCTGGATCTGACTTGGATTGTTTCCAAGGCAGTTTCAAAACATCGATTAACACTATAACAATCACAAAACGTTACAGTAATTTGCATTTAATGTGTAATATTGAAGTAATGGTGTAGGAATGAACTTCAATCTGATAGGTGCGATGCATACAGGAAAGGTTTCTGAAATGGACAATCTTGTGCTTTTTTGTATCTCTTCATTTAAAATACATTTTGTTTCCTTGCTTGTCATTTTTTGACACTTAGAAAATCGGTGAACTTTGTGGTTAAAAAACCAACAATAGTTAAATTCCTACCAGAACTGTCATTTGCATCTTTTCCATTAACTGAGAAACCAGGAATCTTAAGTAGAAATCAAGGTCCATTTTTTCCTTTTAGGGTCTGATGGGTGATGGACACTACAGGATGACAGTGCAACAGCCATCGTGGGGTGGGAGCACACCTGCTATTACAGGGAAATTGTCTGACTGTTTTGATGCAGAATGGATTTAAAACTTGTATTTACCCCATGTTAATGAAGGTCCCGTTAATGTTTGACGGAGCATAATATTCGCTTGCAAGGGAGCGACTTGGTGCAAGACAAGTGGTTCATGGAGTTGCAATTGACGGCTCTCAAAAAGTGTAAACCAAAGTACCTTTCCACATAAGGTGCTTGTCTGAGTAAAAGGTTTAACATGCTATTGCTTTCAGTATTGCTTAGTGCCCCTAACATGTCTGGTGTGCCTTATGCCTTACTTTTAGATGAAGATTTTATGAACTGTTTACAAGATGTTTTACAGCAGGACCAGGAATACTGTATGCAGTGGTCTTCTGCAGTACTTTGGTAAAATTCCATTTCCTTTTTAAGAGTACTAGTGTCTGTCACACAAACTGACTTCTCATTGCAGTGGTCTCCTTTTGAAGAGTCAAACTCTGAATCCTTTGGAGTGAGATTGTGGAATGCTGCTTTGTTTTCTCTCCCACTTAACCCTTTATTCTGTACCAGATACGAACATGCATGTTCAGGAAAATTATTGCACTAAATTTTTTGTGTAGGTGTAGTTAAGTGCCAAAATCACGGCAACCTCGAGAGAAGGAATAGAATTCTACGCTACTTAGTACTGCAGTATGTCCTATGGGCTTTAAGAGTTTAGAAGTTTTGCAAACTAGTAACCTACTAAAAGGTAGCTGCATATTCGTAGAGCTTCCTTTGCGTTCCAGCGTGTTTTGTACTTCCAGAAAAGCTTTGCTACGTACGAACTGATACATGGTTAACAGACCTGTGACTTTTTCCATGATAGCTGAATTTACTCTTCAGGTCTGTTGGAGCATCCTTTCTATTGAATCACTGTGCAAGGTCACGTTTCTGTTAGTGTTTGCTGTTCGAGACAGAACTCTGTACCCTCAAACTCCGCATCTTGGTTAATGGGACACTGTCAACTATTTTTCCTTTAATACTCTAAAGTGCCTAGCACACTGTTGACGCTATATAAAAAATACCTTCGTAGAAGTTGCATTCATAGTTTATTTTTTGTGTAGAGCTGCACTAGCCAGCATGGCTGTTTTTTGGCTTGCTCCTTTGTGCACAGTTACCATTACTGTTAGCAGGAATGGTCTCATCTCTGGGAACTTTTTTTCCTTAACTAGAGTCCCACAAATACCTTTTGGTGTCACGCTAAATTGGTCTCTTAAAAATGTATCACTTATCCCTAGATCAGTGGATCTTAAAAAATTGTCTTCAGATGACCGGAAGACTTTTTACATTGTGTCAAAATGTGGACCTGAACTGGTTGAAAGTGTCCCACCTAAACAGTATACTTCGTAGTAAAATATCCTCTAGGGTGCTGTCCCAGGTCTTCTGTCTGTCCGGGAGATATGCAGTGGTCTTGTTAATTGAAAAGAAACGCAGTACGCATCTGTGGCCGTTTCAAACAGATAAATTTAAACTTTGCAATTCCCAAAGCATATCTTAATTTGGGACTTACCACTGTTTCCGAGAGAGAAGTTACGTCAGATTTCACAGCTAAAAAAAATGCAAGTTCGTAATAGGCTTCCATCCCTCTGTCAAAGTGCAGGCAAACGGTCTAAACCTGTCCTTTCGTACCTCCACACCACAGCAGTGGAAATGCATGTCACTTCAGTACTAATGCAAGTCGCACTAGTGACTAACGATGAGGGAATCCCTAACTCCTGGCTTCCTAAATGATTCCCTAGATGGTTGTATATTAAACACATATCAATGCAGTAGTTTTAATTCCCTCACTGAACGCGGTCCCGGTTGGTGAATCTTAAAAATGGCTTAATCAGACTAGGCTTGCTCAGATATCAATAAATTTGAATTTGCTGTCAAACTTGCAGGTTCCTAGGTGATAAGGTGCAACCATTTATAGTTATAAACAAATCTTCAGGACACCAGAGTAAAACAGCCCGAGACTTTTCTTTTGATTTGAAACTATTAGCCATAAAGCAGAGCATATGGATGGCTCTTCTTGGCTTTTGATGGCAGTATGCAATTTGTATTGTATGTGTCTTTTAATATATATGTATATATATATGAACTCAGTCTGTCCAAAGTATATGTTATACTTGTTTTTAGATTATGGTGCAACTGACTATATTGATATATTATTTATTGAGTGCTGAATCACCATCTTATTGGTGATAAATCTTGCATATTATACAGGAGTGCAATGTATATTCCTTTAGATTGCTGAGGCTTGATTGCTGTGATAACAAAAAAACGCCCTGAAATGTATTTATGAATGGCCCCAACATACAGAGAGTCAGTACTTTATGGAAATAATGTAGCGCTTGCCTGGGGCAAGTAAAATAAAGCCGTAGGCAGATAATTATGTAGTTTGCCAAAATGGCAAACTACTGGAAAGAGAGACTACCTTTGCTGTATTTACTATTTCATTTACCTAACAGATATTTGCTGTCACTGCAGTGTTTCTATTAAGGCAGATACAAAAGGGCCTGAGCAAGTCAAGTTTGAATTACCCATTGGGGAGTAAACAACTTCCAAATTCGTAGATTTCTGACAAATACTGTGGTCAGGGTTTAAATTACTCCAGCTGATGAATCAGTGTTATGGAAAACCCTGTGTTTCCAAGCAACAAAGTTAATGCTAAACATCTTCAAGTCTGAAGAGTAGCCAAAGCTTTTGCTAGCCAACTCAGACAAATCCAGACCTGTTCCAGGAGACAAATTTCCGAAGTAGGAAAGTTACGTAAACTCAAACAATCAGGGAATCGTGACGTACGTCCAGCTCCATTATTTTTCGAGGAATTGGTCTCTGCTGCCGCGATGCTGTTTGAAATCAGCAGTGTTGGGGCGGGGGGAGGCAGGGAGGGAAGGGGGCAGCTGGACAGTCAATAAATTCTGCTCTCAGTGTGAGCGTGGCAGAGCAGCAGCTCTGGTCTGTGCTAGGTCAGCCTTTCAGACAGCGTTGGCTCTCTGCCGATACTCAGCTGAGTTTCACTCGAATACACTAGACGGAGCAATTTGAAATGCTGTGGTACAGCATGGAGTTTCTGTAGGCTATCTTTATGTAAGTGCTTCACCTGCTTTACTTTCATCTGGAAACTTAATGGAAGTGTATCCATTCCTGTTGTAACTCTCCACACGTGCTGACGGAGCTGGTACAGGCAAACTGGAATGCAGTGTTCCCTGTCTTCGGTTTTTATATGCGACCCTAACAGTTGGTGTAGTTGGGTGCACAGTACTTCTGCAGCATTTGTTTTTGGCTGCATTGGCATTATACATCTGAAAACTCAACTCTAAGGACCAGGCATGACTTTTGCAAGCACAGTTCCTGACATTTGTATCTGGTCCCCCTTTTAAATTGTTTTAAGAAATTTTGTATATGGAGGATAAAGTGCTTATATATTTATTAAAAATCCTTTATCTTATTTGAAATTATTATTTGGTGAAGAAGGGTTTTTCGTTTGGGGGAGGGCTGGTGGGTGGGGGAAGGTAACTTTTAACCTGTCACTTATAAATGAAGCCCTTATTAATCACACGGAAAGGTACTGTTAGTAACTAATGGGATGTCTCTGTTTTATGCTTTGTACATGACAAGTCCATGTGTTACATTTTTGTTTCTATCAAACTATTTAGGCATCTGTCTTCAACCAAAACCTAAAAAAAAACAAACTGTGATTTTTATTTGTTGCAATACATTTGAAATTTCAAAGGGTACTTGGGGGCTCAAAATTAGGATTTCTAAGTCAGTATGTGCATTTCACGTAATAAAGCTGTTAATGGTGAGCAAAGTATTATATACTAACTAGATTTTTTCCACATCTGTATAGTATATTCTATGTATTTTGTGGTATTGAGATTATAGAAAGTTTAGTGTCTGAAACATGCGTTTAATGTGTATTTTTAAACAAATTTATGGCAATTAAAATATTTGGAGAAAAGGGTATCACATTTCAATTTGTAAAGATCTTTTTAACTACTGTGTCATTAAAATGCTTTGTACAATGCAAAACTGTAACTGGAGAAACTAAGTTTAATAAATATCAAATAGATTTTCTGTATTAAACTTCAAAAACACTGTGCTCGTATCTGTTGCATGGGCTTTCTCCTCTCTGGTATTGCATTTTTAAGCAGAGTTTTCTTTTTTGATCCTAGTGCTGTGTGTATAACAAAAGGAAAATAGCATTCAGTATTTGTGTCCTAGACTTGTTGATATTTGTCTACTCAAAAGTGGCTTTGTTTCTCTCAGCCCTCCGAGTTAATGTGCATCTGGTCAAAATTGGATTTTCATCAATTTATTCTAAAATAGTAGATGCTTCAGAGGCAAAAGTCAGTCTAGGACATTTATCTAAGTAAGTTTGATTAGAAGTAATTACAAGTAAATACTTTTCCTTCCAGTTATCACTGGACCTATTTGGGATATTGAAAATGCTATCAGTATTATCAGTTTGTTTACTTCCTCTTTCTAACAGGCCTTTATCTGAAGTACTGACAAGAGTTCAGCTGTTGAGACCAAAATGAGATGGAAGCATGATCTACTTTATGCACTTGCCAGGTTGAAGGATAAATGTCTAAAGTCCAGTTTGAAATAAGCACTCCTACTTGAAACGCCTGATGTACACTCACCATACACTTTGCTCACCGGATACAAGGAAAACCAAGGTGGTTTGCGGAATATAAATTTTTAATTCACACCTTAAAAAAAAAAAAAAAACCACACCAAACATGAACCATTACAAAAAAACAGAACGAACACGAGATGCAGAGTCCTTTTATTGAGTGTGGCCAGAGAGTCATCCTGAAGCGTGTGCTGCAGAGGTACAGCCTTGGTTAGGAAATGCTCTCAAGCTCCTTGAAGTCCTTTGATCAGTTCATATGACAGAAGTGTTAAATATACTTATTGCTTGATTCACTGTCCTAGCTTTTGAACGGTCAATAAATATTTCACAAGTAGAGCGGAGCATTGTTAGCAGTAACAGTGATGGGTGTTCTTCATCGTGACAGGTCACTCCAAGGCTGTTCTAAGGAAACAGCGGTTCTTCCTGGAAAACAAAACATCATCAGGCACCGACAGCTCGGACTGCCAGCTGTGTAGGGCTCAGGCATGCATCCTCAGATACATCCTTAGCAGTGCTCCTCTTACCCAGCTGTTACAACAGTGCATGTAGCTGTGCACATGGTATTCACCTCTTTAACTCTGTTCAGTTGGTCTCGATTCGTTTTATGTTCTTTGCTCTGCATAACAACTCCAAAATACATGTTACCCAGGGCTATATGGTCAGGCTGCAGTGTAGAAATTACACACAACAAATCCTTTTCTGTCTATATCTTCCTGTAGCTGCTGTTACAGTTCACCTGTGTTAATCAGTAGAGCCAAATGATGCATTTCAAATGCATGCAAAATAGCAGCCTGACTACCATGTCCTGTTACATTTACATATAGTAGAAAATGGATATATTCTACCCTGTCTCTGTTTGCTTTCTGGTATGTGTACGGTAGGTGCCACACAAAATCAGCTTTCGGTTAGCAAGTAGTAATTTTAACTAATCAATGTAACGATACGTAGCTGGACAATTTGCTCATGTCTTGTGCTCATGAGAACTAAATGGCTTTTGGTATTTTAGTTGTCTTTTTAAACTGTGAGCTTAAGCAATCGCCTTGAAGTGATTAATTTAGGGTAAGATACTGCTTTTAATTAATACATGCTTCAAAGTGAACAGTATTGGCTTTAAGAAGGATTAATTTTAAGGTGTCTTAAGTGATTACCTAAAAGCTGTCTAGAATCCTCTGTTCTTTTTTGAAAAGATGGGTTATTTGGGGTTGCAATGAAAGGACTAAGGCTCGTAATCAAGGGCACTTGGACTCTGCTCTGTTTGCATTGCTTACAAAAGAGGTCTAAATCCATTGCCCCATCCTTATTCCTGGTATCTTCTTTATGCACAGAATTAACTCCATAGCTCATTTGGGTGAGAATAAGTGAGAACTTCCTCTATGTAATATAACATTGTGTCGCTGAGCCTGAACATTGATGCGGATTCGTTACCTGCACAGCATTGTAATGCATTCACTGTTATCCCTGCACGAGGCTCCAATGGGTCTCAGTGAGACTCCTCTCCAGAAAGGTGTCATCCGCCTCTGTCTCGTTAGCCGAGGCTGTCGGTGGTGCAAGGCAGCACTGTGTGTCTGAAACAGAGTTGTAGTGCGACTGTCAGGAACGCGCAGCAACTGTAGGCGCTTGGTCATTCTGATGCTGAGGTCAATCGTCTTAAGCGAGGAACTTGAAATCTTCCTCGTTTTCAGATCATTGCGTGCTCTGTTAAAGTATAGTTGCTCGTATCCTAACCCCAAAGAAGTAAGTAGTATAAAAATTAACTATGTTTTTTTAATTCTCTTGGGAGGGAAGGCAGAATTACTTGCTAAGTTATGTGTCAGAGTAACCCAGTATTCACTAGGCAGTTACTCTACTTTTTTTATGCTGTTGAATCCTCTAAAAGAGCTCTACTGTTGCCTCTAACTCCTGCCAGTTATTCTTACTCATGCAAATCGTAACAGTTTTTATTAACTACCTGCCCATTTGAATTAGCACTTGAAATAGTTATCTGTATTTACCTGGCTGAGCAGCAGTGAGCAGAGCAAAAAGACTGCCATCATTTTCCAACAGTGCATCTTCACAGGAAGAGCTGTCACTTCGACTGTAGGACCAGCCTTAGGGGGAGGAGGTAGGAAGAGCCCCAGATAGAACTTCCAGGCTTCGGCTAGATTTTTATAGACTTCATTCTCTTATCGTTGCATCAGCTGTCAGTCATTACAGGAACAAAGTTCGTTTCGGAGCAGGAGGGAATTACTAAGTTAGCATCTGCTGAAGTGATCTGGTTCAAGGCCTGTCTGTCTAGCTAATGATTTACTCTCCTTCCACTTGTACTTTGTCTGCTCAGCTTACCAGTTGTGCCAACTGTGCCCTTTTTTAAAACCTATCTAACACGTTACCAGAACTCCATGGTGTATTTGCAAGCAGAAGGGTGGCTGGCCCAAAGTATTATGGTAAAGATCAAAAGCTATAACCTTATTTAACTTCTGTGTCATTCACAGCGTGTGCAGCTTTCAGTCTGTCAGCTGGGGGTAAGTATTGTCTTATCGAGCTTATTTGGAGCAGAGAATCATGCTTTTAATTCTGCTTCTCATTCCTGGTACATGGAAGAATCACGAGGAAGTTCCTTAACCTTCCTTTCCAGGCACACGGTACTCAAAAAGCAGAGGTAATACTTTTCAGATAGGTTTTGGAATGTAAAGAGTATATTATGCATGATAAATAATAGGCCTCTTCTTCCAAGGATCCTAACGTGTAAAGATAACAATCTCTAGATAGCTAATCCCAGAAGTAGAAGAGACTGCTGCAAGGGTTTTCTGGAGCTGAGTTGCTCCATGTGGCAAGACTCTGGTTTCTTTACATGAGCCGCCTCTGCTACAGCCTGCCTCTGCACCTTACAGCGTAACTCACGATTAATCTTCTAAAAGGTGCCAACAACTCCCGTTCATGTGGATGGGCAGTCTGTAATTAAGAGGAGTCTTAATTTTTTCCATTGTGAAATGAGACTGCAACAGCCTAGAGAAAAGAATGTTTAGGAAGAGCTATCTATTACCTCTCGTCTCCTCTATAACCCTCTCAGCTTACAAACATTGGGACAAGGGGGAAAAGCGTATGTCTAAGATGACCAGTCTGTAAATGGACCTTGCTGGTACTCGCTGCTCTGTGAGATCTTGTGCAGCTGGTTCCCACGTCTGTCCCACGTATGCCGTGTCTGTCAGGTACGAGATTTTAGAGATTGCAGAGTAACACAAAGAGAATACCAACTTACTGCTGTCAAGCATGCGTAGGTTTTGGAGCACACTATGGTTTAAGTTACTTCAAGTAGGAAGATACTGTACAGAACAGTGAACTATGTTTTAGCTGAATTGTCAGTACAAATCTGGATGTAATAGGCTACCACTTTCTGTGATTGCTTAATAAGAAGGCGTAAGTACCAGCGTGGAAGGCAAGTTACTTAGATCAAGATAACGCCATGTTGTCAGGTTCCTATCTACAGATGATTACCCCTTAGCCCAAACTTCACTGGGATTAAATAAAACCCCTTCCCAGCGTATTGTCTACAACCGGTACTGGAAAATTTGTTCCTTTCCTAGGGTGGTTCTTACACTCTTTCCTCTGCCCCGTTTGTCTTGCTTCCCTGGGAGGAGTAATCAAAACCCTTCATTATTTCACCTTCCTGGGTCTTACGAAGGGAAGGAAATGGGACAGTAAATCATGGCACGTCAAATAGCTGAACTTCAGAGTTTCTTTTACATTTGGCTGTGAATTTCTCGGTTGTTTTTCCCATGAGGTCCTCTCTTTACATGCATCCTTGTTCTAATTTCTGCTATTTCCACTAGGCACTAGTATAGAACAGCAAAAGGAAAACAAGAGGCAGCAGCAGTAGTCTTGACTTCACCTGTGGAGCACAGGATTTGAAATGACAGCTCTTTCAACTCTGACAGCAGTGCCCTCTGTAAGTCGTCGTCTCTTAGCTTTTTTGGCTAGGGAAGACTAGTACTTTGTGACGATATGTCAAAATTGTTGTGTGTCCTCCTGGGTTACTGATAGTGTCAGCACACCCCTTTCAGGCAGCAGTCCTGTGCAAGAAACTGAGGAAAAGGAAAAAAAAAAAAAAAAATTGAACCACTTGTTTCCATGCATGCAAGTCCAGCATGCCGGTGAAATGCCACAGCAAAAATGCAGCTCATAACAGGAAAAAAAAAAAAAGCCACAAAACGTTGCTAGTTCAAACATGTAGCAATTAGGTGACTGAGAAATTTTCAAACACCTTGTTCAGATTCTGAAATACCCTCTGGCCGAAATCCCGAATGCCACATGTCCGGCAGGAGCCATCCCCGCTGGTAACAGGTTCCGCACCGGGCTCCCTGCCCAGCAGGCTGGGCCCTGCGGGCGCTCCGGCTGAGCGCAGGGGCATCAGACCTTGGCAGGGCTGCGACAGGCCAGTGGTGGAGCAAAGGGTGAGGAGGCCCGGCCTGGCTGCTGACTTGCTGCTGACATTGCAGCAGGGCCGAGCCACTGCCCGAGCACTTGCCGGGCTGAGGTGAAGGTGCCACGCTGTTTACAGTAGTCTAGCAGCTGGTTCAGGCACAGTTCAGCTGTCTGTGAACAGGGGCAGAGACCTCGTGAGAGAGACCGAGATGAGCTGCTCACCTTCAGCAGAGTTGCTGAGACAAAATGTATTGAAAAACAAGAATTTACTGAAGCTAACACCATAAAAGCTCACACATGCTATCATTTAGGCTACCCATCAGCTGCTGTGAGTGCTCTTGGAAGCTAAATAAGCAGGACACAAGTGCAACTTTTGAATAAAGTCTGCCTCTAGACATCTTTGCCAGCTCTCGCCATCGTAGTAGCCAGTTCGTTGCTCCCTGCTTGCTTAAGCTGCCTAGAAAATGCCAACGAACTGAAACGCAGAGTTAAATTTAAGCACAGAATATTTTTGGCACCACTTGCAGCACTAGATGACTTGTGTTACTCCCGTTTATGCCAACCTCAGACTGTATTTGGAGCAAACGCAAGAGCAGTTTGCTCAGCCCCAAGACTGAGCATAGTCTCATGTGCTTTTTAAACGTATGTTAAGAGCCCCAAAAGAATAAAGCATTCAGCTATAAAAATTGCACATACCCCTGACTTCCTCAAGTGAGAGACTGAGCATCTTTGTCTTCTAGACAGCCCAGCCCTGAGCACAAGAGACTGAGCATCTTTGTTTTCTAGACAGCCCAGCCCTGAGCACACCGAGAAACTAACGCAGGGGAACGTCACTCCCGCCCTGTGGGTAAGATAAAGTCAGTATCGGCTACAGGAATGGCACGACAGGGAGGTAAACGTGTTGCTTTGTGCAGGACGTGAGCTTGAGACAGTTGGCTGAAGACCGAAAGGGAGAAAAAAAAAGGATAAAGGAACCAGCCAGATGTTCTGCACTTCAAACAGTGAAGCTTGTTTATATACTTGGAGCCTGAGGGTGAATTTCCTTTGCACATACTTAAGTAACTTTACTACCAACATTTGTTTTTAAATCGTCTTCAGGTGTTAAACAGTCTTGCTTCTCCTGGTAGTTTCCAAGAAGCAGCTTCTAATCCAGCCTATTAACACTAATCAGGTATCAGAACTGCAGTTAATCATCCAATTAACATCAGTTAATATAACTAGGTAATTAGAATCACAGGATCATAGAACAGCCCAGGTTGCAAGGGACCTTGAGAGACCATCCGGTCCAACCTTTTGTGGGAAGGGAGCCCGGATGAGATTATCCGACCCCCTGTCCAGTCACACCTTGAAAACCTACGGTGATGAAACCTCTCCTGGTGCGGCTTGTACCCGCCCCCCCTTGTGAAGGGAGAGCCTCTGTACAGAGGGCCAAGGTCCACATTCAATCCTGAGCCATCAGCCAGCTCATGCAGTTTTGGTCAATACCAAATCAGGTGGCCTATTTGTTTTTCACAGATATCAAGGTTAAAGGAAAAAGAAGTGGCCAATGATGGAAAGATAAAGGGAGCAACGAGCTGTTATTTCAAAGCATCTCCAGCTGAAGGCAGCCCTCACTACACTGGTTATACCGAGAAAGGCTGCAAAGACGCAGGAGTCAAAAAGAGCTGGAAATGCTCTAACATAAAAACATCTGAGCATACAGACCGTTATCTCCCTGTACGGAGTGATCCAGACAGACACTTGATGCTCCTCACCTTAAACGTCTCAAGACACAGATTCCACACAAAGTCATGGGGCAAAGTTAAAGTTTATTAGACAAGACTTATCTCCCTCTTAATACCCTTCTAGTCATGCAAACAAGCTTAGCAACACCAAGTTGATAATACAGCGAGGTAACAATCTCCTTATTAACTCGATTACTGGTCGTTTTCATAGTCAGCGGGGTTCTTCCTCTTCAGTCTCTCGAACTCTTGTGTTCCCCAGGAGTAAAGGAGATAGGCTCCCAGGAAGGCTGGAAAGGAAAGGGGACGCTCACAAGTCGCGCTGCGATAAACACAGCGTGCCTTGAACCACCGGCCTTCTGTGACCAGAGACAGCGTTACGCAAGGCCGCCGTTACACAGACGCCTGCCCCGGCCTCCCCCATCCCCAAAATGACGATGCTGAGGCGGGGGAAGAGGAGCCCGATCCCTCAGGCCGCGCCTGAGGCATCTCCCACCGTACTCACGGGGCACCACCTTGAAGACCTGGGAACTGAAACGCCGCCAGACGTTGGGCAGCCCGTGAGAGACGACGTTGGGGAAGGCGCGCTGCTCGAAGGGCGAAAGGCTGTAGGTGATGACATGGCGAACCCGCGCCAGGTTACCGAAGTGGAGGCCCATGGCGCCGCGGTGTCACCTTCCTCACTAACGCCGCTGCCGCCGCCCGCCCCCGGAAGCGGAAGCGGCATCT
>WAAD01030561.1:230836-244222 GCA_013389945.1 Fregata magnificens | reverse complement strand
GCGCCGGGGCCGGGCTGGGAGCGGGCGGCCCGGCGGGTCTCGGGCGCGTCCTCCGTCCCTCGGCAGGCTCCTTAGGCTTACTGCTGTCGCACCATTAGTTAAGGCGTCGGGCGTTTGGAGGGAGGGGAGCGTTTGTAGCTTGGTTTCAGGTGGTGGTTCAGCGGTTGATGTAGGTTACCTGCCTGTGTCGTGTTTTTCAGGAGAGACGTTTAGAAATGCAGGTTGTGGCTTCAAGGAAGGGGAAGGTCCAAAAATCGTTATCGGAGAGAACAAGAAAATGTTTGTCAGAGTCATTATTTCGAAGTAGTGTTTTAAAATAAGGTACAGTTACGAGATCTCGGTTGTTTTGGTCACGCCGAGGGACCGCTTGTGCATGTTACGCAGGGTTTTTAGCGTGGAGCAGAGGCTAGGCCTCAGTGAGCCGACTCAGTCCTGGTGTGAAACAACTCTAATGGGGGGGGAAGAATTTTTGAGGGTTATGAATTTGGAAGTGTGCTCTTACCAGTAAAATCTTTCAAATACTGATTTGAAGAAAGAGACTTAACGTAAATGGAGAGTGACTGGGACTACGGCAGCACCTGCAGCACTGAGGACTCTGCCAGGGCTCCAGCAGAAATCTTTTACCGGGATAATTTGGACTTTAGCTCTCGTGGAATGTCTTGGCCTTCCAGATTTCAGTCGGACCATTACGTAGATACGTAGAAACCATTTGTCATCAGATGGGTTACTTTCATCAGAGGCAGAATTTCAGAAAACAGAGATGTGATGGGTTCGCCTGGATTTTCTTTCTGTTTCCTTCAGTTTTGGTGGCTGAAGAATAGTTCAGATACTTGTAAATAAAAATTTGTGGGTGTTTAGCAATGGCTGTAGGTCATCTGTGTGCGTGTTTTAAAGTGATCGTTCAGCTGTTGCAGTTTCTAACAGTAGCTGTCGTGAATTATGGACAGTATAACAAACTGACTGGCAAAAAAATAAAAAAGCTCACGTCCCTGCTATTGTTACGTTTACTTTATGAGACATGTGAAATAAAAAACCAAGTACTTTGGAAGGATTTTTAATATTTTCACGTCATATTCAAATAACAATAAAGAGCTGCTAAGTATTCTAACGGGTTTATGCTACTCTTTGTAGGCCCCACCGCGGTGCACATGCCTGCCCCTTCTGCCACGAGCAGACTCACTGAAATTAATGGAACTCTCCTTGGTGGTGAAGTTAAATGTTTGCATAATTGTTGGTAAGAATAGGGCCTAATGAGTAGACAAATATAGAAATAGACTTATTCAGCAATTTAGGTGTAATACTTTATTTTGGTTCACTGGTGGTGTATCTGATCCAGAGAACCCGGATATGTCAATACCCAACTGTATGCGTTCATAGCAAAAGCAACAGCTATCTCACCCTGTTCTTGGCCTAAGTGAAGTAAAGATTTTGGCTCCCAATGCTTATAAATATAAGATGTGATTCAGAGTTACAGCTGAAATGTTGTTGTTACTCTGAATGGAAATATGACTATAGCATACACCGCTATTCCTAAATAATGCTTAGTGGTGAAGAGGACCCAGTCTCTGTCTTAACCCGAGTTACTCATTCTTGATCAGTTTTGCCACTTGTCTTTATTGCACGATGCAGTATGCCTGAAGAGGCAGAGTGTGTACGTTATGAAGTAGTAGTTTAGGGGAGAAATGGTGCTTGCATGAAGAGTTTTAGGTAAAAACTGCTCTCTACATGCTCACAAAACATCAGTGAGCAAGGAGAGGAAAAAGGAATAAGGCTCTGGTATTAAGGTGGCAAAACATGCAAGCGGGTTTTATGGAGAGAAGAGCAGGACTGTTAGGAATTCATGAGGGAGAAGCAAAGGAAGGGAGAAAGCAGAGGGGAATGCATCTATCAGAAAATGAACTTTGAAATATAACTGCTAAAATGCAGTTTTGAACATGAGGCTCAAAATGGAGGCTTGTGCTGTCGGTGTGTGTTGGCAGAGACCTGGCATCCTATAAATACAAACGGTACCTCTGTGCCCATTCTGCCACAGACATACGTTTTCTGTTGTTGAGACATAGGCCAATGAGAGGAACAAACGAGTAGCGAAAGGGGAATCTTTCTAAATTTTGCCAGGTTGTGGTACTACTCTTGCGAAAATATGTTTGCTTTATATAGAAAGCTACCGATCTGGCAGCGTGGAGCAGCTCAATTAAATGCTGCTGTTCGAGTCTTTTTAGCGTGCATGGAAAAACGGGTACTATAGGCAGATGGGTTGCCCTGTGCACTGGCATCCGTGCAGCACAGCAGAAATAGCTTACATCTACTTACGGAAACTGGAGGAAAGTGGAGTGGTTTTTTTGTACTGCAGGTATATAAGGGAATCGGTGGAGAGCTGTGGGGGGCCTGCTTGGAGCATGCAGCCACAAAAGGTGGTCTTTGCGTCTTGTTGCGTATGTGATTGATTTGGAACATGTAGAGAGGGTGGGAGGTTGCTCAGAAGACACAAGTTAGAGAAGGAGGTTTCTGTAGCTTTGTGGGTGGAGGCTTAAAGGGGATGCCTTCCTTTTTCAGACGTGAGTATCCACGTATTTTATTTCTTGTGATTTAAGTTACAGTCTTTTGACTGGGTGATGATAACCGCAGCCAAACTTAAGTTATTTTAAGGATCTAACAAAAATGCTTCTAGTTTAGTATGGACTTCAGTCAGTCTTTCTCTCCATCAGATAGGAGTGACAAGGCAAGCAGATTTTGACGTTCCCTATCTTGTTCTCTGTAAAACGTTTTCCTTCCAAACCCTGCAGTCTGCTTTTAACGTTGACACTGGAAAAATGGACAGTGAAATGATCCAGGATTCAGATCTGACACATGACTTGAGCTGCGCATTTATTTTTAGCTACAACTGAAGTTTCCAGTGGCAATTATTTCTTTTTCTTTCACTTTTCACTCTTGCACTGAGAAAACCAACTTTCTCGATTTTACCCTAGAAGAAATTCTAGTGTGTCCCTTCATCACTCATGCTTCCTTCTGAAATTGATTTACTTTCATTTTCTAGGTGCTGGTGAATCCGGTAAAAGCACAATAGTCAAACAGATGAGGATCTTGCACGTGAATGGATTTAATGCTGAGTAAGTGCATTTGTTTTTTCACTTTACAACCTACCTTATGTCTGTGCGCCACACAGTAGTCATTGCTGCTGTTTTATACCTTGGTATATTTTCTTCTTGCTACTGTTCCGCAATCTCTAGAATTTGGATGTGTATTTTTAGATGAGATTAATAGATATTAACTTGAAGAAGTCATGCACCAGTAATAAGTAAGAGCTAACGGTATAAAATGATTTATATCAAGGTTCAGTATAGCTGATTTGATTAAGGCTTAAATTTTGTGGGTTGTTTTTTTTTTTTTTTAACTGCAGTTTCTTTCACAACATGGCTGACACTGATTTACCTCTGCTGTAGCACATTGATTCATACTGCTGTAAACAGGCCTCCTGTTAGTGTACAAAATGAGTGCAATTTTCTTTATTTAGAGCAAGTAAGGCTTTTGTTTCTATCTCCTCACAAAATGAGATTGTACTATGAATTTTGGGGGTAATAGGTCAGATTTTCTTCTCTCCTCTGTTGTATTTGCTTGTCCAGAGGTTTGTGTTAAATTATGTTTCTAAAAGCTTTTCTTGTTTACGCTTAAAATTTGTTCAATTATTTGATAGTTCTGAGGAGGGGAAGGGCATTAGGACAAGGAAAATGGAAATCTACAATTTCGTCTGAGAAAGATTTATGTTTGCTAACTTTTCATCTAACCTTGCTAGGGAGTAGGAAGAGATTCTTCTGCATCTTAGGTTATGCTTGCAAGCGTGTGTGCGTATACCAAAACCTGCTAAATTAATTCTAATTGAATTAAGGTGTTGGAATTTCAGAGCTGCTTCTCTGTGTTTAATTTCTTTAGATTATATGACTGGTTTTGTCTTTCTTGCTTTCAAACATAATATTTTTGTATTGGCATCTGCTAGCTTCTAGCAGTATCATCTCTTTTGTGAATCCTGCCTTTTTGGGAAGATCAAGCTTTCACTAGTCTTTCAGTAGTTAATTCTTTAATAAGAATGTCTGAGCTAAAAGTTTAGCTAAGGAGCCTGGACAATACTTCTTCCTAATCCCCAAATGCTAGTTCAGGATAAGGTACACAGTCTTTTGGAAGAAAGTTCAGACTGATTAATAATAAATTACGTTCTGTGCTACATGTTTTTAGCTCCTCTTCATAGGGAATATTTTCTTTATCCAAGACAACTCTTTTTCCTAAGTGCCCAGTCCTGCATCCTGTTACTGCTGAGTTTTCTCTGTTATTTTGGCTGCTCTTGTTACTAAAGACCTCTTAAAAGACTTGCGTGACTTAAAAGATTTGCATAAGTTGACTTTGATGTAGCAGCTCTCAACGTTAGGTGCTAAGTAAAAAGTTCATCAATGAAAGTGGAAGTCAAGGATCCCTGGCACCTTTAAAAGTGTCAATCCATTCTTCTAAGTTTTCTAAGCATACCGATGCTTTTAAAGAGATGCTGCTGCTGTGTAATGAACGGTGTATTACATGGGTAGATAACCTTCTCAACCCTGCAAGCTACGTACCCAAATTTGTGCCGAACTGGGAGCCCAGAGACCCATTATACAAAGCCTGCAGAGCTGGGGAGGGACCGGGACACGCTCTGGGATTTGCAACAGCACGGCATTCCTCGAGTGTCTCACTTCTGCATTGTAGGTTGGGGCTGAGCTGAGCGTGCAGCTGGATTCCAGGGCAACATGGCAAATTTGGCCTCAGGAGCCTCTGCTGGCTTCTGCCTTCTCATAGCAAGGGATTTGGATTACCTACCAGCCCTATGCCAGCACAGCCCTGCTGCCAATCACACAGCATAGCCCAGTGTGGGAGCCACAGTTGAATCGCTGGGGAGCTGCATGCAGCCCAGGAACTGTAGGCTGTCCAGCCCATGGCATATTGTCTTGCAGTTGGTCCTTTGTGCCTGTCCTTTTCTGGGTGGTATGTGTTGGAACATTCAGGTGCATAAAAATCAGATTAAAAAGTGGTATATATAAACTGTACAAGAAATAAGTTATAATGCATCTAGTTTTAGGTTTTTGTTGCCAAAAATAATCAGTAGATCGTAACATACACTTTACATGGGGGAGTCCTAAAGTAACTTGTATTTTCTTCAAAGTAACTAACTGCTTCCTACGTTGTCCTGCTTTCCCTGCTATCCTTTTTGCCTGATTCATTCCCTTTCTGCCCTACTTACCTTGTGGAAAAATGATGTGGGATTCAGCTAATGAGAGAGATAGCATGGAGGTTTTTTGGAAGAGTAGGAAAAGTAAAGCATTACTTCTCTTGATGTTCTTATCAGTTGTTCTAGAACATAAACTTGTTTGCATACAACACCACAGTTGATGTGATGAATAACAGCAGAGAGGTTGTGAAAACTGTAGTATGCTGGAGATGAAGAAACGTTTTTTAATGTTAGTGTCCGTGTACATAACTGTAGTTTTGAAGTATTTCTGTTGATGTGGCTTATTCATGTGGCTTGAAAGAAATCCAGTTTAAATCCTTTCTAAAAGTTCTTCGCCTTTGATTTGGTTGCCCTGTGATAATTGATGTTTGAAGCAGAAGGAGGATACCAGTTACGAAAGGTGTCTTACCGTGCTACGAACAAGGGAATCAAAAGTTTTTCTTCAGTGTTACTCAAATACTCTTCTTAATTTCTGGTGACTAAACAGGATATCCAGTGCTAAATGTACCAGCTTCCTTCAGTGAGTGCGGCGATTTTTTTACTTGCTTTGTTTTTAGGATTCTGCCCGTAAACAGATGAAGGGACAGTTGCCGTGTGCATTTAGGTGAATTGGCCTCACGTAGAGTTGTAGCATTTAACAAGGTGAAATCTATGTAGTTCTACAAAACTAGAAGAATTTCCTCTGGGACTCCCATCCTTGATCGCTTTAGCTACTTAATTATTTAAGGAACTGTATGGAATTAAGTGTTCCAGGTAATTAATATGCTTAATAGTTAACAATGCTAAGCTCTATTTGAAGGTGGTTAAAGTTCTAGCCAAGTTAACTACAGTAAAGACTGTTTAAAAAATTTTCAATGTTCTTTTTATAATCTGTAGTTGAGTTAGAGACAGAAATACGGGGCGGGTTTTGTTTCTGTTGTGAAGGTGGCGTGTGGGAAGTAACAGCACTGTGGCATTGGTAAGCGGAGTAGAATATTGGAGAAGCAAGGCATGGTCTACAGCACAGGTTTTTCTGGATGGTGTTTTTGGAAGGGCTTAGCCCGCTTCCAGCTCTTGCAGGATGGCTTTAGTTGGCTGAGCTATCAACTGACGTCTTCCTACAGCAATTGCATAAGTGATGGGAGTGTGGCTTCCCCACAGTATTCTTCCAGCATGCCTCATCTTTAACATGGAAGAGCTGCATTTTAAGCATAATGAAGACTCTCTATCAACCAAATTTTCTACTCCTTGCATTACTGCCAACAGCAGAGCCCCTTGTGGGGTAGAAAGGGTTTAAATTTGGCTTGTAATAGTAAGAAGCCTGTGACTTCCCTTCCTTTTTTCCTTCCCTTCCCTCCCTCCTCAACATTTCAACTGTGTTTTCATGAGGCTATTCCAGAGGTGTAGGTCTCTGCTGTTGCATACTGCATTTTATGAGCATCCACTGATAAAGTGGAGCTAAAACATTCTCTTTATGACTGTGCAGAACTTCGGATGCCAATCTTTATGAACCAGAAAGGATTAAAAATGGGAAAGGGAGGACAGGAGGAGTAAGGAATATAATTGGAAGAATTAATGTAGATGTATAGTTCAGGTTGAAGAAGAAAAAAAACCCAACTCTTTTCTGTGTTATCTTGGGGCTGGGGTTCTTTGCTTCTAAGATGATGGCCTTTCACTGACTTTTTTTTAAGTCATCTTTCCCCGCTGTGATCACTGTGGGTTTGGCTGACAGGCTCTAAGGAGAGGGTCATTGTCATGCACGATTTTAGAAAGTGGGAAATTGGCAAGGGCAATAGACAATTTTGAAGTGTCATGGGAAAAACTGGGACAAGCAGAAATATTTAGATAGAAATAAATTGTTGAAATGTGGCTTACGAAATCCACTACAAAGATTGACAAATAAGGGGAATGGGCCTTTGTGATTAGTAAGTTTGGATAGTATTTATGATTCAGGAAGTCTTGAGGTTATAGGGAATTTCAGATCGCTTCTCAGCCTCAGTTTCCCAAATGATGTTGTATAATGATGACTTTATTTCTTAAACTGGTTATGTGGAAGTGTTGAATAGGAGTTTGTGTATTCATCAAATGTGTTAATGATGATGGCAGAATCAGAACTGAATAGCTTTATTTTCAAGACATAGATGACAAATATATTTGCATTTCTCTTGTACTTTTAAAAATTATTTTCTCTTAGTGGGGAAGTTAAGAAAGCCAAGTCACCCTCTTAAAGGTTTGGAACTTTTTCCTCACCTAGATTTAGTAGTTTGTGAGGAAGGAAAAGTAGTCATTGATGATTACGCTTTCTAATCTTTCCTTTATACATCTCGTCCACCAGAAGTTGAGCTGCAGTACCACCATTATTTCACATAAACCAGTAAATGATGTTGTCTAGTCACATTGGTCAGTGTCGATCTCTTTTGTGGCTAAAATGATTTCTGCCTCTTTTCCTATCTGATACTGTGCTTTGTTTTCTAACTTTGGTCTTTTTATGTGTGTGGTTTTATGGAAGGAAAGTTAATGTTATGAGTGAGGAAAAAGTATAATATTTGTAACTAAGTCTTTTAAAATAATGAATTCCCTCCTAATGGCTAATATTAGTTTGTATACACAAACGTTATTGCTCTGTTTTTACAGTTCCTTTAGATTTGTGTACCAATACCATGTTTTTAGAATGGTCACATCAGTTCCTTGCCAGAAACAAATTGACTTCATTGTATTTTACTCTACTGGAAACAAAAATAATTTTTTCCTGGTGTTTGAGTAACATTGAAAACTGGGGTGGGGGTGTGTGTGTGTGTGCGCTTGGTGTGTGTGGTTTCCCTCCCCTCCCCTTCTCTCTTTCTTTCTTTCTTTGCATCACAGTGTATATCGGGAGGCTTCTGCAGNCGAGGTGTTACTGTGCTGGAAAATTTGTGTGTACATGTCTGTTCAAGACTATGAAAAGTTCCATTCCAGCTGAACAACTAGTTATGGGTTTTGATCAAAATTTGTGCCATAGAACATGAAGTGAAGGTGTGGGCGGAGAGGGGAGCAGGATATGTATTTCAGTCTATTTTAGGTCTTGTCCTAAGAACTGACACAGTTGTGTAATTGAGTTTTGTCAAAAGACAAGAATATACCAACAACGAATAAATACTATGATTAAGAACTGAATACTGCATATAGCTTGTAAAAGTTTATGCAAAATGTTTATGCAAGTTAAATATAATTTCCATCACTTGAGAGAAATGGAAGGTAATATCTGGTGACATTAAACAACCTAAGCAAACAAGAAATGCCTTAATTGTTAGGATGTTTAATGTTGTGTTTATGTTCTTGAAATTACCTTTTCTTTGGAAACACTTTCATTTCTACAAAGGGGAAAATTCTGTTCTGTGAAAAAGTAAACCTGAGCTCAATGGAGCAGCATTAATATTTTGTACGTTATACAGAAAAAAGGAAAAGAAGTTTCCAGTTTGGGCATTTTTCAAGTTTCTTGTGGTATCTTGCCCTAAGATATGAGACATTCTCCATTAGGAACATGTGCAAATGTTTTGTATTTAAATCCACTACTCAGGTGTGATTTTAAATACTGTAAGATGAATTTTCAGAAAATTCTGATAGTTTATAATACCTACACTGGGCCTTATTTAGCGAAGAGTTTTAACATACTCTGGTGCTGAATATTCTAATAGTCAATGGAATAACTCCTTTACCTTGCTCAGAGGCATTCTGAAATCAAGCCATTAAAATATTTCCATGTGCAAGTGAAGTGAAATGTTTTTTTTTTCAGGGAGCAAAATGATGTTATTTAGGTTCCTGAAAGTATTACAAAAAAGCAGTGCATGAAGGAATCTAAAAGTTTAAAAAGCTGGTTAGTTCTATCTGGTTTTAGATGCTCGTGGTGGGCTCAGGCTAACCATAAGTGGAGAGATGACAACACAGTATTGGAAGAAAGCATAGACTTTCATTTTTACATTATCCTTTATTTTCAACTGCTTGTTTTGTGTATTTGCTTTTTCAAGAAACTATTACTTAGATGAAAGAAGGGAAGTGAGAATTGAACATTAAAATTTCTTTATTTTTATAATTGCATGGGAAACAAGGTTTTGCTCATAGCAGAGCATGCATCTTATCTGCATTTACTGGTTGGTGGGAAATGTTGAATTCTCCTAGCAAAGCAGTATTTAAACTACCAGTTTTACGTTTTTGCACGATGAGAGCTCTCTGTCCTCTGAATTACTATTCCTGGCCTCGCAACTTGACATTTGTGCTTTCAGTTAAATATTTCAGTTTTCTGATTTAAAACAACAACAACAAAAAAACCAGTAGTAAACTCATCCCTTAAGCTAAATTTGCTTATGTTGCAGACATGATTTGGCATGTAAAGGGACTGGCCAAAAATGTGGCAGTAGTTTTATTTGTTTTGAGGTTTAAATTTCACAAAAGCTTTTTAAGTATCCATAGGCAGCTATCAACTTAGTAGAAAGCTTTATAGTTAGAGTTGTAGAGAGCTTGGAGGGCGATAACTATGAATAGTGGAATAAGCATGAGTGATGTAATCTGAGAAGCAAAAGAGAGAGACAGAAGACAGCTTAAGATTTAACTGTGTGGAAAACACTGTGAATGGGTCTGGGAGGATTTTGACTTTTGATGGTAGATGTGGGATTTTACCCATCAGTTCTCATAAAAACAAACAAATGAAAATAAACTCTGTTTTACAAAATGTGCAAGTTTTCTTTTACCTTCTCAAAACAGAAAATAAACCGTTCTGTGGGTAGCTGAGCTAATGAAGTCTGATTTCTGTAACTTGTTCTGTGTCTCCCAGATCTTTCCTGCAGTAGTCCCTCCCAGTCCCCTACAGCATCTGCAGTTCCTCCCTACGGGACCTGTCGCTTTCCAAGTATCTCCTGTTTCCTCCAGCCGATGCGGTCCTTGTTCTAGTCCATGGCCCTGATGTTCCCTGCAACACTGACCCCTAAATACTCCTGGATCATCTTGTCCTTTATCTTCCTTTTTTCTTGCTTTTCCTGCTACCTGGACAAAGTTAGCATGTGCTGTGGCTGGTGTAGATCTATATGAACTCTTCCTGCTTTTCCTCATTGGAGCACTAGTTTTGGTCTCTCTTCTACTCAGCCTCTGATTTTCATTTCTGGAAATTAGTCTTTGCNAGTGGAAGTGATGTGTTTTTCTCTGTTTTCTTATCTTAAGCAAACATCTACTAGTATAAGCCAATGTGTCATGTTCTATTTAACCTGTTATTTAATAAATCACAAACTATATTAAATGCCCCCAAAAAACTTTAGATAACTTAAAAAAATATAACTCTGGAGAATATTAAATGTATATCTATACTCCACACTTCCATGTCCTTTCTGAAAAAAATTCAATGTATCAGGTTTTCCCCAGCTCCTCTCAAGAATTAGACCTGCAGCGTGATTACCTTTTCTCTAGCCAGTGTTACAGAATCAACACTATGTGAAGAATTTTCTTCCATAGTATCTCACTGGATTTCTTCTTGTCCCGTATATCTTGGATGGGCAGACTGGGCAGTACTCTGATTTTCCCGGTAAAAAAATGGTTTTACTAATTTATCCAAATGGATGCTTGAATTACTTTGTATATGAACGAAATACCTTTTCTCATCGTAAGCTCATGGAAGGTTACCTTTTTGGTATTAAAAGTATACCTTCATGTTATTGCAATCCCCAAANTGCAGTTCCTCCCTACGGGACCTGTCGCTTTCCAAGTATCTCCTGTTTCCTCCAGCCGATGCGGTCCTTGTTCTAGTCCATGGCCCTGATGTTCCCTGCAACACTGACCCCTAAATACTCCTGGATCATCTTGTCCTTTATCTTCCTTTTTTCTTGCTTTTCCTGCTACCTGGACAAAGTTAGCATGTGCTGTGGCTGGTGTAGATCTATATGAACTCTTCCTGCTTTTCCTCATTGGAGCACTAGTTTTGGTCTCTCTTCTACTCAGCCTCTGATTTTCATTTCTGGAAATTAGTCTTTGCAACAGCAACCCTCGTTCAAGTTTGGTTGAAGTTGGACAACAGTATCTGAGAGAGAGACCNAATCAACACTATGTGAAGAATTTTCTTCCATAGTATCTCACTGGATTTCTTCTTGTCCCGTATATCTTGGATGGGCAGACTGGGCAGTACTCTGATTTTCCCGGTAAAAAAATGGTTTTACTAATTTATCCAAATGGATGCTTGAATTACTTTGTATATGAACGAAATACCTTTTCTCATCGTAAGCTCATGGAAGGTTACCTTTTTGGTATTAAAAGTATACCTTCATGTTATTGCAATCCCCAAAGATTCCCCTTACTTCATTACATAGCTACGTTTTATCTGTTGCCAGTCGTTCCAGCTGGGGAAATTTTTTCAGTTTCATTATGTTAAAACCGAGTGTGTTTGTCCCATAAGATATAGTTTATTCTTAATAAATGCGGTGCCTTTCTCAGCTCCTTCTAGCAATCTAGATAGGAGTGTTATTTCTTGTTCCCATTTGTTAGGTTGCTGGGCTTCCTGCGTTGTCATGGTCTCTGTGGGATAGGTTCAGTAAGAGCGAAGATGTGACCTGTCGTTTTTCTTCTCTTGGGCTGGGGGAGCAGGTTTGTGGGGTTCTGAGGATTTTTTTAAAAATGAAAAACACTACTCTTGTTCCAGTTGTGTAAGCATCCTTCCTGAGTGTCTGCTAGATCAAGGCAGGCATAGCTAATGCTTTGAAGTATAATCCAGCAGGCAAATTTATCTCTATCTTTATTTTTAGATATATTATATGTATATTAGGGTGGCCTGAGTCCCATCTCTGATGAAGAGCTGAGATACAGATTAACCTTGGTCATTCAAAGCGATCAAGTTGAAATGAAGGAATTGCCACTGATGAGGGTTTTTTTGGGGGGTTTTTTGGTTTTTTTTAATGTTACTTGAATCCTGATGTTGAAAATAATATGCCCTCCATTTTACTTTGACAGTTGAATCTTGAGTTCCTAGTAAATGCGAAAGTATTCAGGATACAGTGCAAGCATAGCTGCACCAGCTTTTAATAATTATTTCTACAGCTGTACTCTAATGTAAACATGCAGTTAATTAGAATTACTTGTTTACAGCTAAGCTTGCTTACTTAGAAACAGCAATACATTGAGGTATGTTTTTGACAGCTAAGGGGCAAAATCACCTGCTTTTTGAGGAATGTAGTAGTGGAATGTCTTGATGAGATGTTCTGTTTTAAGGTGTTTGCTATTACAAAAGTATGAGAAAGCTTGTGACCTCCTCTGTTAGGTACCTGTTGCTAACTGTATTCTCCAAAGGGCTATTTAATAAGTCATTGTGTTCACTTGTCTTTTTAGTTAAGGCACCAGAAAATAATCATCTCTCCCAGCTGCAGCCTTGTAGACTCCCAAGAGTGGTGGGTGAGCTAATGGAGCAGGCAGAGGTATGCAGTATTTCCTTCTGAGGTTTAGTGTAGTCCCAGTAGACGTTACATTTAGCCTTGAATGCCATCTTCGCGACTAGCTGGGGGATTTACTATTGCCTTCTTAATCATTGTGATTTAAATACTCTCTTCTTGTCTGTAGGTCTACATGCATAGATAGACTCTTGTTTCCTTCAAGTTAAGACATTTTTATTCTGTTTTGCCAATACAATTATCTACATAATATAAATGTTCATATGAGTTAGAAAATGTTGCAAGGAAATAGGTACCAGTGAAGTACGTTTCTTCCTTAAGTTTGTAATGAGAAAGGATGTCTTGCTCCTATCTTGCTTGATTCTTCTTTTTTTTTAATAGATAAAAATGTGTAATGGGACCCTTAGCACAGTAACTTCAGAAAACTATGTGTAATACCTGTTTTAATCCAGATAATTTAAATAACTTAAATATACTAGCTAGATTTGATGTAACGTGGCATTACTGTGGAAAAACTAAACTAATTGTTTTCATGACTTCTAATTTAGTTGCATAACAGTGATTGACATAGCTTCACATATTTTGTGTTGCTTTTAATGGTTTAAGACCATTTAAAATAAAGATGAAAACTTACAGTTGCAATACCTTTTTTTTAAGTAAGCAAAAGATAATAATCATAAGGACAGAGCCATTTGCTGAAAAGATTTTATTAAATATCTTTAATTTTTTTTTGTTTTCTGAAATGAGAATATCATCACAGCA
>WAAD01030561.1:204965-229411 GCA_013389945.1 Fregata magnificens | reverse complement strand
TTTCACTTAAATTTATTTTTAATGGTGGTGTTTGGGCATAGATGTATTACTGAATGCAGAAGGTAAAAAGATCCATACTTATGTAGAGAAAGCAAAAATATTCTATCGGTATTTTATTCCTTACCAAAAAAAGTATGTATCCATCCTGTACAATGCTGCAAATAGAAAAAGAAGTTTAGCATCTGTGAGAAGGGCAAATATCAGGATCATCTGCCAGAATATGGATATTTTGAATAAAAAATGGACAAGAATCCCAAAGGAACTTCGTGAGAAACTATGGGAAACGCTAATGTCAATTTCTTTATAATTCTTGGAAAAAGGAGAACAATTCCATTGCTTAAAGTAAGAGATTGCCCAGATGCTTGGCATCAAATATGGGCATTTTAATTTATTATTATTACTTATTACGGTTTCTTGCGGCAAGGGTGTATAGGAAGAATGTCATTAATGGTCAGCTTAGCTTCACATATGGTGAGATCTTGTTGAATGGACCTGTGCCTTTTTGGAAAGATCATAGATCTAACTGATAAAATCAACTGGTTTGGTATTTGATGTAATATCACGTATTTTGATCTTAAAAATTGCACTGTGTGAAATTAACAGTGCGTATATTACAGGAACGTAAAAGCTGCCTTACTGATAGGTCTCTCAGTGCAGTGGTTAATAGAGGCAATGAGTGGGACCACTTCTTGGAAAGCCTCCGGGGAACTCGTGGTTACATATATAACATCATTCCTTAGATCGCTGGCCTGATTCGATCTGAAGCCCCTCTGCAAACTGGCCATGTAGTTAATACGGAGAAGGTCAGGTTACTCTCTTTGGGTGATCTGAATAACATGTTTAAAAGTTGTACTTCAGAAATTTGTTTTAATACAGCTGAATGCAAGACAGTCTCATGGGAGTCAGAATGTAGATTGTATCTGTAAAATTGGAAAAGGACTTGGAAGTCGGTTAATTACCTTAGTATGCTTTTTTGTGGCAAAAAGACAAATGCAGGCTTGGATGCCTAAGAAGAGGGAAAGTGAAACATAAGTAATAAAGTGGACTTCCAACACTGATAAGAGTGTTATGAAAATAGTATGTCCCATGCTGGTATCTTCACTTCATGAAGGATGCGGAATTACTGGGAAGAATTTAAAAGAAAGGCCACAGGAGTTGTACAAGGTTCAGAAGTAGGGTGTCCAAACATGATTTCATTGCCACATAGAGGTAGTGCTTCGCAAGAAAGATACCCAAAAATGAAGGCAGGCATGAGATTTACTTCCTTAGCATTAGAGATAGTTTAATTTAAATAATTTGTTGGGGATGAGGAAGCCTCATTTGAGCTCTCTCAGGGAAGGACAGGTGTACTTTTAAACTGTATTTCAGTCTAGCTTCTGGAGATGCAGCTTTCCTGACGCAAGAGTGCATGCTCGTGGTGGCCATTCTGGCCTTGGAAAGCAGGAAGCCTGCTTCATGTGTTGCAAATTACCCCCTTCCTTTGCAGCTATGAGCTTTTATTTTTACTTTTGTTACCCTGAACATCTTTATGATATATGCAATCCTGTGTTGGTATTTGAAGCCTTGAAACCTTGGAGTCCTGTGTTTGCCTGCAGGCATCAGAGAGGTGGGGAAGCGTGGGGGTTGACTTTTGGTTTTGTTTTTTCCCTTTAGATAGTTTGCTAGTTGTGTTTTGTCACTGTTTTCACTTCTTTCTGAAGCATCAAAGATGGGGCAGGGTCTGAGGTGATGTTAGAAGATCCTCTTTTGTGCCAGACTGGTTGATTCTTAATCACGTGATCCAGATAAAGTTAGTTGAAGAGCTTGAGATAAGAAAGAAACTCTTTCACTAGGAACTGTTAGGTGTGTTTCCATCTTCTGCTGCATAAAGCTTTTTTGACCTCTTTGAATTATTAGGGCAGACGTTTTTGTAATTGGTTCTCTGCCATTTCAGGAGTCTTGGGTGCTCAATCTCCTCTCATTTCAAATTATGACCTACAGGAAAAATTGTTTCATTTGAAATTTCAACTTGCTACTAAAGTATATGGAGAAGCACGTGGCTTATGGTACACTGAAAGGCAGACTGAGGTCTTCAAGTATCTCCTCTGGCCTAAAATTCTTCAAAATACTTACTAAATACCTGTGTTACCTGATTGTTCCTTGCTGTACCACCTGCTAACCCAGGTAGAAGCCCTGATTCTGAAGTCTCTTCTGTACAGGCAGACATGTGTGTGCCTGAGGAGGTGGCTTAATGGATTAGTGCGACTCTGTGATTATGGATGTCTGTATTTTGAAAGAAATAGCAAAATTTCACCTTAGTGTGGATAATGCAAATTGGTATAGTTTGAGTGCATTAGTATCTCTTAATGAAACCAAATATAGTTCTCTTCAATTCCATTCATTCTGGACCTTATCTCTCTTTCTGATATGTCTCACTAGTTGCCAGGCAACCTCAACAGTAGTTCTGCACATCCAGCAGCATTTAAAAAAAAAAAAAAAAAGTGAGTAGTTGTTGCTGAAAATACGATGCCTTCTGATGACATGAATGAAAAGAGTTACGAGAGAAGGGAATGGGGAGTGGCAAGTTTGGAGTCGATGTTTTGAAAAAGCTAATAATATTTAGCACTTAAGTAGTGCTCTTTATTTTCCAAGCACTAATCAAGCAATCGTAAGATTATTAAATAAAGATTTTTTTTTTCCTTTCAGCGAGTGAAGCACAATTATGTTTATGCTTCACAGAGCAGAGGGCAGGATTTAGTCCCAAGAGGGCAGGAGTTAGTTTAGTATATGTATTTCTTTCTCTGACCTGTGTTGACTTCCTGTGTTTCTAGTTGGACTGCAGATTAACTGGAAGGTTTTGGAAGATTTTTTTTGTATGTTTGCTGATACGTAGCCATCAGTATCTATTCATTTCATGCTGAAGCACCTGCAGTGTGTTGAGTTTCATTAAAATATTTATCACCTGGAAGGCCTTCCAAACTAGAAGTATGGTAGATTGCGTGTAGGTCCTTTATCACTTGGTAATGCTGGAATGCTTATAAAGCAATAAATAAAGCTGATTTCTGTATTCTGTCTCGTGTGAAAAGTGATCTGAGCAGCAAACGAACTACCATAGCAAAAGATATTGTAACAAAAATGAAATCTGGTTTGGGAAGATGATTCTGGTTTTAGATTGTTAAGTTTCTATGATAGCTTCATTTCAGTTCAAAAAGAAAACTCTGTATTACACGTAGACTGACTAAAGCAACGTTACTGCGGACACAAATAAGTTAGAAAGTATCTGAATTAAGATTGCCTTAACTTGTGTTCATTTTAATTTAGGACACCATTGCCAATGACTGCCTATATGAAAAGGTGATTTTAAATCCTGTAACTAACTACTAAAAAGCAGTAAGTAATTTTAATGCTTTTTTTTTAAAGCAGGTTCTGACACTGTGAACACTCACTTTGCCTCAGTCACTGTCTGGAATTACCGAGTTGCGTGCCATTAAGATATCGGTGAATTAAGCTATCCCACAAGTTTTGGGTTGGAGGACTGTTGGTCCCAGTCACAATTTAATNTTTTTTTTTTTTTTTTTTTTTTCCCCCCCCCTGAAGGTGGTCGTCTTAGAAATGTGCTTATTCCACCTCTGGATGAGAGTAGTAAAGAAGGGGTGTGCTGCAAATGTGTCAGAAATGGGGATATGTCAAGTCTGTGATTCGATTTATACACAAACTAGGATGTGTTTTGAATTACACATTCAGTGTCCATGGAAGACACACATACACGTGTTGGACATGCTTCAGACATAGTGAGGCTTTTATATGCAGGGTGTTTTGTGCTAAGTCTGGGTTTACACTCTGAATGCCCACATAGGGGTTTTTGTCGAGAGGCTTCCATTTTGCCATTGCTCAGGATAAAATGAACAAGAAGCAGCAGTATAATATAGGAGGCATTTTCTGTGTGATGCAGATAAACACAAAAAATGAACACTCTGTGTGCAAATTCACAGCTTATCGTTGCAAGGCGACTTCCTGCTATCCTGCTTCTGCAGGAGTGTAAGACGTTTTAAAGGTAGTATGATACTTTAAGCTGTTACTAAGAGAACATATGCATTTTGAATTATAGTCTGTATGTTCGTTGTCTGCATCACAGACCCAATGGAGTGCATGCCTGAGAAGAGTTGGGTTTTGCCATATGTTTGAGAGGGGTGGTACATTATTCACCAACTGCAGTTGGTGGTAGGTTACTTGTTGCTTTTAATGTGAGGGATCAAAACAATACTACATAATTCTAGGTTTAAGGATAAATTGAATTAACGAAGGCATACAAAAGAACTACACTTGGAAATGGTTAAAACATAATGAAAAAACATGCCAGTGTTATGTAGTATTTTTACCACGTTCAACATGTAAGGTTTATTTGTGTTGGATGAAAATTTCTTTTGACATACTGCAGCTAATAGAGGTAATTTAGAGATAGAAAAGTAGTCTGTGCGTGTGTCTGTGTGTGTGATGTGTATACAAAAACTGTTTGTAGTGGTGGTATTTTTATCCTCATCTTCTAAGAGAAAAAGACCAGTCCTAGCTCATGCTTTTTTGTAATGCATAAAATGTGTGGATTCTGGCAGCTGTCTTTTGCCTCTAGGCTTATAAGTAGGTTTGTCCGTGCAAGATGTGTGTAATTACTGTATATATGTGATGTGTTTGCTGTTGCACCAGTATTGCCATGTAAACTTAGTTGCCCTTTTTTATATATATGTATTCTCTGTATACCTAGTTTTAAAAGGGTAAATATTATAAACTGGTTGCTCAAGAGCAGTATGCTATAAAAAAAGTAATAAGCACATCAGTAAAAGTGTTGGAGGTAGTAATAAAACTGCACTATAATCCTTCTACCAATTTATTGAACTCTAACTATTGTTATCTATGACAATTAACTGCTGCATATTGTATGTTAACCCTTTGTATAGTAGTTGTATATGGAATGGTACTCAATATGACTGCAGTGCCTTAAACATTAGGTTTTCAAGCAAATGTGCCGTCTAATTTGATAGTACTCACACTTCGCTTGTTGCTTTTGTCTTTCTGTCTCGCTTTTGTTTCAACAGAAAAGGACACCCAATTACTTTGTGGAGAACATCTTTGTCACAAAAACCAATGTCCTTTTTGCAAAATGAAAGTAAATACATGACTTATTTCAGATTCTTCTTCAGTATCTTTAAAAATAATAATACTGCAAAAGGTGGTAAACATTTAACATTGAAATCTCTACTTCTTGGATTAGATTTTTTAAGAAGCTTCATTTGAAGGTATTGTAAAAGTGATTACGATGTATCTGAATGTCACTGGACTTCTGAATTCTCTGCTAATTCTGTTGAGGAAATCTAACGAATTAAGATTTGGTAGAAGGCAACTTGCAGGACCCCTTGCAGTTGGTGCATGTGAAAGGGGCTTGGCAGATGCAGTGCATCCTCTGCCATCATGTACTTCCATCACTGCTGGAAGAATGGGTTAAATCCCCATTCAGAAACTGCCTATTTCAGGACCTCGCCACAGCCTGTTTAAGGACTGAACAGCCATTTATGTGTTGTAGAGATTAGTTGAGTGTGAGTACAGTCAGAGGTGTGGGTCCAGGCCCACCTCTCATCTACCGGGGCAGCGTCTGAGCTGGTGCAGGAGCAGCCATGAAGGGCTGGAAAGTTGTGTAGTGGATGTATGATAGTGAGGTGAAATGATCAAGGATTGCTTCTCATTAAATACAAGGAGTCTCTCTTAGTCTAAGGTTTAAATTTGCTAAACTCAGTCTTCCAGAAGGTTTATATTTAAGAATGTCCTCCTCATATGTCCTCAAACCATTGAGGAGTTGGAAGTTGAGACTACAGCTTTTTTAATTCAGTTGTTTGTTGCCTTGGCACAGAGGTGGAGTTCATATATGCTGTTGTAGCCAGCATCCTTTAATTCCAAGAAGATCTTTAAAATGGCAGGCAATTACGTTTGAAGTTTGGATCTCATGATGACAATACAGATATGTAGTAAAACATTCCAGGGTGTGGTGATACTTAATCATTAATGATTGAGACTTGGGGTATTTCCTGAATATTAATGCTGGGTATGAATGTTGATTGCCTAAGGTAAAATTATTACCCAGTTACTTATTCTCCCCCCTCTCCTTTTTTATCTGTTGCTAATGCAGAAATGATAAATGCATAGTTAGGTCAGACAAATATTTGAAGTATTCTCTGAGGCACGGTGCTCGAGACAGAACGCTTTCACTACCTTCGTACCTTGCAGATTGCATAATTATCATGTAGTGTGAAAATGGTTATTTTAATTTTTTTCCCTGTAGTGACTTACTGTGTAGTTACATAACTCAGACTCTTAAGCTGTCCGCTGGGATTTTTTCCCTCAGAATCACTTGGTAAAATTCAGCATTGTCGTAGGCTTCTGGTTTTTTATGATGAAGCTGATAGAATTTGCTCTCACTGTGTAAGTTTAACTGCCACTAAGGGTAAACTGATACGATGCCACACCTTGGATGTACTTTAATACTTAATCTACCCCTTAGGAGAAGCTGAGGACTGACTAGCTAATGTCAGTACAGTGCTTTATAAAAAACCTACTCATAAAAATGTTTATGATCAGGTTTACATGGTTTACGTTTTTAGAGAAATGTAGCTTTTCTCTGCCAACACCAACTATTAGTAACCTACTAAAATACATGACTTAAACATTTCATAAATGTATTTGGAACACGCGGCATATGCAGTTGGTTATGTTGTGTTCTATAGGAGGTCTAAACTCCTGAAAAGTCTTGCTTAATTCCTGCACGAAAGTACGTGAGGAGATGCCAGTGAATATCATTATGCTGTAGGTAAATCTGTGATGTTATCTGATTTCCAGGTAGCAGATTCATAGGGCATTTCTGCATATTGTTTGCATGTGTTGAAAATATGCTCTTGTAGCTTGTGGGAATGAACTTGGTTTCTCTTTCTGTTAAACTTTTCGTGGAGAAAGAGATTTTGTAATTCTGTACGTTAAACATTTCAGAGGAAAGCCTTGTCTTTCTTGCTGTATGTTAGTGATTACTAAAGTGGGGTACATTCTTCCCTTTCTCCTTCCAGTAGCTGGGAATGTATCTGAAAGGAGCACAGTCTGCCCGGGCCAGGAGCGCAGCAGGAGCCACAGTGCCCATCCTCATGCCTCTCTGCGGGACCCACGACAGGCTGAGCGGTTGCTGGCAGGGCAGCTCTGGCTCATCAGCCTTCCCTCCGGCACATGGCTTTCCGACAGCATCCCCAGTCTCCTAAGCTGTGTCTCCCCGCTGCCTTTCAGCAACTTTCTAACAGTGTACCTTCCCCCAGGTACAATCCAGCCCGTTCTTGTAACAGAAATAGGGAAGAAGAAAAAAGTTTGAGAACTGCTGTTTCAGAAAGTTGACAGACAGAGCTGAGAACTGCAGCTGCAGATGACTGTGTGAAAGAGCTGTACTGGTGAGCTGTGCCGAGTGAAAGAGCTGTATTGGTGAGCTGTGCTGCGCTGCTGCAGCAGCCAAGTTACAGCAGTACCCTTGACAAGGTTGGCGACATTCAGTAAATTGCTATCGGACCACTCTGAATGGTCAGGTATATAGAAGTACAAGCCAAAGACAAATGTTTTGGCTCTTTATTGAGGCAGGTTGTTCTAATTTTTTTTTAAAATTATTGTTTTTAAGGAGGAGGAGACATGCTTTATTTCATCTCTTGTCCTCTTTCTTCCTCTCCCTTTCCACCCCACCTTGTGTTTGACCCCTTGGCTGAGAAGCAGCTTCTCTTATTCAAAGGAAGAAATGTTTCATGTAGTCAGTTTTATAGATCTGATAATGTATTTTAGAATCTTACAGATACTGATGATTTGCCAAATTCTTTTTCATTTTTTAAATCAAATTCGTGGTACTAAGCACACGTTTTCTGTAACATAGTGGCATCTTGGTCTGCTGAAATTTCTAGGAAGAGAATTTCTAAGAATCCATGTCACGCTAGGTTAGATGAATTGTTTATGTAGTCCAGTATCATGTGTCAGAAATGGCACTTGTGGAGGATTATGGAAAAAGTCTAAGAGAAGGATTTGCAGTGATTCCTCTTCAGCTCTCTTGCCAGGTTCTGCCACTGACACTTCAGGAACTCCAAGAAGCGAGATTCATAACAAGTTTTGAAGTTAAGTCACAATCAATATGTTTTGCTGTTTCTTTAAAAAGACTAATACTTGAATAATCTAAAAAGTCCTCTTTTTCCTTTGAAGTTTCTTGTCTTCCTTTTTTCATTTTATTGTCCATGAATAGAATGCAAATCTTACAAATTAGTTGTGCTGCTGCCTGGGACGCCACCGAGGTCAATCAGATTCAGATAGAGCCAAGGTATCTCCAGCTTCTCATTGCTTTTGATGTGTTTTTGTTGCAGCCAAGGTAGCAGCTGGTTGGATCAATAATTGTGCCCAAGCAATACTGTTTAAGTAATTTGCAGTGTTATAGCAGTATACACACTGTCTTGAGATTATTTTCTTCAGCTGTGTATAAGTTTCTCATTTAAACAATATTACTAATATTTAAAGGACCATATGTTGTGAAAGTAATTGGACAATTATAGCAGAGTGTATATATTCTAACTGATGTGCTAAGTATTAGCAAATTATTTCTCACATAACTTTTGGCCTAACATTCTCATTTATTATATACTGTCAGTATGAACTGTATCTTTTACTTTTCTGTTGCCATTTAGAAATGTCAGGTCAGGGCCAGGACATAATTGTGCCATTGTCATAGTTTGACTTAAATTGCAGCAGTATAACTTCCCTTTTATCAGGGGAAATGATAATAAATGTGCTTATTCAGGTATAATTAATGTCCAATTTTAAGCTCAGTAAAAGGTCATTCTTCTTACTGGTTGAGTCCAAATATATGTAGATGTTGAGTACAGTAAAGTGGAAGTTTCTTCACTGCATCCATTGTGACTTCCAGACTTCTCGAAGAGTGCTGTTTGGCATTTTTCCAGTTAATTTGTGTTGCATTGGAGAAGGCGCTAATTTGGATCTAGAATGTTTGTCCAAAACGTCAATGAACCTTCCTGGTTCTCGATGGTACCTTCCTGGTTAAATGAACCCCCCTGGTACTAAGGGTGGGCTTCCCTGGAAGTGCAGGATCATAGTAGATTGTGGCCTGTGGGGAATGTTCTTTGCTTCCAGAAACAGCATTTCCTAAGCAGATTTTAAAAAAAAAAAGTCTGAAATGTTTGGGGGTTTAATACTGATTTTTTTAAATGGGAAAGACTTTCATTTTGCTGGTGTTTGTTTTCAACAACCTATTTGTTAACCTGAGCAGTTGTTCAAGTCTTCTCTTTTATACCTCGTACGTTCAGGCTTAGGTTGGCACAAATGGGAACTAAGTAGGCAATGAATCAGGTTATAGATGCTCTGTACCTACTTTGTGCTCAGTTTGAGTATAAATAACTCCACAAGGAGCGAAGACTCAGCCTCCTGGTGTTTGTTGGGAAGTAATCTGCATAAGACGAAACGTGTGGAAAAACTGCTCTGCCAACTTAAAAAAATTGCTTAGAAAGTACTATCTTGTAAGATTCAACTGCGTGGCGCAGAAGCAGATTTTGTAAGGCCATGAAACAAGCCGAGAAGAGAGGTTTTTTTGTATCTACCCATCTGTTTAGGGCTAACTTAGGAGGAGATCAGGAGTCGGTCCTAACGGAATGCCTAAAAACCCTAGTTGCGTAGCGTATTCACTTAAGCTTTTGTAACTGAAAATAGCTTGCTGTGACACAGTTAAGAAACTGTAAAATTGAGTTGTGAAGGTACTGTTCTCTCACTTTGCAGTTTAAGTGAATGGGCATAATGGGAAATATAATATTTAGGTAAGGGAAATGTGTATCGTGTTGTCAGATTCATTTCTACAGCTCCTCTGTACCGAAGGAAGATTTTTTTTTTTCCCCTATTTTGTTAAATGTATGGGATTTGTTTACTAAAACATTTCATCCGTTAACTTGTAGTACAGTTTTATGTAGATGGGCTTAATCCAGAGCAAAATTATTTCAGAAGTAGCAGCACAGAAACTTGCGCTTCTTTCAGTAAATTGACTCCAACTTTCCTGTAAATAGAGCCCTAGATGGCTAGAAATAAAATATGTATTTTTGATGTCTTTTAGTTGACAGTGTCTTCTAAAGTCAGCGAGGCAAGAAGAATGGGTAGGTGGAACCTGTTGCCTGAAACAATACTCTCTGATACTGACTGAAGAATTTAGCTAATGGGTTTAATGGGATGATGACTATGTCTGTGCTTGGAAGGAAGTGAGGGTATTTTTGTCGTTGTTGTTGCTTGGTAATATTTGATGTTTATTTCCAAATATTTTTCTTATAGCATCTTCACTTCTGGTAGTGCAAAACTTTTAATAACGGGAAAAGAGGTGAAAAGATTTCATATCATATTAAATATAAGTATAGAAATCACTGTGATACTTTAAGGGCAGCTATTGCCTGATACATGTTGAACTCTGGGCCATACCTCTTGCTAATCTGCTTTCAGAAAAACCTTTGTGTTACTGTCAGGAACTATTTACGTATTTGATTTTTATTCCATTTTCAACATTGCCTTCCAGCCTAGGTAGGAAATAGAATATAATCTTACAAACTCCAGGTGGAAGACCAGTTTTTGTTTGGCTTTTTTAATTGATTATATGTTGACGGGGGGTTCTCATGGGGTGAGTCGTCTTCCTACCAGCAAAGCAGTTCTCATCTGGAGTCTCTCAGCTGCCATGTGAGGGTCTCCCTGTGCTGGCAGCACCTGGTGGCTCCTCTCCTATCTCCTCCCAGGTGGGAGGAGAGGAGTGCGGAGTAACAATTAAAACCAGTTGAAGTGTTGCTTTAACCTATTCAAGTACACTGTTTATACAGGTGGTTGCAAACAGAGGTGGTTACAGTGTTAACACGGAGTAGTATGCTCTGCCATATTTTTTCTAGACCTCTTCTGCTGAATTGACATGGGCAAAGCAGCAGTTCTGCTTGGGTTTGCTGTCCTCTGCTGTTTTGATTGCAATTATGTACACAAATAAGTATTGCAAAAATATTTTTTTTTTTTTATTTAAAGCATGGAGATGGGAAATGGTTTATAAAGGCACTTACATAAACTCTGCAGAAATAAAAAATCCAGACCATCAGAGGTAAATAGTACTAAAAGATCAGAGCTCAGGCTTGGTACCAGTGTGGTGTAACCTTTGACACTGGTTCGGTTTTGGTGTCAAGTAGCTTTTGGAGAATTTCTTTATGCACAAATTTGATTCTTGGCACTTTTGCCTTATGCTTACTCTTTCCAGTGCTGGCTTTGAAGTTCAGCATGGTTGATCTCTCTTGCATGGAAAGTTGATTATAATTAAACAATTTCTGTGTTAGTTCTTGGGCTGTTAAGGGAATAACTTTGCTTGTGTAAGTGTGTCAAGGTATCTGCGTGTAAATACATTGGAACTTTACTGAGCATAAGAGGAAAGCATGCTAACAGCTACAATTTTAATTTAGTTTTGATGAGTTTAAAGTTTAATTTGGCTGTACTTAGAGACTGCCTTTCTTAAGATCATAATTTCTTTAAGTGATTTTTCACTCCTGTTACTTTGTGAGGGACTAAAACAGAGAAAACTTTTTCAGAATGTGAAACTGATTGTGCAAAAAACGCTGGCAATTGCACAAGTAAGGTGAAACGGAAACTTTTCCTCCTGTAATTTCACAGTTTCAGGAGACATAGGTGTTGTCTGTAACAATAGGAGATTTTAAAGTGTTAGAAATCAGACTTTAAAACTTCTGTCCTTTTGTATCAGGGGAGTCTGTGCTTCCTTGACTTCTTTGTTTAAGACTAATAATCATGAAAGTTTCCCATGAGCTGCGTAGGAGACGTGAATACTTTGGTTGTTCACTTAACATGTATAAACTATACCTTTTATGTTGAGGACAGCCTTAACTTGATATGAGTGACCCTTCGCTATAACTGAGCCAATGTTATTGTACGTCAGACCTTTAGGATTGGAACGTGCTAATCTAGAGGGTAAAGTTTTCTGTTCCCCTGGAGGAAAGCATCACTCGAGTGAGGTTAGGGGAGGTGTTAGAACAGCTTCAGTGTTGCAGTTACTGTCTGCAGAGGGCTGAATGTCACCCAGTGAAGTGGGGGGACCTTTCATAAGAAAAAGCAGGTGTTGGTTTAGACCAACAAGCTTTTTGCTGCTGAATTTTTTTTTTTTTTTTTTAGAATGACGCTAAGACTTGTGCAAGATTTTCCCTGCTGGATTCCCTGTTGCAAGTCTTGTTCAGTCCCTGGTCCCCACAGCAGTATTGCATTGTCGTAGCTGGTCTGAGCACTTCCCAGCTATGGTAAGCAATGCAGTCCATGTCTCGTGCAACCTCGAGTTTTGGCACAGTCTCATCTCAGTAAAAATGCAGTAGTAACGTTAGTGATATGGGAGATGCAATATAAATAGCAGTGCAGTCAGGTTACTTGGAACTCTGTATATGTGAGTTTTGATTTTTGTGATACCAATGCTCTTTTAATGTAAATAACTCATCCTGAATTTAGCTTGTTTTAATTCTCATTGTCTTATGTCATGATATAGTTGGTTCTTGCTACATAGAAATGAACAAGAAGTTGTGTGACTGTGGCATTAACAAACCTGTCCTTCATAAACATGAGGTTGGGTGTTAATCTGCGAAGCTTCATGTGAGCTGTAAGAACAAACCTCAGTGTTTAGGGGTAACAGAGCTAGGTGTTTTGTTTCTAGTGAATGTTGGTAGACTTGCTCTGTTGAGGATTACCTGCTCTCTGACGCTTGTGCTAAATGTAAGGGAAGATCATTTAACAATGATTGGGACTTTGGAAAAAATATTTTAAAACCATCCTGAATAAAGAAGAAACTGCTTTGAATTCCAGTTTGGAATAGAATCAAGCTGTGTCTGTGTGTGAATCTAGAATAGCAGAGCCCTGATTAACCAGTATGTTGCCGGAAGCTGTGAGAACAGTGAGGTTCACAAGATGAAGTACATGTCTTATTTTAAAGATGGGAAAATGTGGTAAAAGCATTGGACATATTAACCTGAAATAAAGACGACCTTAGCTGAGAGTTGTGTGTGATGCTGAGGAATTCGCTCAGAGAAGAGGTTTTTTTGGAGGCATGGTGTGTGGTGGTTTTTTGTTTCAGTTTGCTTTTTGGCTTCTGGTGTAGAGGAGCCTAATATGATTCTTTGACTTCCTGAATGTTTTTTGGAGAAAAACTTACTTCTGTCATATTCTGAATTGCCTTTTGGAGACATAGTCACTTTGCCTCCATTCCCTTATCTACAAGGATAATAGGCTTGTGCTCTCAGGCAGTACTGCTGTGATAGATATGCACAAGTGAAGTAGAACTACTAGAAGTCAAACTCATTTGTTATAAAAAAAAAATCATTAAAAACTCTATTGTGATAACTTAAAAAGCTTTTTAAGTTAGAAATTGTCAGAATTGTTATTAAAACTGTTAACAGTAGTAGCACTACAATATGTGTTGATGTACCACACTAGACACACTGTTTTAATAAGCTGAGAATTCTGGCAAAAATTAGAGACTCTGCAGTGACATAGATTCAAAGCATTCTCTTTTTAAATTGTGTTTAAGGGAATTTTAAAGTCCCCTAGTAGTGTACTTCATTTTCTATAAATTCCATCTAGTAAGTAGTAGTATATAATTCCCTTGCTGAAAATATCTCAGAAAAGATAATTCACACAAAAGCTATTTATTTTTGTGTTCTCTTTGCTGCATGTTCACCAGCAAGTGAAAAAAAAAAAAACAACCCCCAAAAACCAAAACCAAAAACCAAGAAGAAAGGGAAAAAAAACCCCCGCAAAATCCAAACCTAAACATACATTTGTTCTCAGTCATATTTGTTGACAAATCAAGGAGTGAAATAGCTGTGTTAATTTTAGGTTCTATTAAGAACAGTCAGAGCAAAAACTATACTGTACCAAATTTTGAGTGGTAGCAATCAGGGAGGGAATAAATTCTAGTTTAAAGGTCTGAGACAGCATTAGAATAAAGACAGACCTACAAGTGGTGGTCTTGCATGGCCTTTGTTTTCCTTGCGCTTGGAAAGAAGTTTTGAGTCCCCCTAACTTATGCTGCAAGAACAGTAGAATAGGTTACCTAGCTGCTTTGGTTTTATACTGTATGATACGCTTATGTGATACGAGGGGGAAGGAAAGACAAATAATAATCAGCTTCAATTTTATTCCACTCTAAAGCAAGGAAAAAGGTTGGAATTCTTGAAATGTTTGGCAGAAGAGGTTTGTTTCCCAGTTAGCCATGGGTTTCCCTTCCGCATTTGTTACTCGCTGGGGATTTGGTAGTAAGCAGACGGAAACTGTAACATTACCTTTGGTATGGGGGGAGAGTTGGTCCCTGGGTACAGGGATCATTTAATTGACTTTGACTTCTTCTCCATTGTTTCGGAGCAGATATTACTTGATATTATGTGAGAAGCTGTTAAAATTCACTGTACATCTGGGACAATATGGCTATATAACCAAAATTTTTCTGGAGCTTTTCCGACTTATGAGCGCAGGGGTAATACTTGTGTGTTACTATTTAGTGAGACTGATTTGATCTCCTGGAAAATGTCTGTAAAGGATTTTTCAAATTGTTCCATTCTCTTCCTTTTTTAGAAAACTGTTTTCTAAAACTTGGTAACAACTTTTGGAGCCATATTCAGATAAAACAAGATCTAGGATTTTCTAGCGAGTGGTTTAGAGATCAAGTAAGTCACCTCTGATTTACAGAGGCTGTCCTAGCTAGAAATTTGCAGAGCAGGTGTTATTTTGTTTTTTTAACATCCTTAACATTGCCTGTATAAAATACTTTAAAGAAATCATATTTTTACTTAAAAGTATCTGAATTTGCCACACGTTATACGTGTATGAAAGAGGCATATGTACAGCTTTGAATATCCAAAATAGTTGATGTTACAGAGGAGTTACTGAACTATTAAGCCAGTTACAGTTGAAACTGTATTACACTGGTGTCCATACAGGCAAGCTTACGTTTGAAAGTCTGTAGTACTAATGTTTTCAAACTGCATCTAGTAGCATCTTATTTAAGAAGTGTAATTAGTAGCTAAGTTTTTTGTCTTTTCTGCATAGGACTGCTTAACTGTGATCCCCCCTGTTTCGAACCAAAGTGTGATGAGGATAGGTGACATATGGCCATAACACAAAGATATGTGGACACCTTGCACATGAGAACTTGCATCGTATTTTATCTTCAAAGACTGCAGAATAACTTGCATCTCTGTGTTTACATAAGCAGAGCTGTGTTCAACTTATGGTAAATTTGCTTCCAAAGCTTTTATGACTTAATTGTTCAGTGGAAGAATGCCGTTTTTACTTCATATAGCATAGGCCATACAGCATTCTTAAAGGTTCTGCGCATTCTGGCCCCCATCCATCACAGTACTTAAACCATGAGTAGCCCTATTAAAGTTGATAGAATTACTCATGTGCTTAAAATTAAACGTGCTTAAGTGCTTTGATGGATTAGAGCCAAAGTTGTCAGCACCTTGCTTTGTTACGTGCTGTGTTACACCTGCCTCTCTGTCCCCTGGCTTGGATCTGTAAGGGACAGATTTTCAGATTTGCTCGTTCCAATATTTAGTTACTCTGTGTTCTAAAAATGCAGTTTACATGCACAGTTATAGTAAATTCATACACTGTCTGGAAGTATAAATACACAACTACAACTCTTGAAATCTAACAGTACTTGACAACGTTCACTAGAGTTTTTTCTGGGGATTTCAGTGGGAATGTTGTGCTAATTGTTTACACGGAAACGTGAAATCTATAACGTTTTTCACAAAACTAACTTTCTATTGAAATCTGGATTTTAATAAAGTGTATAATGGAAATCACCATTTAGATATGACAGCACACTGTTAAGAATGACTGTGAACTTGAACTTCCCAAAAGCTAAGATCAGTAGGGGCTGTTCTAGTTTCTGCTGATAATGCTGAGTTTGTAAGCTTTTAGGCAATTCTTTAAGGCTTATAACTAAAGTTGAATGTACCTGATAGCTCTTCATCCTTGGAGATAACTGTGGAAATCTTCCTTGATTCAGACTTTGTCAATGGTAAAAATTCCAGATTCACAGCTGTAAAGAAAATAGTTGATTCAGTGAATGCAGTCTAATGCTGCCATAAGAAACATATGGTGAACAAAACATTTAACATTAGTATCTCACTGAAATCTAAGGTCAGCTTTCAGTGACAGCTGCATAGTTTAATAAGCAGTTCTGTGTTCCTTTCCAAATTGCCCCCCCTGTTTTTTGGGTGCTGAAAGTCTACATTCACTGCCTTAACTGCTTTCCTCTTTAGACTGTCATTCTGAACTTACAGGCTATCAATACTAAATCCTGCAGCATTTAGAAAATGTAAAGGTTTGGGTCATTGAGAATTTAATTGAATTTTTAAAAAGTAACGGGAAAAATGAAATATGTTAGATAATTATTTTTTATTTGAGTGAAGCAAAAGCAAAATTTTCAGGAAAATGTAGTCATGTTGCAGGTCATTGCACAGTGAAGGGGAAGCCTTCTTTGTTTCATTCCCTGGTTAATACTTGGAACTGAGTTTTAAACTGAAATTAATAGTTGAGTGAATATTTCAGGGTGGCATGCATACAGATTTTGAATTTTCTGTCCTAACTCCTAAAAAACTAATGTTTTTTTAACTATGAATTGGTAGCAAATAGCTCTTTGCAGGTACCTGTTGTTAACTGGTACTGATCAGACAACTCAATGACACTTTGTATTTGCCCCGATCAGATGCATCTGTAAGAATTTCTGTGATCGAATTGCACTTAAATTTGAGTCTTTATGAGCACATGTGCATTCAAATATTGTAATAATTTTCCCAGATGTTATGTTAGGAAACCTTGATTGCACAAAAATTTTTTTTGAACAACTAAAGTGTATGTCCCGAATAAGCAAAAAAGTAGCTATTTCAGTTGTTCTCTTAGTGAAATTGGAAAGCTCTGTTATCACATTCGAAGCTCTTTGCATATTTTAGTGGCCTTTAGCCGTATTAAATGAAGAGATTGGAAAGGTGGAGTGAGAATAAAAGTAGGTAATTCAGACAGAAGTTACAGTGAATGCTTGTAGAAACATGTTTTGTAGAATTTACCTTGTTTCTGGTAGGACACCACATTGTACAAATTTGAGCCTTCCCCTTTTTCTGTTTCTATTGTGCTGTTGTCCTTCTGAAATCTGTATCTAACCTGCTAATGTGCAGGGTTTGGGATTTAAAAACATTGGGTTTTCTTACTGTTGGAGGCAAGCACCTTCCAGATCGCCTGTCTACAATATCACATGCCAGAAGTGTTTCAGATGATAATGGAGATCATAATCAGTAAAAAAATCCAGAGATTTTCAGGACTGATCATCTTCCACCTGTCTTGTTACTGTCTTCCCTACCGCATTGCATCCTGCTTGGACTGGTCTGTGTGTACACTTATTTGGCAACCAGTGTTCCAGCCATTTTTATTTTAGGGCTTCTTTCCATTTAATATTGGCACTTAGCCAGCTGTGCACTTTTTTAGTTTAAAGTAGCAGTGAGATCATTAGCCATTATAGGAGCTATTCCTCTCATTCTTGTACACGAACTCCTGAAGAGCTCTGGAGCGTGATTGCCCTCTTCGGAAAGCTTCATACCCGATCCTGGTTGAAGAAGTTACTAGAATACAGACATTTACAAAGCAGTGTCAGGGCAAATGAAACTTGTAGGGTGCTCATCAAATCAATGTTTCAGAGTTTAAACAAAAGTGCTTGAAAGTGCCTGAAAACTAAGGCGAGAACAAGACCCCCAGTAACGTTGCCATTACCTGCCTGTATTTTAAAGCAAAGGCTCTGCCATGCCACAGATGAAGTACTGAACAACACAGAAAATACCCCGGTTTTAACAGAAGGTGCTGTTGATCCATGTATACTGCAGTGTCTGGTCAGTATGTACTCACACAACAGTATTTTTTCTGGGCATGAAGAGATTGATAGACCCAATCAGGTAACTCAGAAGACCCTGGTAGATTGGATCTGCTGTGAACGATGGCTGTACAAGCAGACAGCTTGAAACAGTGGAGAGTATGTCCTGAGAGGTGTTGCATGGTGTATTTCAGTGCTATTGCACAGCTGGACATAAATGTTTCAAAAAGGTGACAGCCAATATGCATGTTTCCTTTTTTTTCTGTGTTAATAATGACCACATTCACAGTGCTAAAATAAATAAATAAATAAAAATGTCTTTGTGCTTCCTGACAGCCGTTTGAAATGGTTATCTCAAAATAGTGAATTGTAGAAGGCAAGATGATTCAGCAAATTTGACTTGAATCCTCCTATTCCTGCTGGTTCTGAGAGGTGTCCTTCCGTAGCGGCAAAGAATCACAAAGTGTACTCTGAGGACTCGAGCCTCGTTATTTATTGTATCGAGTATCTAGAGAGAATACTGAACTTTTGAGGACACTTTTTATTGTAATATGGTTAATTGCCTGTACTTAGAGCAAGAAAACAAAACTGGTGTGTTACCCTCTGTATGCATGCCTGAAGAACTAGAGACCAAGTCTGCAATTTACAAAGGCGTTTAATTGCATGCTATGAATTAAAGGGCCTTTGTCAACCTCATACATCACAGAGCTCTTTGTGAACACTTGTATTTTCATTCCTTACCTAAACGATTGCTAGTTAATTAGCTGAGGTAAATGGAGCAGCATAAGCAGAATTATGCTTCTTAATATTGGGTCTGTGATGGTCTCTTTGTGCCACTTAAAGGGACTGTAAACCAGTTAAACTGGTTTTAGGTAGGAATTTGCAAAGCCGAAGGGGAGCCCCAAGGTGGCTCAGAGCCAGAGTAGCATCTCTGTGCCACATCCACCTGGGCAGATGGAATGACCAGGGTGCCGTGTGCCTGGGCTGTTCTGCCTGCTGGAGCGGCCCTTGGGACAGACCCGTCACGTGTGTGTCCGGCCACCCTCCAGGCTTCTTGAACTTCATCAGGAGCCAAACCTGCCCACAACCAGGCTTCGCATCAGATAGCCATGGAGGCAGAATAAAGTTACCCTTTAACCTTTACAACTGGATATCACAGTGAGCACAGGTAATAGAAACCTAAACGTTGAGTTAATTAGGTTTATATTTAGGGATGCCTTTTTTAGAGTTTTAGAGTAATTTCATTATGGTACTGTTCCCTAAGATAAGAAACAAGTCACACCCGTAGCCCTTAACACTCCACTGTAAATAATGATCAAAAATATCATCATCTCTGCTTTCATAGAGCTGTGGTGCGTTTTTTATCAATGCTTCAGCAATTTCTTGCCTTTTAACTCAGAGAATTCTTCTGTCATTCCATACATAGAAGGTATCTCTTTGTGCTTGTATTTCTTATCGTATGTTCATCTATTCATGGCCACATAGCAAGATGTGCATGTAACTCATGGAGGTAAATATTGTAATGTATTAAAACAAGCAATGGTAAAGCAGTTTATAGTGCTTTTTCCAATATTTAAAAGGGAACTTGTGGAAGCCCTGTATGTATTGTCTGTTGTATATATTGCATCACGTGTGTGTGTGTGTGTGAAAGGGATTATGCTTCAGGGGATAACTGAACTAAGTTCTCCCAAATCGTTTAGGTCACAATTAGATCTGTGCAATATAATTAATTTTTAACCGTGTCTTTAAATCAAAGTATAATGACAAAATTATTCAACCTGTTGGGTTTTTCTTTTTCCAAAAGGTGTTATTTACAGAGAAAGTGAATAGTCTATCCTCATAGCTATTCTTTTTCTATTATTATTATTATTTCTTCTCACAGTAAATCGTCTTTGGTAGCTGGATGGTACCATTTGTCGTTACCCAGAATCTTGGAGGAATAAAACCGAGAATCTTCGAGGTAGATGTTGGGGCAAAAAGGTGGTATAAGAGGAAGAGCATAGTATTAGGGAGGGGAAACTACATTTCTGCATCCAGCAGCAGCAAGGGTCTGTTGCTTTCAGTGAGATGCTTGATACATACTTGGTCAGTGTTACCAGCATGGCATTGACTGTGTAGAGTGCTTTAGATTACATTTTGTCAGCTAGCTATGCCTTTGGGTAACTTTATTCCATCTTACAAGGTGACAGAGTTATCAAGAACAAAGTATTAATGCGGTTAGAAAATCTCTTTAAATTCTGCTGCAAGTGAGGACCCAACTAAATCGTATTTCCTGTTGAAAGCTGTACAGAGTTACTGCTGTGCAGCTGATGCATGGTAGCTCCTACCCCATGGTACTGCATGTGCTTGTCCTTTTTGTTCTTGAACAGTACAAAATAGAAAATCTCTTTGAAGTTGGCAGAATTACTGAGGTATCTCTGTGGTGTGATATAAGTGAAGAGTTCGATTTGCAAAAGATACTCAGTGGGTTTTGCAATTGCGTGTTAGCAGTTTTGTCTGTAAAATTCGTACTTTGTCATAGATCTAAGATGAATTATTTCAGCTTCGCTCTGAATACTATAGGCACCTATTTCCCCCGTTTTCAAGTGCCTCTAACTTGGCCTCTGCCCTTTTTGCCGTTCTAGCTGTTATATATTGAGATAATTGCCATGTTGTTCTGTTAGAAATAACCCAGGCTGCTAAACCAAATTTATCTTATTGTTGAATAGTAAAGTACCGCAGAATTTTTGTAATGTGGATTGGTAGCAAAATCTTAATTAAATTACCTTGCTTGTGGTCTCGTGTCTGAAAATCTTGACTGCACTGCTCTGTTTTTATGAGGTGGATTGGCAGGTAGTGCTGTTTGCATTTTTGTTAACTTCCATAAGGTGCAGTAAACAAATTTTAATGCAGATTTTATGGAATGTTTATGAAATCCATGAGCATGTTTCTCTGCATCAAAGGCACCATATTTAGATGAATAGCTATGTTTAAAGCCCACGTGCCTGTGAAGTGCCTGACTGCCTGTCAAAGAACTGAGTTGTGTTTTAAAATGAAATTGATATATTAACTTCTCATTTGCTTTCAATGTGTGATTGCGATGGGCTTTTGAAGGTGAGCAGAAAGGGGACAGCCCGTGGCTCCTTCCCTGCGCGTTCAAGTTTGTTGGTAATACCTGAAAGCAAACTGAGATGCACCTGTGTTGGAATGCAGCAATGTCGTTTTCTCCTATAAAAAGCCAGAGGCAAATTAATTGTTTTGTAAGATTTTTATTCTGGCTCTTACACTTGCAAATTGATTCATGTAGCTGGCAGTGCTTTGCATGGGCAAGGGAAGCTTTTCACTAGATAGAGTTGTTACGTCAGCAAGTTCAAGAGCGAGCGAAGTTTGACGGTGCTTCAGGAAAAAAAGGTAATTTATGCATTATACTGATCACTGAAGGTGATAGAAGCCAGGCTGTTTACAGCCTTGTAAAGAAGACAAAGGCTAATGTTCTGTATTAACATTATGTGATTACATTTTAATATGCCCTATTAAGATGGTCTATATATACTCTCCAGGCATGTACATTTTGCAATACAAGTTTAAAGAGAAACTTTCTGCTTTTTTATTATTTGCAACAGCATCCTGAGAACTACAAAAAATTGGGAACATAATTAATAAAGAACATTTTAACATGGTTTTGGGGGATTATTATATAATACGAAGCCAGTCATTTTAAGTAGGTGTTATTGTGTCGCATGGTGTACTCTGCCCGTGCTGTTACATACCCTTCAGGATTCTGGACAAGCTCACCTCTGGTGCAGTAATGTATACACACTATTGAATTGGAAACCATTATGTGGCTTTATTTATTATGCTAAGGCTGCACACAGGAGATCGTGTTAAAAGACAAATTGAGAAAGAAAATTATGTTTTTAAAAAATGAAAGCTAGCATTTATATCCACAATATGCAACAAATGTTCCAATATTTTGTATTCACATTGTAAGTATTCATGTTCCAGGGTATGTTCGGTTTTTAGGCTATGTTCATAGTGGGATTAATTGGCAATCATAATTTACCCTCATTAAAAGCCTTTTTCTGTTGCATATTATCTGATTAAAGTCTTCTTACTCTCAATCAAATAATGCATCCCACAGCACTAAATTCACCTCTTCACGGTGTTCTTCATGATGCGTCTAATGTTTGGTTCCTAAAATATTCCTACATTTAAAGTGTGGAGTTTCCTTTATAATCAGGGGATTTGGGGGAGATGTGAGGAGCGTTCCTCTACTAACTTAGATAATTGATATATGTTAAAATGGTAGTGCTATATGATCATGGCTGTCTTTCCTTCTAAAGGAAAAAATAAATTGTTGTTGCTTTGCACTCTGCATGTTTTGGATTTTTTTCTAGCTATCTTATCATGGGTTTGTAGGGTTTGAAGAAACATCACTTCATTTCTGTTCATAAAACCTGTCTATTTCTTGCTGGAAAAAAGTAATCTACTACATTCTGATTTAAAACTAGGTAGTTCTTTGTATTTTTCTCTTCAATCTTGTCCAAACTCTGCCTGTTGAACAGAACTTTGCAACAAGGCATACGGCTTCTTAACCTGTCAGTAGTGACCAAGAAATTCAAACTTCTTTGTTTTCAGGAATTTAGATTAATGGCATGAAGGGGTCACAGGATTTATTACTTCTTTTTTCTTTTCTTTTCCTTTTTTTTTTTAAATTCTTTAATGTGTTTTGTTTTGACCATTCATTTCAGCACCAAATTTTAACTTTTCTACCTGTGGGATGTTTTTACTTGGTGAGCTGAATCCTTGGTCCTCTGGAATGTTCTTTTTAAACTTTAAATATTTTTTTCCAAGTTCCAAGTAATGGTTATTCATCTTATCTGGAAGGTAAACCAGAAATGAACATTAAAATTAAATCATTTTGCTTTCTGATAATCTGTTTGGTAATGTGTTCATTGCATAAGATTTGATGAAGTCTGAGTAAAAATGTTGCCATTTTAATAGTAAAGCTCAGCCACAGGTGGAGAAGTTCTTTACTAAATACTGATTAGGTTTGTTTTCAAGGAATATGTGATTTTCCTGACCTTTTATGTCATTCTAATTTCATGTTATTTGAATTAAAATGTCATCTTTTTTTATAGTACCTAAAATAGACTTTATTAGTTTCCCTGAAAGCTATGTGCAGCTTTGCTTTGGTCCATTTAAATATTGAAAACAGCAGGATTTGAGATTTTTCTTATAATCCTCAACTAATAGAGTTTAATTCTTTGTTTGGCCTACCCTACACAGCCTAAGCAAAAGTTTTAAACAAGATTAAAAATATGACCTTATTAACCCATGGCATCTAAAGATACAGAACATGCCTGCAGAGACATCAGTCGTTCGTTAGCCAGGATAGCATGGTGCCATTCCTAATCTACTCAGTCTGTTCCAGAGGAAAAAATTTTGGGAGCCCAGCTTTTTTCTTTTGTAGTTTTGGCCATCGTGCCAGCACCCAGGAATAAGAAAGAAAAAAAGCAAGAATCTGTTTCGAAGTTGAATATTCAGTCTTCATGGTTTGGGAAAATAAAGTTCAATTACTTGTGGAAATTTGAGGTGGAAATTTCCCTGGCTGGGATTTCTTAAAAACAATTCTGGCAGAGCGAAGGGACAGCAGAGGTGGGGCTTAGCTTTTGTTTACTGCACTTCATTAGCGCCTGAATAAAATGAGTTTCACCTTTCTTTTTTTGGAGGGAAGTTACACTTGTATGTAAGCTGTTGGATGGGTGATCGATGAACATGTTGAGTTCCAGAAGAATAAAGTATCTCATTGTCATGGAAAATTTATGCTTAGTAAACATTACAAAACACAAAATGACATGATACATTCATTGCTGTGTAATAAGATTCCTTGTTTACCGGGCATGCTATAGGGCCATGGCAACAAAACCAGAAATAGGAACTATGAATATTCTTGTTGTAAAGATGATGATGGTTATCAAGCAGTTTGTTAATTGCTGGAGTTTTACATGACTCCATATGCGTTATCACTTTGCAGTGCTGCTGGTAGTGTGAGGATCAGTGAACAGGTGTAAATATGAAAGTTTGACCGAAACCTATAATAAAAATAATGTGGTTTATTCTATGATATGGAAGAGTCAGGTCAATGTGCACTTAGCTGATGCTTTGAGAGTGGTATCCGCAAGTGTTCCAGGGGAGAGAATGTAACTACAGTTCGCTTAAAAAAAAAAAAAATCAGAGGACTTTCTAAACTTCTGTCTTTCTAATGAAGTTCCAAAACAAAACAAAATGACTGGATATTATTTCTTTACTTAATCCTTTAAAAATACCAGTATCTTGCTTAACTTTCAGCATATCAGTTGCCCTTTTGATCCCAATGGGGCGGAATCTGTATACATGTTCATTAAGTTCAAGACCCAGCTGAAAATTAGAGGCAAAATCACAGAATCACAGAATGTTGATGGTTGGACTTGATGATCTTAGAGGTCTTTTCCAACCTTAA
>WAAD01030561.1:188094-203210 GCA_013389945.1 Fregata magnificens | reverse complement strand
GTTCCTCTGCATTCTTGATTGGCGAATATGCTTTCAGTTTCATTTTGGTTGTTGGTTGTGAATGATTATAGAAAGGAAAAAGTGATAAAAAGCATTTGCAATATGAGTACTTAATTAACTTGGTAAAATTAGGTTTTCAAGCTGTGGTCTGTAAACTGAAAGTGTGAGCACTACCTTTTAAAGGGTAAAAAAAGAAAACATACTGTTGGTAGTTTCAAGGCTCTGGCATACTGTGCTGGAAAATGTTAGTTCTTAAAATGAAAAAAATTAAAAATAGCTGGTATAAATATTCAGATAACGAAAGCATTCCGTAAAAACAGTTTAATGAAGATTAAATGGTCACTTAGACAATTTAGGTGGGTTTTTTTAGTAATTACATGGCTAACTTGGTTTACCTCAAAGTAGTAATTTTATGCTGTGTATAGCAATAAATTAATAATGTAAAAATGTTGTCGTAGTGCATTACAATTAAGTTACAGTTTACAGGCTCAGTACTGGTAGTAACTTTAGGATGCTAATTCCTAGTTATACCAAATGTTTTATCATGCATTTCATTTGATTGCACTATTTAGCTTTGAAAATAACTATTGTCAGATTTGACAAAATACAATACGAATATAGTAGAGGCAGTGGTTTACACTCTAGCTTGCTTGAACTTGATGCTTTTAATTTGGCTGCAGTTAATCCCAAATGATAGTGCTCATATAAAGCATTCTGCTTGTAGTTAAAAGGTAATTTCACATATTTGCATTAGCCCTTTATTATTTATTTTAGATTTTACGTCCAAACTGTTAGTTTGAATGTCTCTGTGAGGTTGACTTTTCTGCTCTAGCATTTTCTGCTATTACATAATTTTTGTGCTGTAATTTTTTTGTACTTTGAGGTTCTTTGGTCTCTTTTCATTTGTTTCTACTTTGAATAACCTACCTGGTTTTTTTGCTCTATTTGTTTCCAGTTTATGCTTTTCTCAATAACTTCCACGTATGTCTAGTATTTTGCATTCAAATGAATCAAAATCTGTCTGATTTTGTAGAATGTCTTAATCCCAGTCTAAGACTGCAGTAAGTTTTTATTTAAGCATAATTAGATACTGACTTTTGGATACAAATAGGTGTTTACTGTTTAAGTAGAAAAGTTATGAGATAGTTAATCAAGTCTGTCTACAAAAGTATTCAGTGACTGATGGCACTTTAGTCAATAGTGACAATACAATTTTGATAGAATACTTCTCGAGTTCATGTTCTGTTTCAAAAAGATATTCTGCTTTTATGGCTTATAAATTTAATAATGTATTTTTTTATTACAGGGAGAAGAAAATGAAAATTCAGGATATTAAAAACAATATTAAAGAAGCTATAGAGGTAAACTTATGAGCTATTGTTTTTAACTATTCAAAGCTAGCTATTTAGACGCTCTCTGCAATTTTTTTTTTTTTTTTTCTTTGCAGACAATAGTGACAGCAATGGGCAATTTGGCACCTCCAGTTGAACTAGCCAATCCAGAGAACCAGTTTCGAATCGACTACATCTTAAATTTAGCCAACCAGATAGACTTTGATTTCCCACCGGTAAGTAAATAATTGGAGTTGGCTGCAGTCATGCTTTTTTGCAAATGATTATATTTCACTGCACTGTAGTAAATATTTACAAAAAGCAGTGAGCTGCTCTTTTGGGAATTACTACAGTAGGTGTCTTTGGTCAGTGCTAACCAAATAAAGTATATAGCAACACAGCTAGACTATTCAGGCTGATCCTTTATGAACACAGAGACCCTTGTCTCCTTTCTTGTGCTCTACCAAAATAATCAGCTACAGTTAAGATGGGCAGTGCTGGCAGTAATGTTTGGATATTGTTGGGAATTGCCCTGCCCAAAAGGAGTGGAGATATGCACAGCAGTCTGTTGATGATTAGCTGGCATTTAGTGATACTGTATTTTTCTCTTTTGGAAGTATAGTAGAGTTTTCTTACTGATTCAGACATGTTCTCTTGACAGCTGTGTCAGCCAGACTTTCTGCAAGGGCTCCACATACTACGTCCTTGCCCCAACCCTCCCAGTCCTAGTTAATCATTCAAAATGCCAGCAGCCCTGGAGTAAATGCAGAAAGTATAATTATTTGTTTGATGGTATAACTTTGTGCCCACTCACTGTGATTAATTTCTACTGTATCTCAACTAGGCTAGTAGCAGAAGCCCATGAAAATAGAGTTTGCAAACACTGAACTCTTAAACACTGAGAAGATATTAATTACCATGAAGTACCTTATACTTGCAGTAATACAAGAGTGTTTCAAAGCTTGTATTCTCTCTCTGTGCACTGTTCCAGAGGGCTAAGGGTAGGAATTACGATAATGTCAAAAAGTGCCCTCAAAAGTTCAGTATTCTCTCTAGATACTCAATACAATGAGTAACGAGGCTAGAGTCTTCAGAGTACGCTTTGTGATTCTTTGCTGGTGCGGAAGGACACCTCTCAGAACCAGCAGGAATAGGAAGATTCAAGTCAAACTTGCTGAATCATGTCAAAATCATGATCCATTTACACCAGAATTTCGTTTCCAGCAGTAGTCAGTGCCAGGTGCTTGAAAGGAAAGTGCAAGTGCAAATACTAGTAAGATGTGGGATAGTCTGCACCACAGCAAGGTTTTCGTAACGCTGATTTATAAACATTATTGAACAAGCTAGTCTGTGAAACCAACGGCAGTTACCTTTTGCAGCTGTTGCCGCTTCTGGGAATTTCTCTGCTTCAGTCAGCCTTTATTAAAAGAAAAAAACCAAACAACCAAAACCACATACTTTGTGTACAAGGCAGAAGTCATGTGCTATTAGCAATTAATTGGAAATATTGGCATTGTAATCTTCAAATCTAGTAATTTTCAAAGTTCAGCAGGCACAGACAGGTTGATGAAAAGGGGGATGTATCATTCTGTAGCACATAAAATGTAATATTAGTCATTTTAGCTTAAACAATCTTAAATAAATTAGAGATTTTGAGATTTTTAACTTGACACCGCTTTAATTTTGACACTTGTCAGTGTTATTCATAGGAATATTTGGTCCCTTCATGGATGGTCTCTCCTGGTAGGGGGACAAAAAAATTTGTGCTTTGAAGATAGTTTTAGGAGAATATTCGAGAGAAAAGACAGCAGCTCCTTACTCCACCCTGTGTGCTCTTGAACTGGCTGCATGCCTGCAGCTCTCCTACTGCCCATTGTTTTGTGATAGTTCAGGTTGTGATCTGTAGCAATGCTGTAACAAGTTCCTGTGACCTACCTCGTAATGAAATACTTGATTTTCCTTGTCTCTTCTATCTCAGAGGTTTTTTCCTTCCATTCAATTGGAATGCATGGATTTTTAAAAACTTTTTTTTCTTTCCTGTGAAAGCAAGGGGTAATTGTGTAGTGGTAAGTGAATAAGCCAAGTGTGTATGTGTTACGTTAATTTTTGTATAAAAAAAGCCAATTAATATTCAGTATGTGTTATTTCTGGTAGGATACATGGTAGCAAGCCCTTGACGTTTGAAGTAATAGAAATATACTTACCAGATCCGTAAATAATTTCAAGTTCAGTGAAGAGTCTTTGATGTGTTGAATGACACACAACTTCAGAAATAACAGTACTCCAATAAAACTAGTTTTTCTTCTCTGAGCAAAGGTCATGTTAAATTTTTAAGCCCTGAGTCTACAGAGGTTTAGACATATGCATAACTTTGACTAGTGGCTAGCTTCATTGGCATGATTAACTATTTCATATGTAATGTTTGTAGGATTGAGGTTTTAAACTGGATCTACACTAGCCACTAATTTTGAAGGACTATTGTTGGCCCTCAGTAATTATATAAGCTAGTAGGTATCTGATTTCTGAGTTTGTCTGAATGTCGGTTATACTCCTTTGGTACCTGAAAAACTGAACCTGCATTTTAATTCCATATTTTAAATCAAGTTAAGATCTAGAATGTCCCTAGATGCCAGCTCTCAGTGCATAGTATCAAAAATACACGATCCTTGGGTACCTCTGTAAAAATAATTTTGACTTTGTTATAGATTAATTAAAAGTACTTTGAAGAAAAAATAATTTTCTGTAAGTGGAAAGGATAGGCTTATGCTAGTTATGCTTTATATCTAAGGAAATCTTGATTGTCTTCTTTCTCCTCCAGTACCCTGGTGGGAGAATTTCATAAACTGGCAGCTAAACCTTTTCCTATATAGCATATTAATGCAGAAGAAAGGAGGGGAATTTTTAGCAATGTTAGAAATATGTAATGCTGTCTATTTTGAGTTGTAGAGCTTGCTTGCTTTCTCTTCCATTTTCTTCATGGGGAATCATGTTTCAGCTGTTAGGAAGACATACTTTCCTCAGTATAGTATTTGGTGCTGCTCTTCTCTGCCATAGGAAGAACATGAAGGTAGGGAGAAAGAACACTGATGTACCAAGGAGATATTATTTGAGGGCTGTGAGTACTTGGCGCCATACTCTTTTAAAATACAAGGCCGTTTCGCTTCCCTTTAAATGCCCATTCACCTTTTCCTAAACATTAATTTAGCAAGCTCTCCAGAAGGCAGTGCCGAGACATACAGAGTTTAGCACTAGGATTGTGTAATTTCTTCTTCAACTACAAAAGATCTTTATAACATGAGGCCTCATCCTTCTTCTGTACATGAAGGAGTATTTTAAATGAACTTTAAAGTACACACCAAAATCTGTGTTTATAATTACCCGTTGTACAGGTGGAGCTAGAATTCAAGTTTCCTAACAGCAAGGTTCAGTGTAATGTAAAAGGCAGAAGAAAGTAAAGGAAGAATGTAGGAGCTTTACAGTGTGATGATAGTATAGGCTCTACATATCCAGGATTCAAAGAACAACTTCTGTATTCTGATATTCTAATTCTTTTCTTAGTCTGTGTCTCCATCTGTTTGCTTTGCAGTTTTTGACTTAGAGGAAATGTGTGTCATTTGCATAGAACGCATTGTATTGAATTAAAAAAAGAAGAAAAAAACAAGTTAAAAATAATGTTGGTACAGTGCAATGCTAGGTTAAACATTCCCTTTTAAACTGAAAAATTAGTATGTTGGAGATACATTAATTCAGCACACTTGGTATTAAGCAGTTAGATTTCTTGAATACAAATAGTAGCATATGGGGAAAGGAAAAGGGTACTACTTACTGAAAGGAATTCTGTCCGTGTAACCATGCTGATGATTTGAAGTATTGCAATATTTAGTAGAACAAATCCGTAGTTCCTTTTGTAGTCCTTCTGTGTTGTTTCACCATACTTTATATCCCATTGGCCAGAACTTAGAAGAGTTTCACTCTTAGAGCCAATAGTCCAATTTGTCTTGTCTTCAGTATGTTTTCAACAGACAGTTTCTAAAATGCAAATTGCAGAAAGAAACCCAAAACTATGTGACTGAAGTGAATTGATAAAGGCTAGGAACATAACCACCTTGAAAACTTGTGGAGAATCCTAATTAGTAATATTCTAGGCAAAGCAATTGAGGACTAAGTTCATGTTTTTATATGAAGTATTTTCTGCCTTAGCTCATTGTGGACTTCTAAAATAGCTTGAGGACATAATATCTCCATGGGTAATGGAGTGCTGTTCTGATTTAGTTTTGCAAAATGCTTTGCTTCTTTTGGGGGTAAAATCTATCCTTATTATTATTAGGCTTGTTGCACAGCCTTGTCTTAGAGCTGAGCAGAATGGAAATAACAGTAGTCTAATCAGGTCCATGTAATCTATTGTTAATACGAATAGCACTGATAAATATTGTGTGTAGTATTCTATTTGCATCATTGGGAAACATATTCTCGCTAAGATGTCAGGACATTAAATGACTAAGTCTTGCAAAAAAAGTCTAGCCCTGCTAGTTTGAATGAACTCTGAGAATAACCAAGATACCATGCTTTCCATAGAGAAGTACTGAAAGCAGAACTCTATTTTTTCTAAAACACTACAGTACCAATTTTTTATGAAAGATTATCATTTAAGGAGGACCATTATCATTCCCTTTGTTCAAGTTGGGTTTTTATCATGCAGTTAAGTTGTCACTGGCCAGCATGATGACTTTAAGCAAAGGAAAGGGAAGTTGAAGTAAGAAAACCTCCAAGTTAATCAAACTGAACTCAGTTGAGGTAGCTGAAGCCTTTAATAATCGAACTGATTGTGAATGTGCATTAGTTAAAGCCTTAGAAATGAGGTAGTAATCTTTCTGTGTCGATGTATTGGTACAGATCTGAAGGTACACAAGTAGTTACTGCTGCTGGGCTTGTGTTTTAAGATTATATCATGATAAATAATATTTTTAAAAAGAAATTTGTAAGTGATGTAGAAATTATAAAATGAACTATTCTCATCATTGAGGCTCTCTAATGAAACAAGTAGAAAAGTTAGTTTACTTGAGCAGTAAATTTGAGAGCTTACCCAAGTTTGTGCTGCAACTGCTTTTTTAGTTATCTCACACTAGCTAAACTTTGTAGGAGTAAGTTTTACTCTTTCATTTTACGTGTGATCAGGTTAATACATGCTTTACAGGGACAATGTGGTGTGTAAGAACAAAGACCTCACAAATCAAAATTTCAGGCTGTTTTTACAACTATTCCATCAGTTAAAATTGAAAATAAAAACAAATGATGCTTGTAGTTGAGGCTTCCAAATGGCATTTTTATCACTATTGTCCTTTGCATTTAGCTCAACACAGTTGTATGTGTATGGTTTCAATGTCAAAAATCAACCTCATAAGTATTTTCAATAATTCTGACTAGCTGTATATCTGTTTCAGATATAAGGTGATGTTGGGTTAGCTGGGTTATAGAGCTGATATTTTTATTCCTGTTCTGCATACCAGACAGTGGTTAGGATATTTTCTCCATTCCTAGTACCAACTAGAATAGTGCCCTTTTTCTCATCCCTTTCTTTTTTGCTCTTACTTTTAGAAGAGGAGAGGAAATGCTCTTGTTCTATGAACATTTCTCTTTCCATGATCAACCAATTTGAACTGAGCTGCCAAATAAAACCTATTTATTTTGGGTCACAGCCCCTTTATAATTCTCTGGTTTTAATGAAATGTTCAAAATAGCAGAGCTGTATTTACAACTGCCTATTTTTAATTGAACTGGACTCAGCTGAGGAAGATGTCTCTTGAAAATACCATAATAACTTCAGAAAGATTGTATTCAAAAAGTAGTAGGATTAGAATAATGCAAAATAACTGGGGAATTACTCCAGCCTGTGGCCCTCTAGATGTAGGAAAATACATGCTTAGAAGACATGGGATCGTTTTTAGGGTGTTGGTGAAATTGTCTGCAGGTTTTTTGGTCCGAGTTTATTTTTTTATTACACTGCTCCATTGTAGTTATTTTGAATCTCCCACTACCAGTGCTGCTGAATAGTTTTATTATGGTTTCTGAGTGGTGTCTTTGAGGCCAAGCTTTGCCACATGCTGGCTTCAGCCTCAAAGCCAGCTTAGCATCCCCTCTGCCCACAGCCATCCCTTCCCTCTCCTCCACACCACGATGTGCCACCCTCACTTGCGCCAAAAAAACCTCCATTGGGTCCCCGGCCTAAATCAGACCATTGAACTGATCCAGGTCAAAAATAACCCCGGTAACCCTTACTCCTTCTCCCTTCTATTTTGGGGAGGTTATTTTTAACAGGGATCAGTTTTGAGGGCTGGTTTACGGCATGGCCCGTAGGCAGTCTGGTACAAATGAGGTGGTATAAATTGTGTAATATGTTAATGTGCAGCAGGGTCAGAGGTGGGGGTAGGAGTCCTTAAAATGATTTTGACACCAAAACCTTCAAGAAAATAACAAGAGAATATAGTCTCAGTAAGAAAAGGTGTGAACTGGGGTGTCTCTGCTGCGAAAAGTGTTCCCTAATTATGGAGACAACAGAACAAAATTATCTGTCCCTGTAGGTAATCACCCTGATGTGTATAATGATAGATATATTATTATTCCTGTCTAAATACATCATGGAAGAAAGAGACAGCTGTTCTGGTTTGACAGCATCACTAGCTTTATAATGTAATGACAAACACATTCATTCTAATGGGGGGCATTTCCCATGAGGCTATCTTAAATGTCACCGATTTTGGGGTGGGGAAGTAGGCAAAACATGTTCTGTGGCGGGTATAGCAGTGGGAAGCTGGGAAAGCTGGGAGACGGAGCCTGGTTTCTTGGGTGTCTGGATAATGTTGAATGGAAGTTGGGCAGCTATCACAGCGAGAAGATTTAGAGCTCTTGCTCTTTCTTGTCCAGACTTGCTTTATTATTCTGAGTAATGTCCTCACTGTCACTTTTTTAATGCTTTATGTATCTTGTAATCTCTAAAAGAGTGATAATACATGTATCTTGGAGAGGTATTTAAGCATTTTGAGGTGCAAAACTGGGAGAAAATGTGGATATGTGAAGTATTTTTAACTCAGGAGTATTAATGTTGTTAACAAAAAGGAATGGGGAGTATTACAGACAGTATCAGCAGAGTGATGTAATACTAGATCCTCTGAAATAATCTTTACTTACTCTTTTTTAAATCTCCATTATCTTATCTACACAGAGCAGCTCCATCTAAATGGACTTCTAGATAATCCAATTGAGTTTACCTGATCAGAGTTTAACAGGACTTAAATAAAGCTGTTTTTCCTATCCTTTAATAGCAGAAATAAATTCTTGAATAGAGATTAAAGAGTTCTTTTGAAGCCACATTTTAGTGTAGGTACTCTGAGGTAGACAGCCACTTCATTTCTGTTTCTCATAATTAAAACACGTATAACTAGTATTTGCAACTGAATCTCCTGAAATCGCTGATTTTTGTCCACGTGGGTAGATGCCTGATATGAATGTTTTATTCTTATGAATGAATAGCAATATCTAGCAAATTCTAACTTAGCTAACCTATTTATTGGAAGTGATTTTTTTAATTTCAGCTTCAGTCTGCAGTGCCCTAAGTTTTAGTTAGGCTGTGAACTAGCCCATTGCATCATACTTAGAAATATTACGTTGACACAAAACTTTTTTCATTAGTAATTGAAATGAAAATATATTGAGTATAAGCATAAAGTAGTATCTGACTTACTTGGTGACTAGATGTTGTTTTAATAAGTAAAAGCAAATACTATTACAAAGCATAGTTTTTAGGTTTCCAAGCAAATTCCTGGTGGCCGTATTTTTTGACAGCAGTTGTCGTAGGAGTTGTTACCTGGAATGGGAAGCTTTCAAATGTGCAGGAATTCCCCGGTGGTCCCACGTGGCTGCTGTAGCTGTGCTGGGAGCAGCTGCCTACAGCCTGTGGTGAGAGGCTCTTGCACTCGGGGGTGCGCGCGTTGTGACTCAGGGGTGTCTATGTCCATTAGCAGCTGGTAGGTAAATTCAGCGCAAACCACTTTCAATACCATGCGTTTTAATGGTCCTGTTTCTTTTGGTCCACGAAACAATAAAGTCTTTGGGATTTCTGTAGAAGCATGCATAATTTTATGCAAAACTTTTTTTTATTTACAGAGGAGAACTTGATTTTTTTTTTTTTTTTTAAAAAGTAATTCTTTAGTAAGAGGTATAATTAGAAACAATATGCGCATATGTAGTAGATAAACTTTAATATGGGAAGTTCTTTCTTTTTACACCTAAGTGTAAAGCTGTTTAAGTAAAAAATATTTGTGCTGTATATGTTTTGACTGCTAAAGTTTTCCAGAAATCAAAGCACTGATTAGGTAGGAACCTGGGCTTTTTTGAAGTAAAGAAACCATTTGCAGCACCCTGTAGAAAAATGAATCGCTCTAGTCCATTTAGTTTGCTATACCATTCAGTAATTTGACATTACAGATTAAAAATTAGGTTAGTTAGTTATTAAAACTGGGAAAAAAAAAAATCCTTGAAAAGTACAAACTCATTGCTTCCACAAAGCAGAATGCTGTGGTGACTGGGAATAATTACTTAATTCACCAACTGCATTAAAAAAGCAGCTTTTTAAAAAATGTGTTTTGGTAAGCCTTTCATTTTGCTATACTTCATGCATCCAGCTAGAATTACTTATTAAATAAAGTTAATATGCTGTTTTTCTTCATTTACATGGGACTTTGGTCTCCATTTAAAACAAATCTCCTGGACAAAAAGAAAATGTAGCAAATAAGAAAGTGGCATTGCCTGGCTGGTGATGAAATAAAGAAAGGAAAAATAATTTTAAAACATGTTAAGTTATAAAATTGCTTACATCCATTTATACCATATTGATCTGTTTAGCAAAAGTAGCACACACAGACTGTATGTATCAGGAAATCAACATATTTAATGGCTGCCAACTAATGAGCATGAAGCTTTGAGAAATACTAATTTAAATATTATGCCTAGTAGGTTTGATTTTGATAATTTAAGTCAGCAGTTTATATTTTTACTTTAATATAAACTTTGGTTTATCTTGCTGTCTAGTAATGAAGGTTGTGTATTTTTGTTGATTTGTCTATTTGTCCCTCTTTTCCTCAAATATAGAATCATAGAATCATAGAATCATTAAGGTTGGAAAAGACCTCTAAGATCATCAAGTCCAACCATCAACTAACACCACCATGACTCCTAAACTAGGCCCTGGAGTGCCACGTCTACACCTTTTTTGAACGCCTCCAGGGTAGACGACTCCAGGGGTTAAGTCCCCTCGTTTTCACCTTGATGTAGAGTTTATTTGCTTCCTAAGTTTTAATTTGTAGGAAAAAACTTGAGAATCTGTTTTTCTGAAGAAAGTAGGAAGCTGTCAACTAGCAGCATCTCTGTAGGAGGAAATTCATAAATTGTTAAGCCTGTATTCAGTAAAATTTCACACGTATTTAGGCCAGTCTTTCAGAAGAACAGTAATATTACAGTACCTTGACTTTAAATATAGCCTAAATAATGAGTACATGTGTATTTAAAAAAAGAAGGGGGGGGGGGGAAGCCAGTCTCCCTTCTGACTTCTGTGAACAGAAGTGAGATGAAATGTAAGAGCTAAGCCACTTTACTAATCAGCATTGCTTTTCTATATAGTGATTAGTCTTTGGATTTGTTTGCTGCAGTACTTCTTGCTACACCTGATTCGATTCTTAAATGTGGCTGCATCTGCAGGAACAACTCTTGTTCCACGTTCTGGTAATCCAGATTTTATTGCCAGTAACAGCAATTTCTAACTTCAGTGAAAATGGGGATGCTGTTACTTCTTATGCTTCAGTTTGTTACATGCAATAAAATAAAACATACTCTGTGCACGAAGTGAAAATATTTTTGGCTAGAAAATTAAAGGAATATGCCCTTTGAATTCTACAGTGCTTTCACCGAGGTGTTCACGTCGTTCTGTTGAAATCCCATAAAGTATTTCCTGAAATTGGGGAATATACAATCTAGGACTTTAGAGAATGACATTATCTGCACATCTTTTCTGTAGTGCAGTCATTTTTATAGTACAAAACCCCCACCCTATATTTTGCTTTATTATTAATTTATTTGGTTAGCATTTGAAGTAAATGGTAATGCTTTATTCTGCACTTGTATTTTTATCCAGTAAATTCCCATCATGCCATATTTATGGGTTCATAAGTTCACATTTAGAAATTCATTTGAAGAAATCATGACTTAATTTCTCTTGATAAATCTTCTTTGTTTGCCTCAGAGCAGTCTTAAGGAACAAGAACAGATTAATTCAATTTCTGTTGAAATAGAAGAGCTGTCAGCCAAATTAAACAGGAAATAGGCATAAATTTAATATAGAAATTCTTAAGCATTTTCTGGTTTTAATCACAGTAAGAGACTATCACAAAACGGTGTACGCATAGATGAAATAAAATTTTACCTGTGAGCCTGGCTGGTATTGCAATGGCTTGAGAAGAGTTTCTGTGAGAGTCTATATTAAGGCTAAGCAACATGTAAATGTGCAAATTGCCCTGTGGACGTGCTTTTTGGGCGTATGACAAAAAGTGCCTTCGGGCATAAAAATTCTGTAATGTACAAAGACTTGGAAATGTGATGGTAAACGTGATTCTAAAAAATCATTACTTCAGAATTTTAATTTAATTTACATCATGTCAGGTGAACAGGGATGAGCTTGGATGTCCATGGAAGTAGCTAAAAAGAAGAAAGTGAAAAATGTTGTGATCTGTTTTACGTTTTGATTCTGTGGAATACTCGTGGCTCTTTTTATACGTGTCCCTCAGTGCTGATTTTAAAGTTGTTTTTCATTATTGCAGTACCAAATAAAATATATTGTAGTATGGCAGAGTTGTGCAAAGTTAGCTTTTTACATCCAGTCATCTGTGACTTCCCAACAGGGAGACTTTTAGACGGAACAGAGCAACAAGGGAGTGTGCCGTTAGTTTTTGAAGTTATGATGGAATTTAAAAAACATGCCGGGTCCCAAATCTTGAGAGAGATCCACAAGCACAGGCCTTTTCCCTTGTCAGATTCGAATGGAAGTTGGCGAGAGCTCGTGTGGGAATGAAGGTGTGTGGATGAACAGGTATTTGCTTGTGTATTTGCTGCGCGTGTGACTCTGAGTTTTGATCCTGCCGCAGACCTGTTGTGCCTGTAGCTGACTGGGGCTGTTAAGGGTATTGTGTTTTCTAAATGCAAGCACCTCTTCTGGTAGAGTCCTGCTGTTCAGAGAACTGGCAGGTTGTCAGGGTTTTCAACCTGCCTTTGGAGAGTACATGACATTTCTTCAGTATTCCAGTAAAATTTAAGATTTCTTAAGCTCCCAGGAAACGGGGTAGCTTTTTACTCTTAAAAAAATTCCCAGCAAATAAACAGAACTTTTAATTAATCTATTGTAAGTGTCTGTGAGCTTGATTTCTTCATGTAGACTGTATTGTGAGCCTATGAATACTTTTATGAATACAGATTCTGCTTCTTCAGAAGGATTGTGAGATGATTAGTGATCTGTCCTTGGAATTTGTCTGAATTTAGAATGAGGAGGAACTATTTGATCTTTTACCCTTTTCTGTTGGTGGAAGTTTCTGGCAAAAATAGGCTTTTTGTTTCCAACCTGAAGGGGAGCAGCAAAGTTGCAGTGGTCCTGGGTTCAACCATTACTTCAAACCATTATTTGAAATGGTGTTTGTTCTTAGCACTGCATAAAGCAATAAGGTAATTTGATTTGACTGTTTGTTTTAAATGTATTATATATTCATTACACAAAAAGCAACTAAATGACATAGTATGAAAGACATTTTCCAAACCCTAATTTAAGGCTCAAAGGAAATTTCTCAGAGTTTTATTAAACCTTCCTTCTTAGCCAGAGGTCTACAAAAATAGCTGATGGTTGAAATGCTTCTATTACCGCTCTCTGCTGCCCCAAGAGAGAGCTGGAATGATATAGAAGACTTCTTTGTGAGCCTTTTATGCTATCAGTAAGTTTAATCCATTAATGAATTGCCTTCTTTCCATGTATGAGTATACTCTGAAGAAGCAGAGGAACATCAATTACTCAGTTTAAAATTGCAGAGGAATCTTGACGAAATGGGGAGTTAGGGTCCACATCTGCCAACTTCCATCTTAGTGCTCTCACCAAAAGTGAGTTCTTGCTCCATAATGAGCATGATGTGCTTTAGATAGGAGTTGTGTGAAAGAATTAAATCTGAGCAGTGTTCTCTTATCAACAGATTAAGCTTCTGTGGCGATTAAACTTCTTGTGATAGTAGAAATAAAAGAGAAATAGTGTGATACTATGCTCATGAGGCCTTTGAACCAAAGGCACTTTGTAGATTATGGGTATGGAAGTGTGTGTTGGCACATTTCTCAAATGCTGTGGTGTTTTGAAACTCTTAACAAAGGGGAAAAATGACAGTTCAAACTTCACAGGAGTTTCTTAAATAAAATTCCCTTCCATTCCTTGCAGCCATATCCAGTTTAATTTGTGCTACTAGAAATGTGAAGATACTGTAAGCAGAAGCCCAAACTATTTCAGCATCATTCTTCTTTTCTAAGCACGAAAAAGTATTGATAATGAGACTGAATCCTTGCTGAAAATATTTCTGACTCAGTTATGGGAAGTGCTGAGTACTCTGGCCTCTCCCAAAGAGTTTTGTATTCAGCTCTGGACACATGCCAGTAACTGGAGAATATCTTCAACTATTTGTAGGTATGCGTTTCCTTTGTGATATCATCGGCATATTTTCCCTAAAATAGCAAGCAATAATTAACACTTGTTCACACCATTAGGAATGCAGATGTTTCCCTATTCAAGTAAGTGGCTTATTAAACTGTCTAATTTGACAAATTTAACACATTCTAGTATCCCTGCCCAAGCACAGAGAGAATGACAAGATGCCATCAGTTTCCTTCTCTGAGTGGCCTTACAGTCAATAGTAATCACTTGATTTCAGCTATGAGCAATGAAAAATAAATCAATTTGTCGTGTATTTATCTATCCTGGAAGGAGAAAATCAACTTGTGCAGTTTGTCTTGGAATGCACTGTGCTGCCCGGGCTGTCCTGTGACCTTGTCTTGTTCTTATGCGGTTCGTTAGTGGAATGCAGCAGAACTGCCTGACCATCATGAAAGTTCATATGCCCCCACCTGGCAGAGTAGGTTTATAAAGGGGATTGAAACCAATGGTCAATGTTATTTTTAAAAGCTGAACACGTTAGGAAGCAAACGTCCTCCAAGATACAATTTTACAGTTAGAAGCTGGTTTGGTTTGACCTTTAATCATTAGGTTTCTAAGTGGATGACCTATTTAAAACTCCTATTATGAAATGTGCAACTCCATGGGACAGTGAACTTTGCCCAGGAATTGAATCCCAGTTTTAACCACAACATTGTNAATTTGACAAATTTAACACATTCTAGTATCCCTGCCCAAGCACAGAGAGAATGACAAGATGCCATCAGTTTCCTTCTCTGAGTGGCCTTACAGTCAATAGTAATCACTTGATTTCAGCTATGAGCAATGAAAAATAAATCAATTTGTCGTGTATTTATCTATCCTGGAAGGAGAAAATCAACTTGTGCAGTTTGTCTTGGAATGCACTGTGCTGCCCGGGCTGTCCTGTGACCTTGTCTTGTTCTTATGCGGTTCGTTAGTGGAATGCAGCAGAACTGCCTGACCATCATGAAAGTTCATATGCCCCCACCTGGCAGAGTAGGTTTATAAAGGGGATTGAAACCAAT